>CM070061.1:23391546-23736410 GCA_036320875.1 Cotoneaster glaucophyllus
GCTACAATTTACTCTAAAAAAAAGGAAAACTAATGAAAAGTCTAAAAAAAACTTCATTTTTAACAAAAACCTCTTTTTAAAAGTATAATGAATAGTATCAAGTAAAAGTAAAAATGTAATTTTTCGTTAAAAATAAACCGTTCTTAAAACTTAAAAAAAAAAAAAAAAGTTCCATTCGAATTTTGCTACGAACGAAAAACAACACTCTTCGGATTTCGTTCGTTTTCTGAGAAAAACGAAAAAAATGGGCGATTGGGAGTTGCATCTGAGAACCCTTTCAAGCAGTGCCAGAGACTCCAATGTCGCGAACGATCCCGCTTCCGACTCCTCTCTTCTTCAATCCGTCAGTCCCTCTCTCTCCCTCTCTGCATCTCATCATTTCCCTAACTTTCTGTTTGTTTCCCGAGAAAATAATTCAAAAGCAGGGAAACCGAGAAATGAGCTTAATTTTCTTTTCGTTTTTCTGATTAAAGGGAAAAAATTGGTTCTTTTTTGTTTGATTAAATGTTGAACAGGTGAAGAAGCTGTATGAATTGTGTAAAGCTGAGAATTCAGAGGATTTGGTGGCGAGAGTTTACACGCAGATTAACAAGCTCTTTCAGCGCTCGGTGGCTTCGCTGTCTCAATCTCGAACCTCCATTGGCCTTCTACTGCTGGTTCGTTTTTTGGTCCCATTCGGATTTTGAGTCGTATTTTTGTTGCATTGCTATCCTAATTTTGTTTATTATTCACTTAGCTCTATGCTGTTAACTGCAAATTTCACTATTTTGTTCCGTTTTGTTTAATTTCTGAGAAAGGATTAGGAAAATAAAACAAATGTTGAGCATTATCAATTTATCAAACAGTGTTTTTAGAACTTGTGGTATGGAAAATGGTATATGGGATGTTTACAAAAGTCACAATATAGATTATCCCGGGAATCCTCTTTAACAACTGATTGGAGCGAGCGCACTTTCTAAGTAACATTCTATAGTTTTTTGGGCCAAATCGCAAGAAATGGCACTCGGCAGAGCATTTATGTGATGCTTAAGGTTTCAACTCCATTTAAGTCTTTGACTTTTGTATGCGTAAGCATTCCGTATGATTTGTTTTGGAAGTAAACTGCAAGTGCTTTTTACCAGGTTACCTAAGGTCTGAGCTTTCCCTTGCAGGATGAGAACTGAATGCTTGTTCTCTAGGGCATGTGCTTTTGTAATCAATAACGTGATGGATTTTCTCAAGCAGTTTCATAGTTTGAGAGAGAGAGAGAGAGGAGGAGGGGGGGAGTCAACTTGTATTTTCTGTTAGTGTAATAGCTAATTCAGTTTTCCAATCTATTAGTTTTTTTTATTGATATAACATTTTTATTGACACAGCAATGTCTGTGGATGTGGTAAACAGTCATATCCGCAGTCTCACATGTTCCTTTCTTTGGTAATACCTTTTTTTAATATCCCTTGCTCATAATTTAATTACCCTGATTTTCTATCAGGCCATTCTTCAATTTTACCTTGACTTTGGGGAGATGGTTCTACATGATGCTGATCCCAGTCTCAGGACATTTTTCCGTTCATGTTTGAGCCGGTGAGTGATGTATTTCATTTGAGATTAGGGTCTAGGCTGATTAAAAGTATATGATATTGTGTGCCAATTGGGTTTTTCTTTTATCTATATTGATATATACCTAGTCATTAGTTGTGTGATATGGAAAGTTACTTGGCATTTGCTTGGTTTTTATCATAGGAAAAGAAGAGAAATTATGGCAAGATTAACGTGCAACTTATGTTATTCTGTAACTAAAGATGAAATGGAAGTGAGGAAGATTTTTATTTGTTACTTAAGTTGTTTTAAACTCCCCGAACCATGAAACCTGAGGCCCAGGTCTATATTAAGGTCCAATGGTCAATTGACGAGGGAGATGAACTGAAAAGTGACGTACTTTTTATTGGTTTACACTTTACAGAAGTACGACGCACTTTGCTCACCTTGTCCTCCTTTATAAGAACCTTTGATCATCTTGTTTTTTTCATGTCAGTTTTGATGGTCAACATGTTCTTATCTGTATACTCTATACATGGACTCATGCCAGACTCGTCCAAAATTTTATTACCATCCATCAGCTTATATGTTAAATCAGACATAAGTCATGATGTCTTATCAAAGGATATTGTAGGTTGCTTTATGAAGTCAACAACAAGAAGCAAGTATATTGACCTGGAAATTATTCTCCAGATTCTTTTGTACTTTGCAGAGAAAGTTACAAATGTTAAACTTCAAAAGGACGGGCTAACTAAGTTTCATTTGCACTACTTGCCATTTTGTGTTGGAATAAGCATTTGTTTTCTTGCTTATATTCTTACATTCGTTTTCATTCTTCTTATATCAAATCTAACTACAAATATGATGGCCATCACATGTCAAATTTTTCTAATCTGGTTGCAGTGAGTTTGCAGATCCTGTTGTTGCAGAATCAACCCTTGAATTTCTGAACGTCAACAAGAAAAAGCTTTTAACTTCTTTCCCTACCTTACTGCCTCAGGTATGACCGATATTCGCAGGGTTTTCTGTTTATGATAAAAATTGTTATGTAGTATACCTATTAGAAATGTACGACGTAAGTCTTTATTTTGATATTGTGCAAAGGTTGTGGAGGTACTTAGCAATTGTGGTGGTGTTTTCATGTACTGCAATACACACATTCAGTTGTAAATTACAAAGAATTAGTCAGTGAACATGCTGTCTGAGTTAAAATACTGCCTCAACATTTGAAAGCCACAAAATTGAACAGTTGGATCATGCTCATTAATTGTGATGTTATCTGTGGAATGCAAGACTATTGTGTATTTGTACTTGTCTTGCTTCATAGATCTTTTAAGTTCTTGCTGCTTGACAATGTCCTCATCAAGGCTCTCAAATATCCGAACAAATTAAACAAAATCAGACCCATTGTGGTCAAATATTTCATCTCGAATTTTATATGCTTTCATTCAGTTCTTGCTTTTTTTTGTTCTTTTATGCCTTGCAGGATCTTACCATAATATTTCTTTCAATAGCTGGATCATGTATCTCTAACCTTAACAACTTCTATGCAGTTCTTTCCCTTGATGTTAAAGTTGATTGCGTGGAATGGGGAAAAGTGAGTTCTACAGTAATTATAATTTGACTTGGTGCTCATGCTCAAAGATGTATATACCGCACGCGCACACACACACACATACATACATATGATGTTTCTACGCTGTCAGTTCTGAACACACACACACACACACACACACACACACACTGACACACACTGTGACACACATACGTACATATGATGTTTCTAAGTTGTCAGTTCTGAACTTCTGACGGTACAGCTGAAGATCCACACACACACATACACACTCTCACGTACATACATATGATGTTTCTAAGTTGTCAGTTCTGAACTTCTGATGGTTCAGCTGAAGATAGACACTTGTGGATATGCACATTACAAAGATTCTTATTATGTTTCTATTGTCATTTAGCTTTAAAGTAAATAGATGAATTTTATTTCTTAATTGTCCACTTTGTTGTTTGCCCTGCAGGTTAGAAAAGTCATTTATGAAGGTTTTTCCAGGGTTGATGTCCCCTGGGTCATTTCTTCCATTATTTCCAGCTTTGGTAGACCTGCCAAGTGAGTATGATTATTCAGTTGACCTTTATCCTCCGTTTTCACCATATTTCTTTGATGTCACATTGTCTCTTGGCTTCTTTTACCTTATAAAGCTTTTACTGTGTTGCATGTATATGTGTTTTCCATCTGTTGTTTTCTTATGTGTGGAGTTAATTGATTCTAGATCCTTATCTTTAAAATATTTCTTGGATATAACTGATCTGAAATATTTATCTAGCCATCATATAAAATTTATAAGTTGTTAAGCTGATATGTCAAGTGCAAAGTCTCAGCATTCAGCTTATGCCTTACCACTCTTGAACAGAATCATTATGCTTAAAAGAAAAGGGTGAAATAATGGGCTTATTAATTTATCTGTTTCTGCCGAACCGAGTTCTTTTATTTCACATTTGTATATTTTTTTTTTGTTTTTCCAAAATATAAAAACTTTTGGTTCATGGTTGCCCTGTAATTTGGGCTTGGCCGGGTGTGCTTTTAAGCCTTTTTTCAATTGCTTTTTCTTAGTTTCCTCTTAAAGTAGCCTGAGATCTATCATTTTTTGTTTCAACTATGGTAGTTTTGGTAGTGGCATTGGAGAAGGTTGAAAAGGGCTCGGGATCATTAGTTGGAAACAGCATTGCATCAATGCAGAAGAGTTCGGCTCCTGAGGTTATTTTTTAGACGTTTGAAAATTACACGTGTTAACCTAAAAGTTTAGAAACCATGCAATTAAAGCTGCGCATTGATATGTTGATGCAGATGCTGCTTGCTCTTATGGATGAAGCTTATACCGGTTCAACAATAGGAGATGGAGGGGGAGACTCTGAATCAGAGGACAGCAGTTCAATTGATGTTGCTGATCCTCTGTTCCTTGACCTTCTAAAGGATGAAAATGATGGCATTGCTGTAAGGATATTTTTTCTGAATCTCAATTTCCATTTGCATATACTAATGTAGAACTTTTTTCCTTTTAAGGTATATAAAAGTTATGTTTCACTTACTTGTATTCGTCTTCTTTCTTTTCTTTTGATGTGTCCTTTTGATGTGTCCGTTTTCTTGTAATTACAAGGAATTAAGTAGAGTTGTGGACTTACTAGTAAACAATTTTTTGTTCCTTTTAAACATGACTTTAATGTATATGTTTCGGACCACTGACAATTTTCCAAATCAGACTTGAGCATGTTTCTACAAATGGTTGGGTAGCACTATATTATGACAAAACTTATTTCACATTGAACACTGAAAATATACTGAGATTTTATTTATGCTGTATTGTAGGAACGCCATTGGACCTCTCCTGCAATGGCTGCAACTTTACAGGCTGTAATTAAAACTCCCCAATCTGATAGGCTGAAAAATATACTACGCATGACACCACAGTTTCTTGATGTGTATTTTGCTATAGCACTTCGTGATGTCAATAATTGTATGTGATATATCTCTTATCCTACATTAAGAGTTTGGTATAAACTCTTTTGTTTCTAAAAATTTATTTTCTCTATTTTATTCCAGCTTTGGTCTGTGCATTGATACCTCTACTCATGTCCAGAAATGCCACAATATTTCCTGACAGAAGTTTTTCTTATGAGGTGTGTATACATTTAAATATATTTTATGTTTTCTTTTGCTGAGTTTTTTGTTGTAGTGACTTTTTGGCTTCCTAGACAGAAAAATATGGGAGATTGATATATTTATGATTTTTTATGCATGGAAGTGGACCAATCTTCATGTGCACTTGATTTGATTTGATATTGTCAAAAGATCATTCTCCAGCATCACACCAACACCCTTAGTGATCCCATTTTCTTTGATCTCGGGTCAGGGGTCACATGAAATACAGTAATTGTTGGTCTGGCTTTGGGTTTGGGGATCAAATGTGATGATTGGAGACTCTTTCTTGCATTTTAATATCCTTGATTTGCTGGTACCCTGGTATATATTGGTGTTACGTTTCATCTATACTCATTTTCACTATAATTGACATCTGTTGGTATCTTTTGTGCAAAAAATTTACGTCCATGTCCTGCAAGATAAGATGCTTTTCGAATTATGAAATGTGTGAAAGTAATTGTGATCAGTTCATATAATGAAATATTATTTACAGCTATATATCATAAATCTTTCTGGTGAACTCTAAAGTCTGATTGGCCCTATTATCATCCGTTGTCATGAGTGGATAATCTTATTTCTAAAATTGATGCATTCTATAGGTTCGTAAGAGGCTATTAGAATTTATGCTTGCCGCATTTCAGCGCTCTCCAGATTTTATTGCACTTTTGAAGGTACTGTCCCAAACACATTTTGTCTCTGATCATTATTATACAATTTCTTTCAGCTGTGTATGTTTTTAAATCCATTAGAAACCGTTGGTGGCACGGTTCTCAGGGTATGTGATTAGAAATTCTTAGAAGAAAAGGGAAATACACGAGTTTGAGTTTGACCAGATAGGAGGTTGGAGGAATGGATTTTGGTTATTGTGGGTCTTGGTTCATTCCTTTCATGGTTTAAAGGGAAAAGTAGCCAAAGTACAATATCCAACTGGTTAATTACTGAGTAGAAGATCATGTTTAATTTTATTAATATCTCGTCGTCAGATCTTTTCTGTTGTTCTTCATTGAAAGAGTTTACAATGTGATTTCAATCTTTGCAGAAGCCTATAATGGACAGGCTTGGGGAAGCTTATGACAGCCCAGAAAAGGTAGTTGATCACCTCGCTGTGTTTTGAAGCTTGTCGGTGTTGTAGTTTGTGTCCGAGTATATTACAGTTTTCTTTTCCTATAGACAGAGTTGGCATTACAATTGTGTTGGGCCATAGGAGAGCATGGCGGGGGTGGACGATCACACAAAGATGAAGCTCGTGAGCTTTTTGAGAGTTTAGAGCTACTCTTGTACGAAAACCTTTCATCTAGGTAAGAGATAAACCAGCTGTTTGATTTGTGTCTCATTTATGTCCTTGGCAATGTCGACTAATTGTTTGATGATTTTTCTATTTTCCTTTTGTTTTCTTGTGAAGTCGTCTAGGCCTGGGACAGGAATCAACCTTTAGCTCTGATAATCAAACTTACCGAAAGTCATCACAATCAAGGCTTCTATGCTTTGTCGTTACAGCGATTGCAAAGTTGGCCACCATGCACCGTGAATTGCTGCCTAGGGCACATTTTTCCTTGGGCAAGGTTTGACTTTCAGATTTGACCATAAGCGTAGCTATTTTCCTTGCTAGAATAATGTGTGGTTTTTCAGTTACAATTTTCTTAAGGGAAAATTTAGCTCCTATGTGTCATAGTGAGATTGGTGGAGTTATGTAGAAGTATATTATGCTGTCAAAATTATCTCATCAGCTCACGTTCACTAAATTGTTTTGTATCCCCAGGTAGCTCGCTCTCGAATATCAGATGAGAGGGTCTGGAGACGGGCTCGTGATTATTTGGGCTTAATGACAGAACCTGCAATTTCCTTGTCTGTATTGGGGCCTTCCCGGCCTTCAAATGGACAAATCCAGAACCGCGGTACTGTCAAGTGGAGTGATGGTGCATCAAAGATGATTGCACATGTTCCATTTTATATTCTTGGTGAACAAGAAGGTCAGGATCCTTATCGAAACTTTTTTTTTTTTTTTCCTGGTCGAATATTCTTATTTGAACCTGTTTACTAAAACTCTGAAATAGTTGCACGCGTCCTTAAACATGTCCTCGCGGAGCATGGAACTTAGGTCAACATGTCAATTGATCTGCACCATCACGTGCCGTTGCCTTTTGAAAATGATTTTTCTTATTTATATTCCCAATACTCACTTAGTGGGATGAGGCTTTGTAGTTGTTGACGTTGTTGGGCTAGGATTATGAACGTATAAAATAGAGATGGTAAACAACATGTGGAAAATGAATGAGTGCGTGGTTACACTGTATACGAAATTTGGTTACTCTGGTTCCTTTACGCTATACTTCTACCAAGTGCTGATTAAGTACAATACTTCAATGCAATTATGCTATGTTTTGCAGAGATCCATTACTAAATTCGAACTTCGCCTTCTTGCAGGTCCACCATTCCATGATTTTTTGTTTTCAGATATTCTTCCAAGAAGATGATGAATGGCGGCGGATCTTTTTCAGGGTGTATGTACCTTTGTAATTTCTATCAGAAGTCTTAATTTACAGATTGTATTCGTTCTTTGTTCTCTCGATAGTAGTTCTAGTTTGTACATCGCATTTGTACAATATGGTTCTATGAATGTGTAAACTTTATTAGCTACTCTGCTTATAGCTAATTGCTTATATTATTTTTTTGAACATAGTTAAAAAAACCGTTTCTTATTTTATGATTTCCATTTTTCTTGTTTGTCCGTAAATTTATTGTAAGCATCTGAAATCATTGGAAGACACAAGCCCTGTTTGGTGGGCAGGATAGGATGAGTTATTTCCAATTAAATTAGACTCGTAGCCCAACCAATATTTGGTGAGTAAAACTGTAACATAGACGGGATTGACTACAAATCCGAAATAAGGGAAAATATGATGGATTATGTAAGCCAACCACACACATAGGCCATATAAGTTATAACCCATCCTTACCAATCTAATCATGTCCTTAAGTCTCAATCTCGTTCAGCTCATGAAACGGGTAGGGTGCGTTTGTAGCACTATACTATTTTGGATTGGACTAGTTTCAGAGACTAAGTTGAACTTGCTAAGAATAGGCTAAACTTAACAGACTTAGTGAAGTGCTCAGTGCAGTGTCAGATTTATTATTAATTTTACTCTTTTTTTTTCCCCAAAGTACTCTTTCCTCTCTCAAAACCTCCATCCTTTTCAACCTCTTTCTCTCTGTCTCAAACTCTGCCTTCCTCCTCCTTTTTCTCCAATTAAATTCTAGATTTTTCCTGCAAAACGCATAATTGAGCTTGGTTGTTGGGATTTTTATTGGGTGGGCATGGAAGCCCAATGGGCGAGCTTGGTTGGTATCTTTACGATTTTGAGTCTGAGCTTGTCGAAGTGGGGCTTTGTGCTTGCAGCGTTCATCGTTGAAGTGGGGATTTGGGTCACTTTTGGCCGTCGTTGCGCTTGCAGCTGATCTCCTCTATCACGATGGGAACGCCGACATTCTTTCAAAAATCCCGTCTTTTGGGGATTTGGGTTTCGACGGCGATGCAGGTCAGTCGTTGATTGTCTACTTGTTGGAAGGCTACGAGGACCGTGCGAAGCAGACTAGACACCTGGATGAGCTTGAGGCGAGGCGAGTGTAGGAGACGCTATTAGCAATCCTCCTTTCCGGTGGATCTTGCTAAGACCCCCTAGCGAAGTGCCCACGAGTCTAACTTAACCTCATTAAACTTAGTCTCTGCTTGCACCAAACACGAACTAGAAATCCTAGTTAGTCAACTGAAACTTAAGGAAGCCAAAGTGTTTGTTTGGAAGTTATTTTAAAATGTCTGAAAGTAATTTTGTTGAAAATGTTTTTGGAACAAATCCTTGATAAAAACACAAGTGAATATTGAAAAAGCACTTGAAGTAACTAGTGTTTCACGAAGCACTTCAAGTGCTTTTAGAACCCGAAAATATTTTTCCTAACGAGCCCCAACCAGGGCCGGCCCAGGCCCATTGCAGGCAGGGCGACCGTCCGGGGTCCAAAATAATTGGGGGCACCAAAATTATTAGGGGTGGTATATTTATATATGTTTTCATAAGAGTATAAATTTATAAAATTTGGTTTAATAACAAAGAAATTTAACTAGAACTGGTGGTTTTGTTGTTTAAAATTAATGAAGAGGTCTTGGTTTCAAAACACCATGTGTGCTTATTTACTTTACAATTTTTATTAATTTTTGTTTGGTTGTTAATTTATTTTTAATTAGTAGCTAGTAGCTATGTGGGTTATTATTTTTAAAACATTTGTTCCAATTCAAGTCTAATCTTCAACAAAGAGTAATGTGTTGACCAAATTTTTAGACCAAATTTACAAATCATATGATGTGTCATAAAAAAGTTTAATTTAGTACCAATTTATTACTTATACATATCAACTAAAAACTCAAAAACATCATTATTTTTTTAGTCCCATATTGACAAGGTTGGTAAATAAGAAAAAACACCTCACGATTCATACAAAAACACTTTAAAAGTTAGATGGAAAACAAAACTCATATCTATCTACTTGTAAATCCGGAGTTTTTTTTTTGTTTCATTCTCACGATACAAAATAAATAAATTTTTCTGTGTTTCTAAAGTATTAAGTTTGAAGTGTTTTTCTAAGTATAATTTTATCGATGTCTTACGTGTTAAAACAAATAATTTTCTTATATAAAATGAGGATACATTTTGTGGCATCGTCCCGGGCCTCAAAAAACTCTAGCCATGTGTGGATCACGTTGATCTGTAGTACGTATACTTGTGAGTCTTGCCTTTATTCGAGATGTGGTCTATATATGCTGTGTGGTCGTGTAGTGTTTACTGTACCCATGTGAAGTGTTGCTTTGTGATTTTGCGGGATATACTACTCATTAAAGAGAAGAATTGGATCAAAATTACTAAGAGCACAACTCTTCTAAGGATCTTATCGACTGAAAACACCAAGAAAACTGCTTTTGGACGAAGCATATATCCGGGGAACGCCACTCTCGGATGGATTGAAAATCCTGGGAAGTTAGAGAACAGTGAGATTGAAAATGCTTACGCAGTTGACGAAAAACAATCCCCTTCCTTCCCCATCCTATGAAATACTACATGACTAGACAATCAATCTCTTGAGAATATTTCCAAGGAAAGTCCTGATAGTTGTCAGTTTTGTTTAGGACGAAAGCAATGGAGAAAGAAATTAACATGCTTGATAAGAACTATACATGAAACATGGTTTTGTCGCTGAAAGGAAACAAGACGGTGAAATACAGATGGTTGATACAACAACACAAGCAAGACTCGTGAAAAATGGTTACACTGACGAAAAGTGAAGAACGTTTTTTATGTGAAGAACATTTTTCTTCACAGCGATCTCGATGACAAGTGACTGTCTTGATCATTTATGTTGATGGCATGATTCTTACGTCTAATGATTTTGAAGAAATACATAAACTGAAGGAATACATGGAAATCGATTTTGAGATAAAGGATGTCGGGTGACTCAAATATTTTTGGAAAATAGTGGTGAGTTTGTTGATAGAAATATGAACTTGAGTAACATGTATGCTTGATTACAAATTCACAGATTCACTGATTGTTTGAACCATCACTTAAAGAATATTACTACCAAGTTCCGGCTAATTAAGAACAGTACCAAATGTATGGTGGGAGGATGATTTATTTGTCACATTAAGGACAGAACATCGCATATGTCATAAAGTTAGTTCATGCACTTTCCTACTACAGAACACATGAATCTTGTGGTTAGAATTTTTTGATATTTGAAATCAGCTCTAAGTGAGGGTCGTGTTTCAAAGCATGGTTATTTGAATGTGGAAGATACACTGATGTTGATTGGGCAAGGAATAGAGCTTATAAAAAAATCTACATCCAGTTACTTTATGTCTGTTGAGGATAATCTGGTAACTTTAGCAAAGTAAGAAATATAAAGTGATAGCTCATTCGAATGTAGATGAAGAGTATGGAGGAATGGATAAAGGGATATTTTAGTTTCTTTGATAAAAGAAATTGCTAACGGACCTTGGGTTTGAACCTAGTTCGACGATGGACTTGTATTTTGACACTAAGATTGCGATCAACAAGCAAATATTCTAACAAAGATTGTGTAAAACAAAGGGTTTACAACACAATCGACAATTCGGCTCTGAAGACATAAATTATCAACATAACTATACCTAACGCTCAAACATACAATCTCATAAATCCTTAACTTTACTTCGTATATAAATATTCTTCTTTTATTTAGAAATATTGTTGAAAGAAAATTAAATAAGTTTCTCGGCATGGTAAATGTTATGCGTGAATTTATCTATTTTCATAATCTTTAGTACACAAAATAGTAAAATATAAGCACATAAAGTAGAATATAAATTGTGTGAAGTGCACAGTAAATTACACTTTACCAGCTTAGGTTTGATGTCTATTACAAACTCATACAATATCTTCAAAGCATTTCATTTTCATACCCAAGTACTATTTTATTTCAATATAATACATCCGTTACATTTTCCATCCATTGATCCGTTAAGAGTTGACGTGGTTGCCACATTTGTGCCATGTGGCTGCCAAATTTGTGCCACGTGGCAATTTTTTTTTTCTTTTTTATACATTAAAAATATTATAATAATTTACTCTATTTAAAAAAAAAACTGAAAACCCAGAACCCATCTTCCCCCGACCCACCTCCCTATTTCCTGTTTCTTCCTCCCCTGTCACACCATCGCTACCTTCAGCCCTTTCCTCGGTGTTTCCTCCACACTTTCTCTCCGTTCTTGGAGCCTCACCGCTGCGCCCACTCTCTACGGCATCCCTCTACCTCACTCATGACCTCACCGTCCCTAAGAGCACCGTCGATCACCAAATCCGGCAAGCTGCTTACATCAACTTCAAAAACCACCTCAAGCCGTGCTGGGCTCCCAACTCCTCATCCAACGAGACCCCCTTCCTTGATGACGAGAAGGACCAGATCAAGGGCTTCATCGTCTCCCTCATGCTTTCTGCAACCCAGGACCCACCCTAGATGGCTAAACCCCCGATCGTTGAACCTCAAACCCTCTTTCCCTTCCTCCCTTCTCCTTTCTCTCTCCCTCTCTCACTGCAATTTTGGGTTGCGGATGACATCCTCACCCACTTGTGGTGGTCTGAAACAACGCACACCCCTCAGCACAAATGGTGGGAGGGAGAGAGCTTTGCAGCGAGGGATTTGGAGTTGTTGGGTTTTGATTCAAGGTGTGTGGGAATTTGCAAGGATTTGCATAGTGTGTTGGTGGGAGGGAGGGAGGGAAGAAGACGTTGAAGATAAGGGGTAGGTGAAGAGAGTGGAGGAGAGGGAGGTGGTCGGGGGAATGGGTTTCTGGGTTTTCAATTTTTTTTTAATAGAGTAAATTATTATAATATTTTTAATGTAATAATATTTTTAATGTATAAAAATGCACAAATTTGGCAGCTACGTGGTAAAAATTTGACTGCCACGTCAGCTCTTAATAGATCAATGGATGGAAAATGTAACAGATGTATTATATTGAAATAAAATAGTACTTGATGTATGAAAATGAAATGTTTTGAAGATGTTGTATGAGGTTGTAATAGACCTCAAACCTGATGTGGTAAAGTGTAATTTACCCTAAACTTTATTAATTCCATGTTAGACGTACTTCTTTCGAAAATGAGGTTATAGCAATACGTAATGGGTCCAGCCGGCCCAAATTAGTCATCGGGGAGCACTTATTGGGCTCAAGCCTATTATTGGCTATTTTATTCAAATTAATAGATAATTAAATATGAATACATTATATTTAGTTTTCTAGTAATTTTTTTAAGAAGATAGATTCCTTATTTCTCAAGATATCTATATCTGGATTGACCAAGCTTGATGAGGAATCAAGTTTGACGGTCATTCTTAGAGGATATCAAGGCTACTAATGTGTTGCTTGATGAAAATTTTAATCCAAAGATATCTAACTTTGGAATGGCCAAACTTGATGAAGGGGTTAAAACCAATGTTCTAAAAATCGGCCTAGGCGGCCGCCTAGGCGCTGGACGGCAGAGCTCCGACTCGATTTCGACCAAATAGTTCACTTAAGTCGGAGAGGATTTAGGCGGCCGTCTAGGCGCTCGCTAGGTGGTCTAGGCGGCGCTAGGCGCCATTCTAGGCGGTTACAAATCCCAAACATGCTGCAGCTTCAGATCTCAGCGAGCTTCTGCAGCTTTGCCGTCTGTGTGCAGATGAGGAAAGAGAGAGCCCGCGCAGAGATAGAGCCGTCTGTGAGCAAATGAGGGAAGAGAGACTGCCGATGAATTTTTGCAACTCGTCTGAAGATGAGGGAAGAAAAATTGCTGCCGGTGAACAGTAGCGCGTGTGTGAAGATGAGAGAAGAGAGAGCGCGAAGAGAGAGAGAGAGGGAGAGAGGGAGAGAGAGAAAGAGAGAGACTTAAACATTTCAGATGGTTTTAAGAAACCATTTGCAGCTCGTCTGTCAAGGAAGTATGGTCTCAAATCCAAGGTCAGATTCTTAAAACCATGGACTGTGATGGTTTTAATTAAGAAAACCACTGTGAAAGTTTAGGTGAGGTGAGGTGGACGGTTTGAGTGGGTGGGTATTTTATATTTTTAAAAGTTTAGGATATTTATTATGTGTGTGTCTGTGTGTGTGTGTAAATCTTATATAAATTAGGGTGATGTGAAAGAGCAGAGGTGATGTGGACGGTTTGAGTGGGTGGGTTTTTTTATATTTTTAAAAGTTTGAGATATTTATTGTGTGTGTGTAAATCTTATATAAATTATAAATTATTTAGATAATTTTTTTTTTCCTAGGCAAGCATATCATATATGTACATAAAACATTCACATATGTATGTTCTTCTATAAGAAATAGCATATTAGTCAATAATTATTTACATTTGATATAGTAAATTTAATTAATTCATAAAATATATAAGAAATTTACCCAAATCCGCCTAGGCCTCCTAGGCGTCAGCCTAGAACCCGCCTAGGCGCTAGGCGCTAGCCCGCCGCCCGACTAGCGCCTAGCATTTTTTAGAACCTTGGTTAAAACCCACATAAGCACCTATATTGCTAGAACATTGTGAGTCTCTATATTTTAACTCATCTTCTTATATTTATCCTTCCAATATAGTTGTATTATTGCATATATGTACAACTATTGTATTGATGTGAAGCTTTCAATTAAGAGAAAAATACCCTGCTTTTGTAAGGTATTTTCTTAAGCTAAACAATTTCATAGTTTCATGATTTAATTTGGAGTGAATATATGGCACTGTAATATATAATTCGGGGTTATTTGACCAATAAACAAATGTTTATGACTTTGGAATTGTTGTATTAAAGGTTATTAGTGAGAAGAAGGGCTGAAGTCAGTAGACAAACGAAAAGGCTTTTATGTTCTTGATTGGGTAACTTCCTAATTGGAAATCTATTTTGATTTTGTTGAAGTTGTTTAGAACTAGATAGAAGGCTTTTATATTTTTCTTTTGTTGAAAGTTTTCTTGGTTTTTTCTAAAGGTAAATAACTTAATGTGCTTTTGTTCGTTTCATGTTTGAAGGCACATGTATTAAAATCAGATGGGGATTTGATGAACCTAGTGGATCCAAGGTTGGGATCAAACTTCAAAAGAAGAGGTGACAGTTACAATCAATATGGCTCTTCATTACTCTAATGCTACTTCAAAACTTAGGCTCACCATGCCTTCAGTTGTGAGCATGCTTGAAGGTAGGGCTACTGTTCAAGAGTTTATCTCAGACCCAAATCCCTCATCAAGTAATGAGATGGATGCGAGGATGAAGAAACATTTTCAATCCTATTCATATCGCTGAGACACTATAAAAGAGAGAAAATGACAGTGTTTGATAGATTATCAACATAACTAAACCTAAAGCTCAAACATACAAGCTCATAAATCATTAACTTTCCCCTATATAAACTTTCTTTTTTCTGTTTAGAAATATTGTTGAAAGAAAAGTTAATTATTTTTCAGCATAATAATATTTATGTGTGAAGTCATCTATTTCCATAATCTTTAATACATCAAATAGTACAATATAAGCAGCACATAAGTAGATTACAAATTGTGTGATGTACACAATACAACATTAAACTTATTAATTTCATTTTCAAAGTACCATTTTCAAAAAATAAGGTTATAGCAATACGTAGCAGGTTGGGCCAGCCCATATTAGTCATAAGTGAGCACATTTCAGGTTCTAGCCCGGCTATCTTATTTAACTTGATAGATAATTAAATATTAATATATTGTATTTAGTTTTCTAGTACTTTTTTTAGAGACGAAAAATTCCTTATTTACCAAAAACATCTGATTTTGGATTGGCCAAGATTAGTGAGGAATCAAGTTTGAAGGCCATTCACAGAGATATCAAGGCTACTAATGTGTTGCTTGATGAAAATCTTAACTCAAAAATATTTGACTTTGGATTGACCAAGCTTGATGAAGAGGTTAAGAACACATAAGCTCATGCATTGCTAGAACTTTGTAAGTTTATATGTTTTAACTTATTTTCTTATGTTTGTCTTTCCCATATAGTTATACTACAACATATATGTATAACTATTAAATTGATGTGAAACTTTCAATTAGAAGAAAACACCCTTTTTTTAATCTCAGTAGTTTTTTTTTTCTTTTTTTTCTTTTGTAATTTCTTAAGCTAGACGATTGCATTATTTCATGATTTAATTTGCAATGGATGTATGCACTGCAAAGTGCAATTCAGGATTGTCTGATTGATAAAACAAATGTTTTTAACTTTGGAATTCTTGTACTGGAGGTTATTAGTGAGAAGAAGAACTGAAGTTAATAGACAAACGCATAAGGCTTTTATATTCTTGATTGGGTAACTTTCTTAATTGAACTTCAATTTTGATTTTGTTGATGCTGTTTATAATATAAATAAAAGGTTTTTATATTCTTTTTTTGTTCAAAGTTCTCTCGGTTATTTCTAAAAAAAAAACTTATTTTTCTTTTGTTCCTTTCATGTTTTATGGTACATGTACTAAAATTGGACGGGAATTTGATTAACTTAGTGGATCCAAAGTTGGACTCAAACTTCAACAAAGAATAGATGATGGTTACAATCAATGTGGTTGTCCCCTACTCTAATGCCACTTCAAAACTTAGGTCAACCATACCTTCTGTTGTGAGCATGCTTGAAGGCAGGACTACTATTGAATAGTTCGTCTCAGACCCAAATCCCTCATCAAATAATGAGATGAATGTGATGATGAAGAAATGTTTTCAATCATTTTTGAAAGGGGGCGACTAAAGTAATATCGATTTCTTCATGTGCACCTTTTCATGAAATTCATTTAATCAATCCATATTCAAAGCGTGGATACACTAGAAAAGAGAGAAAATGGCATAGTGCTTGATAGATTATCAACATAACTGACCCTAATGCTCAAACATACAAGCTCATAAATCATTAACTTACCCTATATAAACTTTTTTTTTTTTTTTTTTCTGTTTAGAAATATTATTGAATGAAAAGTTAAATAGTTTCTTAGCATGGTAGTTGTTATGTGCGAATTAATACATTTCCATAATCTTTAGCACATAAAATAGTACAAAATAAGCACATAAGTTGAATATAAATTGTGTGATGTGCACAATCAACATTAAACTTTATTAATTCCATTTTAGAGGTACTTTTATCAAAAAATTAGGTTATAGCAGTACGTAACGAGTCAGGCTAACCCATATTAGTCATAGGTGAGCACGTTTCGGGTTTTAGCCTGATATTGACTATCTTATTTAACTTCGTAGATAATCAAATATTAATATATTATAAATAGTTTTCTAGTACTTTTCTTAGAGAAGATAAATTTCTGATTTCCCAAAGATATCTGACTTTGGATTGGCCAAGGTTGGTGAGGAATCAAGTTTGAAAGCTATATACATAGATATCAAGGTTATTAATGTGAGAGAACACACCAAACCCATTAGGAGTTTAATAATACTAAACAGCCTCATATATAGATACTCAGTTTCTCGTGATGATTCAGAACTAATACGATTTGGTACAAATTCCTTTGGTTTAATGTAAAAAAATGGGAGAATTTAACGGCACGTTTGTCATTCTATTTTAATTCAACTTTTTAAACTCAAAACTAATTTTTGAGATTTAGGTCATGAATTCCTATTTGTTATAATTTTTTTTAAAGATTGAATTCAAGACCAACTTCAAAAATAACTTACTTCTTAAAAATACCAAAAGTGAGTTTTGAGAATTTTTAAGTTAAACTCTTATATCTTTCTTTGTCTCATCTGTCTCTCTCCTCACCCTCTTTTTCCTACTCTATCCTTTCTCTCTCCTCTCTTTCTTTCTTCTCACTCTTGCTCTCCTCTCTCTCCCTCCTCTAATATGTTACTCTCTCTCTCTCTCTCTCTCTCTCTCTCTCTCTCTCTCTCTCTCTCTCTCTCCTTTTTCTCCCTCTTCTATCTCCGACCCTCTGTCTTCGTATCTCTCTCCCCTGTTGATTTTTCCCGACTCCATTACGAAGTTGTTTTAGGTTGAAGTTTTTTCCTTTTCTTTTTAAATGGTTAAGATTTTTTTTTTTTTTTTTTAATCTTATGCCAAGTAAGTTTTTGAATCTCAAAGAAAATTGTTCATAAGAAATGTTTTTAGAAATGATAAATTTTTGAAATAGGATATCAACGGGTCCTAAGATTTCATTGCCTTATGTAGTCGTATATACTTGACATCACTTATAATTTCAGTATTAATGCTTTCTTTGGCAACTTTCCAAAGAGGATCTCAGACCAAAGCCAGTGTTGAGAGCTCTTGCATAGCGTAAGATGCAAGTTCAGTGATTTTGAGTTTGTTCAACTGATCAGTTGCTTCCTACAAGTGTATGCGAACCAAAATTGGTGACTTGGACTTGTGATATGGATGAGCCTTGAGAGGGCCAAAAATCAAAGAGATGGGTAATGACCCACCACTAATAACACATATAGTCTTTAACATGCATTTTACTACTTGCACAACACGACAGATGTAGAATTTTATTACAAGAGACTTCAGTACAATTATGACTAGTTAAAAAAAAAAAAAAAAAAAAAACAGAGATGTAGAATCATTCATTATCATTCTTCAACATGTGAGTCTTGATGGGACCTCAAATCTGAGAGTTTAACTTGTGCTGGTGAACCTTGAGGGGATGCAGTGGGTTGAGGCAATTCGTTAAGATCGAAATCATACTTTGGTGTTGAACCTTGAGTTGATGCAGTAGATTGAGGCAAGATCCTATGTTCTAAATCATATTGCATTGATGAGCATTGCGGTGTCACAGTGTGTTGTGGCGAGTCGTTAAGATCTAAATCATATTGTGGTGGTGACCTTTGACGGGGCGCAGTAGGTTGATGCAAGTCCCCATCATCTAAATCATCTATTGGAGTGCTATTTATCTGAAAATTAGCCAAAAGGTTGAATATTGAGTTAAGTTAAACAAAACGAAAACAAACAAAAGCTCAAAGTAAAATGGAACTTGAATATAACGAGAACACAAAAATGATGGTAAGGGTAGATAGTTAATTTGATGAGATTGTCAAACTCATATTCCAATCGAAGTAGTCAAATTGCAAAACATGAATATATACCACAAATATATAAACAGTAATGTTAGTGTTATTATTATTTATTGAATTTGCTAATTAATTTTGAGAATGGGGGCTGATTCGTAGCACCACTTTTTTTACACAATTTTTGACACACGTTTTTTTAGAGTCTGCTTCATAAATATATTTTAAAAATTTGAACTGTTTGTGTCCAAAACATATGTAAAAAAGTGTGTAACAAAAAGTGGTGCCACGGATCCACCCCATTTGAGAAACTACAAGTTGGGTATGCTCTACTAACTGTAGTAATGTGACCTCAACAATATAATTAGTAATATTATTCATTGCTAATATACTCTCTAGAAAATGTGAGTGCTCCTATAGACACACATAAATAAGAGAGTATATCAACAATGAGATAAGTCTTGTATGCTTAAATGACATTACTCGTGTATAAAACAATGTATCACAAACTCCAGTATTTTAGTTTTCGTTAAAATTTGTTCAATTTATATTTTTTTTGTTTTAAAATTTACTTAATACCTTTAAATCAACCCAAAGGTTTAACCCTGAATCGCTGTAAGCCTCTACCTTAGGAGTACCACTGCTTGAAGCTTCACACATTTTCATGAATCTGAAGAAAACAAAAACTCTAAAATCCAATAGAAATCATGGTGATAAATAATGACATCAAACTAAACCCATAAAAAAGTACCTAGAAAAGTGAACGACCAAGCAAAGCCTATACATATAGTATACATAGATATATGCGTCTCTTTCTTATGCTCTCTCTAGCTTAGTGCAAAGAAACTTACTTCAAAACGCGTTGGACCTCATGATCTGATGTTGTTGCTTTAAATTTCGCAGAAGAATTTACATTTTTGAGATACTCATCAGCTTGGGTGCTTGGAATAGGAGTGTGTTTAGTGTTTCTCCTTGCAGCCATTTTCAACTGTAATAACTTGCATACACCAAGGAAAACATGAATCCATGAGTTTAAACCTAAAAAGTTAACATAAAAATATCAAACTTGAAGAAAATAATGATGAAGTGGTTATGAAATACATGCCATACGCTAGGAGATGATAACGGTGAGCGAAACTGAGTAGATGTGTTTCCAGGCTTCCTCCAAGGAGAGATTTAGGGTAGGAGTTCTTGTCACACTGCGAGGTGAAAAGTACTTAGGGTTTTGGGACAAGGAGTTTGCTGCCACTCTTATAAAAGTGGGGTCGCCTCAGGTGCAAAATGATTGTGGTCAACTGATAGCTTAACCAGAAAAGGAATATAATCTCGCGAGACCTAATTTATTTGGCCAGATAATTAATGGATATTTTACCTAAAAAACTTTGTCCATGTACAATATTCTCATTGATTTCTCTCTAAATTTGAAATAATATATTTAGCTTTACAATACTGGCAGCCAAACGTTGTTCAGCATTGCAGTGATAGGGAGGGTGAGGTTGTTGGTTATGATATTTTACCCAAAAAACATCAAATTGCGATACCGAATGAAGAGTATTATTTTATAAGAAGCGTAGCGCTAATACAGACCCTTACTTATACACAGTACAAAACACTATAGAATCCGCCCCTAATAAGCCTACTAGGAACCCTTATGCATCTATACTTCGTTAAATTAAGTTCAAATAGAATAGAAAACCCTTTTGCCCATATTACTCAAATTCACTAAACCTTAGTGGGCACAAGATATGAGAAGTTAATATTCCAAATCCCAATTGGATTTCCAAACAATCTATAAGTGATTAGGAGACCACATTAGGCCCCTAATGAGATTTCTCCCAATATGGCGCGGCATTTTTAGAATAAATATTGCAACAAAAATATCCCCACATTTCTGTTGCGAAAAGTGCTAGCCGATTTTTTGGCAAGTATACTTCCATTTCCAATCAAGCGAATCCAACGCACATAAAACTAAAAACTACATACCATTAAACAATGGAATAAGGGTTACAAACGTAGTAGCCTAAACACCATACGTGGTAAAAGATATGCAAAGACCGAAGCTCATCAACAAAAACTTCAAAATTCAAGAGGGCTTAATTGCATGTATTTACCAAGCTTCTGTATATATAATGTCAACACCATTGGGGAAGCTCAATACTGCAACTAATAAAACTGCCTCCCTTTTTTGGCCTGTACATGTGTGAGTCTGCAATTTACAACATATAGTTGTTAGATTAAATAAGGGTAAATTACACAAAACTACCTCAACTATTGGGTCATTAACAATTTCATACCTCTTCTTTAAAAAGTTTCAATGTCATACCTCATCTACGAATTTGTTGCAATGTCATACCTTCCGTCAGTTTGTCTGTTAATTCTCTGTTAAATGCTGACGTGGCTTGAAGTGGGACCCACTCTTTATTAAAAAAATTAATTAAATATTAAACAAATTAATTAATTAAATATTTAAAAAATAAAATAAAATCTTTTTTTTTGGCATGGGGACCCACCCCTTCCCTCACTCTTTCTTCCCCCGCATCCTTATCCCACCCAAAACCCAAATCCTTTCCCTGCAACCCCAACCCCTTCCCCACCCATGCCAACATCTCTCCCCCCAGACCCACCACCTCTTCTTCTTCTTCTTCTTCTTCTTCCCCATCCACCCGTGTCCCCCCTACCCCCATCCTTCCTTCACCACCCCACCGTCACCCTCTCTTCCTCCATCTCCACCTCCCTCCATCTCACCCATGGATCCCCCTTCCCTCCGTTGATCTGCACCCAGACGCGCTAAACGGCGACGTCGATCCGAACTCAGACGGGGTGTTTGTTGGGTCGGGCGTGGTCAAGAGCGATGACTCGCCGAAGAAGGCAAGGTTTATTGTGTAGGCGGTTACGCACTCTCGGGACCCAGAAGTGCTGGCGGAGGTGAGCTGCATGTTGGAGGAGGCGATGGTGGGGTTTAAAGGACTGTTTGGATGGATTAGTGGGTTTAAGAGACTGTTTGGGTGGATTGTTGATGTGGTGTTCCTCGCCAGCGTGGATATGGGGAAGAGAGGGTGGCGTTGGGGTGGTTAAGGAAGGTTGGGGGTGGGAGGGGGACACGGGTGGATGGGGAAGAAGAAGAAGAAGAAGAGAAGAAGAAGAAGAAGAAGAAGAAGAAGAAGTGGATATGCGGAAGAGAGAGCGGCGTTGGGGTGGTGAAGGAAGGTTGGGGGTGGGAGGGGGACACGGGTGGATGGGGAAGAAGAAGAAGAAGAAGAAGAAGAAGAAGAAGAGGGAGGGGACATGGGTGGGTCCCCCATTTAAATTTTTTTTTAGAATTAAAAAAATTAATTAATTTTTTAATAAAGAGTGGGTCCCGCTTTAAGCCACGTCAGCATTTAACAGAGAATTAACAGACAAACTGACGGAAGGTATGACATTGCAACAAATTCTTAGATGAGGTATGACATTGAAACTTTTTAAAGACAAGGTACGAAACTGTTAATAACCCAATAGTTGAGGTAGTTTTGCGTAATTTACCCATTTCATAATGTAATCTCTATTGAGAAATATTAAATTTAAGGATAAATTATAAAAAACTACCTCAACTATTGGTCTGACGACACTTTCATACCTCATCTTAAGAATTTGTGCCAATGTCAGACCTCCGTCAGTTTTTCTGTTAAATGCTGACGTGGCCAGAGACGAGACCCACTCACTAATCCAATTGGATTAAAAAATAATAAAATATATTTTTAATAATTAAATATTCAAAAATTAAAAAAATTAAAAATTAAAAAACTAAAAAAAATGAAAAATGGCCTAAGGGATCCGGCCTTTCCTTCCACCCGCACCAACCTTTTTTTTTCTTCTCTTCGACAGCCACCAAACCCTTCCCCGTCCCCCCAACCTTCCTCCACCACCCTCTCTCTCTCTTCTCTTTCTCTCCTCTTTCTGGAATATGGTCTCCCTCCTCCGTCCCTCTCCCCACTCGCACTCGTCCTTCCCTCACCACCACCTCCCAACCCGACCCATTCATCCCCTAGTCCCTCCATACCCAACCTTCCTTCACCACCCCACCGCCGACTCTCTTCCTCCATCTTCACCACCCCACTGAAGAAACCAAAAAAACCAAGCCCACACCTAGATCTCACACCAAAAAAAAAAAAAAACCAAACCCACACCTAAATCCCCTTCCCCTCCTACACACCCATCACCCTCCTACCTTCTCTCCACCCAGTCCCTCCTTTGACCTCTCTCCTCCATCAGATTCGCCGTCGACCCCACACCTCTTTCGACCTCTCTCCTCCTCTCGACCTCTCGATTTCCTCCTCCTCTCGGCCTTCAAAACCCTCATCTCCTTCCCACCTCCACTCTCTTCGCCTTCATACCCTTCTTCTCCTCCCTCTCTCCGCTGCTTTCCTCCTCGGCCCCGGTGGTTGTAGAGAGAAGAGGAAGTTAGAGTGGAAGAGAGATGCTGGAGAAGATAAATAGAAAAGAGAGAGAAGAGTTGGTGCAGGTGGAAGAAGGGAAGGCCCGCATCCCTAGGCATTTTTTATTTGTTTAGTTTTTTAATTTTTTAATTTTTGAATATTTAATTATTAAAAATATATTTAATTATTTTTTAATTCAGTTGGATTAGTGAGTGGGTCCCGTCTCTGGCCATGTCAGCATTTAAAAGAAAAAGTAACAGAAAAACTGACAGAGGTCTGACATTGGCACAAATTCGTAAGATGAGGTATGACATTGTCATTTTTAAAAGATGAGGTATGAAAGTGTTGTCAGACCAATAGTTGAGGTAGTTTTTTGTCATTTACCCTAAATTTAATCTCTAGTGCAATATATATGTTATAGTATATAGTCATGCTCCTTGCCTTATTTTTTCTTGTGGGAAGTGAGTTACTCACATTCTTTGTTCTCCATGCACACTCTTAGTCGTGTTTGGCCGATTAATTGAATAAAGTAAAAGAGAAATGAGGGACAAAAATAAAGTAAAGGTATAAAGAAAGAAGAAAAAAAGTGCAAAAATATAATTTCTTTTTCTTATTATGTGGCTTTTTCCCATTCTTTTATGAGCTACTACACCTTGCAGGAGATTAACTATAAAGTAGACATAGCTAGATCATAAACAAAAAGGAATTTAAAGCATAACCTTGAAGAAAATAAATCCTAAAATCGTAGAAGTAAAAAAATTAAAGATCAATTCCACCATATAATGTGAAAATCAATTGAAGTTTCTTCGAATTTCTAGCACATCAACTTAAAAACTTCAGAAGTTTAATAACTCATTGACTTTAGATTTGCCAATTAGGTTATAGATTGTAATCCCTCCTCAACTGAAACCACAGTTGATGCCAGAAGTACATAAGATTGGCATGTTGATGAGCAGACACATGTTCTTGGGTTGAAGTTCCAACAGATATGTGGAAGGCAATTGTCAAGAGACTTCCGCCAGTATCGTCCCGGTGCATTGGCTTATCAGGAAGTATAGAAAACACTGAGGGCAAAATAGCCAAATTATCTGGGTTTCCACCATTTATGAGCTCCGTCATGGCATACATATCAATCGGTGCAAAAACAACGTATGAGCCTGTTGCGTCAATATAACTTGCTTGCAAGTAGAATATATCGACCTCCTTTTTATCCTCTAAATTAAATAAAATTTTGTTAACACAAGTTGAAGTCAAGCTTAAAACATTGTTATCTTGTAAAAGGGTAACAGAATAAAAGTTAGGCTCTATAATGCAACTCACATTCGATTTAAAGGCTTGCAATATGGAAACACGATTTCCTGGAGTTTCGCCATTAGCAAAATATGCATATTTATCGAAGTCATGGTTTGATGCAAGCATATCCCACTGTATTATATATACACACAAAGTAAATGGAGACCAACACTATATATATGTATGCAAGGTCACCTGAAACCATCGATTTGATTTCTCTTGAATCAAAACAGCCAGATGGTTGTCTTCGAAAGTTTATTGATGGAAGTTGAGACAATTTTTCCCAGGAAGCATCCACAACTCCCCACATTCCCCTGCCCAGGTTTTTGCAATTGAGAAAACAAAGCACGATCCCTACCAAATTTATGAGGGGAGTGTTCTAGCAGACAACTGTTTAACCAATATGAGACTCATTCGTGTGGATACTAACAAATTGGTAATATGGGGAGTAGTCCAACTAATTATAAGCACATGCAAGGTTCCTCCTCTCATCAATGTGGGATTCATTCTCAACACGCTCTCTCACGTGTGGTGAGTTTTCAAGCCTAACATGTGGACAACACAAACGGGGTGACGTGGAGCTCATGTGGCCGTTGGGCTTCACACGTGGGATAACCTGCTTTGATACCATGAAGAAGTTGAGGTTTCATCATAAAACAAATTGGCAATACGGGGAGTAGCTCAACAAGCACATGCAAGGTTCCTCCTCTCATCAATGTAGGATTCATTCTCTACATTAACTATTAGTTTATTGCATGTTTTCATGTGAGATTCATTCTCAACACTAACTATTAGTTTATTGCATGTTTTCTATGTTTTGATATCATTAACTTACACACATTGATTAACTACAATCACTAGAATTAATTAATCAAATTAAAAGAAAGTTAATGCTAGGTAGATCAATTTTTTAGACCAAATTTGCAAACCAAATTATGTGTCACCAATAGTAAATAAGCACGTTAATCAACCCTTAAGTAATAATCCAATCATCCCTTGAGTAATAATTCAATCATTAACAACCATGTCATATGATTTACAAAATTTAGTTTGAAAATTTGGTCTCTCTAGCATTACCCTTAAAAGAATCCAAAGTTCTGATAACCATGCATGTTAAAAACAATTATATATTTTACGTTACCAACCATGCTTTCACATACGGGGGCTAAATTAACCATAACAAAAAAAAAAAAAAAAAAAAAAAAAACTCATATACACTCTTGCTTGTCGAAAAGCTGTCCAATAGGCAAGTGTAATTGGATGTAAATTCTATTGGAGCAGGTGGTGTTTTGAGAAATTCTGATGGCAAATGGATTTCTGAGTTTTGCGCCAATTTGGGCACAGGTGATGTTTCCATTGCTGAGCTATGAGGTCTTTACTTAGGCTTACAATTGGCATGTAGATTACAGATTGATAAATTATTGGTGGAATCAGACTATGCAGTCACAATTCATTTGGTGTTACAAGCTGCTGGCAATAATCATCCTTTAGGTCCTCTTGTTTTGGCTGCCGAGATTTGCTTTCATGATCTTGGCAATGTGAACTTTGGCATGTCTACAAAGAAAAGAATTTGTGGCGGACAATTAGTTTTATTCATGAAGATCAACTTAGGATGTCCTGGTCTAGATTTACTATTGAGTAGGTTTGTTTGGGCTCTTGCGGGCTCTTGCTTTTAGCCCCGTTTTTCAAACAAAAAAAAGAAAGAGGTGGGAGACCCAATTCTTAATTTACATATATCTACTGGAGCAAAACTACATGTATATCTTCTGAAGATGTAAATGAGATGTGCGGTACTATGGTTTTCAAACCGGAAAATGTGCACTCAAGATGGTCACAATGATCGGAATGCCTATAGTGTGTAAGTGGATAGGGTTCGACTGTCCGAATCGGACTGCCTAAACTCGGGCAATTCTTTGAGCTCCGAGGTCGTAAACAAATCTCTTATTCTTTTGGGGCGATTTCTTGCCTCCCAAGTATAAGAAACCTAATTTGACCTTGATTAGGAAGGAGTCCCAAAGATATTGGGAGTCCTAGTTTAATTGGGATTGGCTTATGCCATAAGTAATCACATTCCTGGAAAAAAAATGAGATCTAAATTTCCTCTTAGATTCTCGGTTACTGAGGACTACTGTCCTCAAAATGACTCTGCGTGAAACACTACAAATTGCCCTTCCCGATTATCCATCCCGGCTATCATCAAAGGCATTATGTATCTCTACTCCAAAGCCTACTATTTGAGTTCTAAGGTTATTACTGCCTTGATTGTCGGAGAGTCCTTGGCTTGTTCCACACCGGTGCGCAAGTTCTTTTATGATCTCTTCCTTTGTTTTGCAAGTTTGGCATGGTGGTTTAGACAACTTTGGCATTTTGAAAATTTGGCTCCAAAAAGATGCAAATGTATACATCTCAAATTTGTATCTCTCAATTATAGATACACTTAATCTGTAGGGTCTAATTCCTTTCTGTCATAATATCTTCCCAAGATTTTTATTTTTATTTTTAAGTTGTTGTGAAGTCATATCGGAGCTGCTGTGAAGTCATATCAAGGCTCGATAGCCATCGACACGTACGTTGCTCATCAACCAAGGAGAAAAACTCTATAAGACCCACCGCCATCCAACCAGTGCTGGCGACCGATCGACGCTGCAAAGCTTTTGGATACCCACGAGTTTCTTGACACAACTCGTCATTTTCCAGAAGGAATATCACGCTGGCCAAAGTATGGTAGTTTCTCTCCTATTTGTGATCTAACTAAATATGTAAATTATTGTGGCGTTTATTGAAGTTCAAAGTTCGGATTTCCAATAGTCGGACCACCGCGGTCTTTATTAGGGTTTGGAGTATATACTCGATTTAAATGTTGGATGTGTAAGTTAAACAAGTATTAATGATCAAGTAAACAAGTATTAATGATCAAGTGCTACAATATGTGCGAGGTGTTATACCGGAATTAAATCTTGGACGTGGAAGAGCTTGTGATTAAATTATACGAAAACTGAATACAGATGAAGTTGTTATGTTAATTAGGATCTGAGATTAAATCTGCATTTGTTATTTCAATTAGTGATTCCATTGTTATTGTTTGTCATTCGCACGAACTTTATAGCTTATAGTCTTTCATCTAAACAAACACACTATATCACCAAGCACTTGAAAAGCAGGTTTTTAATAACCCTTATATTTAGTCAGTTTGATTTCGTTCTCTTGTGAAGTAAAATTTGTTGTAAATTGTTATTTTGCCGAGATCTGACATATTGAATGTACCATCTATTTATACCATCATTTGTACTATTGATCTAATAAAGGCAAGGTCCACTAATACATGTGGGTTCCATCTCTATTAGAAAGATGGTACCAATGGTGATATAAACAGATAGTAAAAATAGTATCTTTTGTTGTAGTCATATTTGGAATAAGAATGTGATTGTGTAAATCATAGTGTATCTAGGTATATCCTTTAGTAGTTTAATTCCTATTAAGAGTTGTAATCCTAAAAGGGTAAGGATTTAACCTATCCTACTACTATAAATAAAGGCACAATGGGGTGATACAACACACATCTCACAATTAAATCTCTCTTTTCTCTCTCTCACTGCCACCGGCCTCCCCCTCTCTATTCTCTTAAAATATCTCAGTTAAATAGGCCTACAACACGTTATCAGCACGCTCTTGCCAGAAGCTAAGGAACTGAAGGATCGTAGGATGAGGCTCTCTTCTACAAAATTCAAAGGCTTTTATTTGTTTTCTGCCAATTAGGTACGCTTAAAATAAAGGAAGATATTTGAAACGTCCACGAAGCATGAAAACATTCCCCATGATGCATGAACCCCCTATGTTTATATTTATATTGTATATGTTTCATATATTTGTCAATATATATATATGTTTCATGCATTACGCAATTATATTTCTATGTGGAATTTGTGAGTCAAAGCATATAAATAAATTAGAAGCATGTTAGGGTTTTTCAAACCCTAGAAAAGTCGAAAAGAAAAAAAAACAAAGAAAAAACTCTCAGAAACCGTGCGGCACGGCTGCTGCACCACCACCGTGGCACCGTCGTGGACCTCTACGCTAGCCTGTAGCCCAGCAGCATCGAGCACACCACTAGGATGACGTCGTTTCGACGCCTGACCCATGGTTGCAGCCCATTGGGCTTGCCGCGAGCAAAGACAACCCGGCCTGCTTGGCTTGGGTTTGGTTTAGATTGGGCTTGCAGCCCTAGTCCACCTACCAGCACGGTCTGCAGCCGTTTGCTGGGCTCTGCCCTCGCACCTATGGCCCATCACTAACAACTCGTGTGTTGCTGGGCCTGGTCCTGCATCCTTGGCCTGTCTGCAGCAAGCTCGTATCACTTGCTGGGCTTTGCCCAAGTCTCAGCCCATTCGCTTGCAGTTGTTTGCTGCTGGGCTTGAACTGCTCTGACCAAAAAACATGAAACCCAGCTTCGGTTGGGCTTCCCCGGACCGACCCAAGGCCAGCTTTTGCTAAGCATGCACCTGTGTCCAATTTTTGGCCCAATGCCAGCAGCTATTGCTGCTGGGCTCACCCAGACTGCTCGACCCGAGGCCTGCAGCCCTCACCGAGGCTTAATAAGCTTACAGTTGTACCTGCAGGGCCCACTCCTGTGTTTTTTCGACTCGATGCCAATTTTTGGCATCCCCGCGTTATAAATCATGCCCAAATATTTTATTTGGGGTGCTTTGGTTTACACTAATTAATTCTAATTTAATTATCACTTGGTTTATCACCAACCAAATCTAATATGACCCGTTTGTCATTATTTTGCTTCCATGATCGACCCCGTTTGGTCTCGATCTATGGAATTAAGTAAAAGTGACCCGCAGTCCATTAATCTAATAATTAATCCAAAATTATTGACTTGAAAATCACTTTTGGACATTAACGATTCAATAATTTATCTTTATACTTTGAACCGTTGACATCCTATAGTAGTCCCGAAGCTCTCACACTTGAGTTCCCGAAGCAACTCAAATCCACTACACTTAAATCAACATATTGCATTCTGTGTTCTTGCAGGAACCTCTCCTTTATGAACTAATCAATCAGAAAACTAAATTGAACCTGTAGTTTCATATTTAGTGCCTTTAAAACTCGAAGTTTTCATCAAAAACTTACCACATGAAATCTGTAGCTTTCATGCATAAATTAAACCAATACGTCTATATAACCAGAATGTTCTACGATATATGTCTATGGATCACCATATGACTAATCACGTTTTTGTTGTACCCTCCGTTTTAGGGACATGTCAACTTGAACAAGCTCGATTTCAGCGTTTTGGAAGTCTCTGGAAGAAACTATCTGAAGTGGATTCAAGACGTGAAGCTCCATCTTATTGCAAAAGGTATTAGAGCCACCATTGAGGCACCTACCGATGAAAAATCAGTCGACAAAGCTCAGAAAGCTAATGCAATGATCTTCATTCGAAGACACATCCATGATGCACTGTAGACTAAGTACCTCGCTGAGGAGGACCCACGCACCCTCTGACTTGCTTTAGCCGACCGTTTTGATCATCAGAAAGACATCTACTTGCCTGAAGCAAGACACGACTGGCAGCATCTTCGCTTCCAAGACTTTAAGTCCGTGAATGAATACAACTCTGAAGTTTGTAAAATTCGATCACTACTGAAGTTCTGTAAAGTGGAACTAACCGATGAAAATCTCTTGGTGAAGACCTATTCGACTTTTCATGCTACCAATATTGTCCTGCAACAACAATATAGGGCACAAAAGTTCACCAAATTTTTGGATTTGATCTCTGTTTTACTTCTCGCTGAAAAGCAGAACCAGTTTTTTTATGAAGAATCATCAAGCTCGACCTACTGGCTCGAACACTGCGCCTGAAGTGCATGTGATGGGTCAATTTTATATTATATATTTAACCCTATTCTTAGTAAATTTTGGTTAATATTTTGAAAGAATTTTGATATTTTGAATTGTGTTTTCAATACAAGACTTTCGACTTCCTCTGGAGCAAAACGTGGACAAATGGACGAATTTTGGAGTAATTCTTATTGAAAGACGTTCGTAAGTCAGTTAGCTTGATTGTGTCAAAATATCAGATTTTTCTACCTAGTGGTGATTTTCTGGTAATAAAATAAAGGAGCGATGCGCAGTGCTGGAATAGTGACGTTTTGGGCTTGAATTGCGTTTTTGGAGCCCAAGATGACCTCGGATGAATTCGTGGCCTTCTGGAGATGTATTCAGAACGTCCTGATCTTCAAAATAAGCTATTATAGGCCGGATTTGGAGATATTTGAAGGTAAAACGTGGCTGTACAGTTACTTGGCAGATTCTCCTAGTTTAATTAGGATTTTATTTTCTAACATATTTGATTATTATTCGGAATAAAGGACCTCGTTTTTAGGGTTTGTGTGATGGCACAGCAGAATATGTTGCTTTGCCGTTTTCAATTTTAGAGTACGCTTATTATTATTCAACTTGAGAGACAGAGAAATTTGCTAGGGTTCTTGAAGATTTTCTACTTTAAGGTGTTCTCATTCCTTTTCTTCATAATAATAGTTTCTATGATTTCAATTATGAATATGCGTAACTAATTTCCTTTTGCTAGGGTGAAGCCTTAAGCCTTAGCATGAATATGTAATTTTTATTTAATTGCTTATGATTGATTGCATGCACGCTTTGAATTATTGGCCACCATTAGGATCTTTTAAAAAGTAATTTGATGCAATTTTGGTCGAAAGGTTCCCTGAAATTGACGCTGGCTTCTTGTGATTGATAATTGTAATTTCACTTAAGGCGAACATCACGCTCTTAAAGATTGCATAGTTTTTTAAAAGGTTTTCATAAAGCATAATGAGTCTTGCATGTTCATATTTGATCTGAACGTCCGGACGGATTGCATGTTAGATATACATTCTATGTTGGAGGTTCCAAGTAGGGCATAAATTAGGGAAACCTAACCTTCAAAGTGGCATGTGTAGATCATAAGTAATTGGTGGGAATTCATAGGATTGCTAGGTGATGATGGAACCCTAATGCAGTTATAAATTGGTATTTAAAACTCTTTTCTTTTATCATATTAGTTTTTAATTAAAATTCGTTTTTAATATTACTCAAGTCCAAAATCATCTTTTCTCAATTTTTAATTCTAAGTATTTAATTAGGAATTGTTTTTACATAAATTATTCAAATAGTCCTTGAGGAGAACGACCTTGCATGAGCATCTATACTACAATATTCTTGTATTCTTGCAAGTATTTCACGTGATTTTAATCCTATTTGCATATACGGTAAAATCGCTATCAGCATGCGACCAATTCTAGCAGCCACAAACGACACAAAAATCATCGTGGCCATGGCAATGGGCGGCAAGCCCAGCCACGGGCCCACGGTAAACAGAATCAAGGCCTACCCAAGGGAGGAAATTTGACTGAAATAGAGTCAAGGCCTTGCCCCTAAGGCCCCAAACTTCAAGAACAAGGGAAAAGCTACCGTTCAATCAGCTTCCACTGAAATAGACATGTGTTATTGCTATGGATCAAATGATCATTGGTCAAGCGTATGCTGAGCTAACCTTGAGGCTATTGCCAAGTATCATTCCCGCCGTGAGTCTAACTTTGCACATGTGGAACATCCGGAAGATGCTACTACATCCATGGAGATATCAGATTTTCAGAAGGCATCAATTCCTATGGACGAATAAATTTTAGACATGGTTTTAGGGTGTTTTACCCCTAGTGGCCGAACCCACTAGGAAAGGCCTAACCCCCTCCCCCTAAATTTTTAGGTTTATGGTTTAATTTTTGGACAATTCTTCTAAGACTTTGGAATTATTTGTTTGGTTTTTGGTTTTTTTTGAATTATGTATAATTATTTTGTGGATATTATTTCTCGAATTGATTAATTGAATTAATGGATTTATATTTATGCATGTGACCAATTCAATCACTTTATTTCTAGGTTTATGTCTAGTGGGGAAGTTAGTTGTCTGGCTAATAGTGCTACCACGCACACCATATTGCGTGAGCGACACTATTTTACTAACTTTGTAGCTAAGAAAGCACCTCTGACAACTCTCTCAGGCTCAGCCAACCTGATTGAAGAGGCCCATATCATGTTGTCCAATGGTACCGCCTTAACCATTAAAGAGGCCCTCTATTCTCCACGTTTCAGAAAAATGTTGCTGAGTTTTAGAGATATTCGAGATAATTAATATCATATTGAAACCACCGAAGATAATGGTTTTGAATTCTTTGTATCACTTCGTACGAACATGGACATAAGTGTATTCACAAGAAGTTGGAACGTTTCCTGAGTGGGTTGTACATAACGACCATTTGCGGCATAGAAGCCCACCATGTGGCCGGCCCTATGCTTGAGTTCCAGAGCACTTTGTTGCTTTGGCATGACCGTATAGGACATCCCGGACGTGATATGATGCGCCGTATCCTCAAATCATCGCATGGCATCATTTACCTCCTTACATTAGATTCTTGCCATGCAAAGTGTATTCTTTAGGGAAGTTGAATACTCAACCCTCGATTACAAAGAATATTCACAACCCTCCTAAGTTTCTTCAGAGGATTCAAGGGGATATTTGTAGACCTATCCAACCAACATGCGGACCATTTAGATATTTTATGGTGTTGGTTGACGCATCGACACGATGGTCACATGTTTGCCTGTTGCCCACACGCAACGCTGCATTTGCAAAATTCCTAGCACAAATTATTAAGCTAAAGGCTTACTACCCTGATTATCCAATCAAGTTGATTCGACTGGACAACGCTGGAGAGTTTACGACACAGACTTTTGATGATTATTGTATGTCAGTAAGGATTAAAGTGGAACATCATGTACCCCATGTTCACACCCATAACGGCCTGGGAGAAACTTTCATAAAGTGCCTTCAATTGATAGCTCAAACTTTGGTTATGCGAACCAAACTACCGCTATCTGCCTAGGGAATATTATATGTAGCTATGTTGGTTCGCCTAAGGCCCACCACTACCCAACCTCATTCACCGTTACAGTTGGTTACTGGATAGGAGCCTGACGTCTCTCATTTATGTGTTTAGGTGCGCAGTTTATGTGTCAATAGCGCCGCCACTACGAACCAAAATGGGTCATCAGAGAAAAATAGGAATCTATGTCAGTTATGATTCGCCATCAATTGTTCCCTACTTAGAACCCTTGACATGAGATCTTTTTACTGCACGTTTTGCAGATTGTCATTTTGAAGAGACAATCTTCCCATCGTTAGGGGGAGATAAGCATACTAACGTTCGTGTAGAACGTCGCGAATTGTCGTGGATTACTCCCACTATGTCTCATTTAGATCTCCACACCCCTCAGTCTTAACTGAAGTGCGACATATTAGATATCTTCATAGCATTGCTTAAAGCATGCCAGATGCTTTTACTGATCTAGCAAAGGTGATGAAATCACATATACTTGCTGCAAATGCACCTGTAAGGATGGACGTACTTAACGTACGTCGTAACACTGCCGTGGAAGGCCAGACCATCCCCAAAGGTGGGGCAGCTGCACCTCCCACACGGCACAGTACACTTGCGGCTAGCCAATCACCTACTCCTACCCTGAAGCGTGGCAGACCCCTTGGTTCAAAGGATTCACAAGCCCGGAAGATGAAAACGGTACAAACTAGTGACCTAGTTTGAATCCGACCATTGCTTACTCATATGTTCCAACGCATGAGGTTATTCTAGATTACGGTGATGTCTTAGATAAGACATACCAGCCTCCCGAGAATCGTGAGATTTCAGGTCCATTACGTAGTATTGGATAAGGTTTAGAATCAGAATGAAATGATTGTCAATGATGCATTCGGGTATACCTTTGTTTCCGACATCATGTTTAACGATAACAATGAACCATATTCCATTGATGAATGTCATGTGACATTGAACCATCAATCCACGTTGAATTTGATTTGCTTGCAAAATGTAAGGTGTTTGGACCTGTAACTCATACTCACCACATGTGAAGCTTGTGGGCTACAAGTGGGTTTTCGTGAGGAAGCGTAATGAGAAGAATGAAATAGTGTGATACAAAGCACGCCTAGTAGGGCAAGGCTTCTCTCAACGCCATGGGATTGATTACGAGGAAACGTATTCCTCCATAATGGACGTTATAACGTTCCGCTACCTAATCAGTTTGATAGTTTTCGAAAAATTGAATATGCAGCTTATGGACGTGGTAACCGCGTATCTCTATGAGGATCTAGATACAGATATCTACATGAAAGTTCCAGAAGGACTTTCATTGACTGGTTCAAATAGTTATAGACCAAGGAACACTTTTTATTAGATTAAGGAGATCACTCTACGAATTGAAATAATCTGTGCGGATGTGATATAACCATCTGAGTGAATATTTGACAAGTCAAGGTTATGTGAACAATGAATTATGCCCATGCGTGTTTATAAAGAAGTCAAATTCTGGATTTGCGATCGCTACAGTTTATGTCAACAACATGAACCTCATCGGAACTATTGCAGAGCTTGAGGAAATTGCCGTTCACTTGAAATCAAAATTTGAGATGAAAGATCTTGGGAACACTCTATACTGTCTCGGTCTGGAGATTGAGCACTGTTCAGATGGAATCCTAATACATTAATCAAACTACACCCAAAAGGTGTTGTGACGTTTTAATGAGGATAAAACGAAGTCGTCGAGTACACCTATAGTCGTTCGGACTCTAGATGCTGAACGAGATCCTTTCCATCCAAAGGAGGATGAGGAAGAGATTTTGGATCTCGAAGTTCCATACCTAAGTGCAATTGGGGCTTTATTGTACTTGGCTCAATGCACTAGACCCGACATCTCCTTCGCTATTAATCTTTTGGCTAGATACAACAAAACGCCCACACGCAGACACTGGAATGGTGTTAAAGACATTTTCCGCTACCTTAAGGGTACGACGGATTTGGGCTTGTTCTATATCCGTGAATCTTCAAGAGTTGCCAGCCCCCTCAGTCCTCGAATTGATTCCCGCCTTGTTGGTTACGCAGATGCTGGATATCTGTCTGACCCATATAGGGCACGTTCTCAAACGGGCTATGTCTTTACCGTTGGAGACACCGTTATATCTTAGAGGTCTACCAAGCAAACGCTAGTTGCGACTTTTTCGAACCATGTTGAGATTCTCGCCCTGCATGAAGCATTGCGTGAGTGCTTTTGGTTGAGAGCAGTCATGGAACATATTCGAAGCACTAATGGTCTTACTTCTGTTGTTGACCTTCCTACGACGATCTTTGAAGACAATGCAGCATGTATCGAGCAGTTAAAGGAGAGATACATCAAGGGACACAACACCAAGCACATAACGCCAAAGTTCTTTTATTCTTACTAGCAACAACATGATCAAAACAATGAAGTCAAGCAAATCTGTTCCCAGGACAACCTAGCCGATCTCTTTACCAAGTCATTGCTCAAGTCTACTTTTCAGAGCTCGTCCAAGGAATCGCTATGCGTAAATTATCTGAATTGAATTGCTTGTAGTTCTCTTATTTGGAAGTTATGTCTAACTCAGGGGGAGTAACCTCATCATACTCACTTGATCTTAATGTACTCTTTTTCCTACGATTAGGAGCATTTTTCCCATTGGGTTTTTGCTGCCTAACGAGGTTTTGATGAGGCACCCATCCTGGGATGATCATACTCCGTTGAGTTCACTACTTTCATCCTGCTTGACGTTTGTTTTAGACATTATGCATACTTCTCACTTTTCTCCTTAACCTATGGGTTTTCACCTACCTTTGGCTTTACCATAGCGAGGTTTTGTGAGGTTTACTACCCATGCATACTTTCTTTAAATTTGAGATTCACATTCACCTATTGTGTCACCGACTCATCAACTGTTCTACCTTGTCTGCTGAAGATCTCATGCGATGTTTTGTTTGAGTATTTACACACTCAAGGGGGAGTGTTGCAGTCATATTTGGAATATGAATGTGATTGTGTAAATCCTAGCGTATCTAGGGATATCTTTTATATTCCCTTTAGTAGTTTAATTCCTATTAAGAGTTGCAATTCTAAAAGGATAAGGATTTAACCTATCCTACTACTATAAATAAAGACACAATGGGGTGATACAACACACACCTCACAATTAAATCTCTCTCTTCTCTTTCTCACTGCCCCCGGCCTCCTCCTCACTATTCCCTTGGAATAGCTCAGTTAAATAGGCCTACAACATCTTTGGAGTTTTATTGGACTTTTGATATGTGTATATTTGTTATTCAGCTATATTCTGACATCACGTGTCTATCCTCGAGAAGTGACACCATCAATGTAAAAAAATTTAAATAAACACAAAATCTATTAATTTGTTTTGTTTTAATGTCGCCTCTCTCGCAGTGGTGGAACACCTATGTTATAACCAATCAAATGTCAACAATACAATATATAACAATTGCACAAATATTTCGAATAATAATTTCACTATATATAGTCAATATGTCAGAACATGCACAATAGTGCAGTAGCAATCTCCTAAGACAGAAATTCGCCCCTACATTAGTGCAGTAGTTCAATGGACGTCTATCTTGCAGGATACAACTATCTAACCCAAGTTCTTGCACTAGAACTTGGATTCTTGGCAAACTGATTATATTGTTTCTCTGTGAAGGATTGGAAATGGAAGTGATGGAAATGATGGAATTGATGATTCGTTTCTGATATAAAAGCCATATATATAATGGCGTTTATGAACAGTTAAGGCTGTTCAAACTTATCAATTCAGAAAGGATCTGTTCTTATCATTTCGTAAAAACTGTATCCTTAAAATCAAAAATGAAAAAAAATTAAACTTGTGTTTTCGTCAATCCGAGCCCAATAGCCCCAAGGCCCAAGGCCCATCTTTGACATTTAATATATACACCCAAAACCTTCAAGTCTAAGGCCTAACGTCCATGGCCTTGGCCCAATTCTTTTCAAACCATAAGTGAGTGAACTCACTTATAAAGAGACATTTGTAAAAAGGTTTGGGCGATGTGGAATTGGGAGTCCCTCACAAGTTCCAACAATACCCCACATTTTCTATTCAAACTCTAGCAATACCCCACATTTGAATAGAAAATAAGATACTAACTAAATTAGTAACGTCTTTCCAGAGAACTTAAATATGATATGCATCGGGATAGGTGTCTTTTGGACTTGAACCTTCTCTAGTGAGTACTTATCGGATTTACTTAATGAAACAATGAATTTAAAATCTTGAACTGATCATTTTTAAGTAGTAAATCTAAACAATACGTATCACACATATCATATCGTGGCACACTTCAATTCATACGGTTGTGTTCATTTTGGTCCTGAACATATCCTGATTTCATGAAACCTTTAGAGAAGTGTAGCCATATCAATTCTCAAAGATGCGACCCCACATCAATCTCATATAGGTAATGCTAATTAAGAATAGCCTGTTCTATTCATCTTAACCTTAAGATATTAGCATTATCAATAATAGTGATTCACCCTCTTCGTCTTACAGGTAACACACTATTTTCCATCATAGGAATGAGTAATGTTTGTGTGTTTCGTACTTTGAGTTTTCCTCAACTAGTTTGCCTATTGAACCTAGACCATGTGATCTCCAATTAGCTAGGTTAGGTTTCCGTCAAGTTATAACTCATTGAGTTGGCTTTGAACCCATTCCCCTCGATGTAAATGCCACTTGATCCTTGGATAGGCCTTTAGTCAAAGGATCGGCAATTTTCTCTTTAGATTTAATATAGTCAATGGAAATAGTTCCATTCTTGAGTAGCTGCCTAATGGTTCTATGTCGTCACCTTATATGTCTCGACTTCCCATTATATTCAGCCTTTTTGGCTCGACCTTGTGCAGCCATGCTGTCACAATGTATACATACTGCAGTCACAGGCTTGGACCATAATGGAATATCTTCCAGAAAATGTTTAAGCCATTCAGCTTCATCAACAGCTGAATCTAAGGCTATAAACTCTGATTCCATTGTCGAACGTGCTATACACGTTTGCTTAGACAATTTCCATGACACAGCTGCTCCACCAAGTGTAAATACATATCCACTTGTGGATTTACTGTCTGTGCTCCCTGAAATCCAATTTGCATCACTATATTCTTCTAATACGGGGGGATATTGAGTGTAATGCAAACCATAGTTCAATATATGCTTTAAGTATCTTAATACCCTTATTAAAGCGTTCCAATGATCTCTTCCAGGATTACTGGAATACCTACTTAATCGGCTTATTGAATAAGCGAGATCAGGTCTTGTACAATTCATAATGTACATCAAGTAACCTATAACTTGTGTATACTCCAATTGAGATACGCTATCTTCTTCATTTTTAGTAAGTTTATGAATGAGATCAAATGGAGTTACTGCAGGTTTATAATCATAATGTCCAAACCTTTTGAGAACCTTTTCAACATAATGTGATTGAGTTAGAACATATCCATCTGTTCCTTAGAATTCGAACTCCAAGAATCACATCAGCTAATCCCATATCTTTCATATCAAAGCTAGAATTTAGCATTTTCTTTGTGGAGTTAATCACATCTTTGTTTGTTTCCAATATAAGTATGTCATCAACATATAGACATACAATAACACAAGCATTTTTTGTTTGCTTAACATAAATGCATTTATCACTTTCATTGATCACAAATCCATTTGTGATCATATTATGATCGAATTTTTCATGACATTGCTTAGGAGCTTGTTTAAGTCCATATAATGACTTAATCAATTTGCAAACTTTCTTTTCTTGACCTTCGACAATGAAACCTTCAGGTTGTTCCATATATATTTCTTCATCTAATTCACCATTTAGAAATGCAGTCTTGACATCCATTTGATGATCTTAAGATTGTACACAGATGTTATAGCTATTAATAACCTTATAGATGTTCCTCTAGGTACGAGTGAATAAGTGTCAAAATAGTCAAGTCATTCTTTTTACGATACCCTTTGGAAACTAGACGAGCTTTATACTTGTCTATGGTACCATCCGGTCTCAATTTCCTCTTAAAAATCCATTTGTATCCTATTGGTTTATTTTCAAGAGGAAAATTAACCAATTCCCATGTATTATTTTGCATGATGGATTCCATTTCACTTTGAATAGCTTATTTCCAATGAGGTGCTTCAGAGGATTCTAATGCAGCCTTATAAGTTTGAGGCTCGTCTTCGGTTATAAAAGTGAGGAAATCAGCACTAAAATCCTTTGCAATCTTTGCTCTTTTACTTTTTCGTGGTTCCAAATCTTGGCTCTGTTCTCTAGAAGTTGAAGCATGATTATGGTCATCATTTCTCACAGTATCATCATGTACTCTTTTGTTCAAAACATATGACCTATCTTTATAAGGAAAATTTTTCTCAAAGAACTCAGCTTCTGCAGATTCAAGTATTGTATTTACATGAGTGTCTGCAATTTCAGATTTATGAACCAAAAATCTGTATGCCGAACTGTTATTGGCATGACCAATAAATATGCAATCCATTGTTTTTGGTCCAAGTTTTTGTCTCTTCAGAAGAGGCACTTGAACTTTCGCAAGACAACCCCACACTTTCAAGGTTTTGTATGTAGGTAACCTACATTTCCAGATTTCATAAGGAGATTGATTAGTCTTCTTATGTGGAATTCGGTTCAAAATCGTATTTGCAGCAAGGAGTGCCTCACCCCATAAATTATGTGGTGCACCAGAACTGTTCAACATGGAATTAATCATATCCTTTAATGTATGATTTTTTCGTTTAGCCACTCTGTTTTGTTGAGGAGTATATGCTGATGTTGTTTGATGTATTATTCCATGTGTTGAACAAAATTCTGCAAAGTCATTAGATTCGTATTCACCACCTCTATCCGATCTTAAGACTTTTATACTTTTGTCTAGTTGATTTTCGACTTCGGCTTTAAATGTCTTAAACATGTTTAAAGCTTCATCTTTTCTATGAATCAAATAGACATAACAGTACTTGCTGCAATCACCAATGAAAGAAATGTAGTAGTTCTTTCCTCCACGAGTTGGTGTGGATTTGAAATCACAAAGATCACTATGGATTAAACCAAGTATTTCGTTGGATTTTTCCACTGATTTATATGAGTGTCTTGCATATTTGGATTATGTGCATATTTCACATTTAGATACTTTGTTCATAGAGCATTTGGGCAATAGGCCTAAGTTAACCATTCTTTGAAGAGAACAAAAATTAACATGACCTAATCTTGCATGCCATAATGTAGATGACTCAATCAAGTAAGCAGAAGAAGCACTAGGCTTGTTATTGTTATTAATAGCATCAACAGAAAGTACATTCAGTTTGAAGAGCTCCTCAGCCAGGTAGCCCTTTTCCCACATACACCCCACCCTTGGTGATTACAAACTTATCAGATTCAAAGACTATTTTGAAACCTTTGTTACTTAGAAGCGATCCAGAAATCAGATTCTTGCGAATATCAGGAATATGCAGAACATTGGTGAGTGAAAGCTCTTTTCCAGAAGTGAGTTTGAGCGTCACTTTTCCGTTCCATGCAACGGCAGATGCAGTTGCATTCCCCATGTAGATTTTCTCCACCAATAACTGATTGGTAAGTAACAAATAAATTTTGATCAGCATACACATGCCTTGTTGCTCCTGTATCAACCCACCAGTCATTGGAATTAGTCAATAAATTGCCTTCAGATACAACAACAAAAAACTTGTCTTCTGCAATGTTTGCTTGATTGGAATTCTCAGAATTCTGATCCTTCTTGTGGCGGCAATCCTTTGTCCTATGACCTGTCTTTCCACAAACCCAGCAACCTCCTTTGATTTTCTTAAAGGTTTTCCCTTTCCTAGCAGTCAATGCTTTCTTTGCAGCATCTTTGCCTTTGTTTTTCTGATGGTGCGTTGCCTTGTGTGAGTCACCTCCTTCCACAACATTGGCTTTTACCTCCAGCAATGAGACATCATACTTCTCATTTTTGCGATGATCTTCTTCCATACGCAGTTTGAGAATCAATTGATCCATGCTCATGTCTTCAGTTAGATGCTTCAGATAAATCTTAAAGTCCTTCCAATTCGAAGGCAGTTTCTCTATAATAGAGCTAACCACAAAACCTTCTTTCAGACCAAGATTTTCTTCATCTAACTCTTGAACAATCACTTGGAGTTCTTCAACTTGCTTGACAACAGACTTGGTATCACTCATCTTGTAATTCAGAATTTTTTCAATCACAAATTTCTTGGAACTAGCCACTTCAGACTTGTACTTTTTGTCCAGAGACTACATCATACAAAGAGTCATCTAAAGCATTCAGAATGTAGTTCCTGCATAGAAATTCACTATGAGTCCAGGCTTCTATAGCTTGCAGAATTTCGGCAGGAATATCTCCCTCTTCTGGTGCTTTGGGGGCCTCCGAAGTAATGACGTGACTCAAATTCAGAGTTGTCAAATAGAACAACATCTTCTACTGCCAACGTTTGAAATCAACACCCTTGAATTTCTCAGGTTTCTCAACGTGTTGCTTGACGACACCAACGTTTGATTGATCCATGGTTTCACAGAAAAGTTTTCTGTCTTAGATTGTTATAACCAATCAAATGTCAACAATACAATATATAACAATTGCACAAATATTTCGAATTATAATTTCACTATATATATTCAATATATCAGAACATGCACAATAAATAAAATCGCATATAAAATCACTACAATAATCACTGACTTGGTTAAGAAGTTGGCGAACTGATTGTATTGTTTCTCTGTGAAGGATTAGAAATGGAAGTGATGGAATTAATGATTCGTTTCTGATATAAAGGCTGTTCAAACTTATCCTTTCAAAAAGGATATAACTGTTCTTATCCTTTCATAAAAACTGTATCCTTAAAATCAAAAACGAAAAAAATTAAACTTGTATTTTCGTCAATCCGAGCCCAAGAGCCCATCTTTGTCATTTAATATATACATCCAAACCCTCCAAGTCTAAGGCCCAACGTCCATGGCCTTGGCCCAATTCTTTTCAAACCACAAGTGAGTGAACTCACTTATAAAGAGACCTTTCTAAAAAGGTTTGGGCGATATGGGACTAGGAGTCCCTCACAAGTTCCAACAATACCCCACATTTTTTATTCAAACTCTAGCAATACCCCACATTTGAATAGAAAATAAGTACTAACTAAATTAGTAACGTCTTTCCAGAGAACTTAGATATGATATGCATCGGGATAGGTGTCTTTTGGACTTGAACCTTACTTAATCAAACAGTGAATTTAAAATCTTGAAATGATCATTTTAAGTAGTAAATCTAAACAATAAGTATCATACATATCATATTGTGACACACTTTAATTCATATGGTTGTTATTCATTTTGGTCCTGAACATATCTTGATTTCATGAGACCTTTAGAGAAGTGTAGCCATATCAATTCTCAAAGATGCGACCCCACATCAATCTCATATAGGTAATGTTAATTAAGAATAGCATGTTCTATTCATCTTAACCATAAGATATTATTAAGAATAGTGATTCACCCTCTTCATTTTGGTCCTGAACATATCCTGATTTCATGAGACCTTTAGAGAAGTGTAGCCATATCAATTCTCAAAGATGCGACCCCACATCAATCTCATATAGGAAATGCTAATTAAGAATAGCCTGTTCTATTCATCTTAACCATAAGATATTATTAAGAATAGTGATTCACCCTCTTCGTCTTACAGGTAACACACTATTTTCCATCATAGGAATGAGTAGTGTGTGTTTCGTTCTTTGAGTTTTCCTCAACTAGTTTGCCTATTGAACATAGACCATGGGATCTCCAATTAGCTAGGTTAGGTTTCCGTTGGATAGGTCTTTAGTCAAATGATCAACAATATTCTCTTTAGCCCCAAGGCTCATCTTTGGCATTTAATATATACACCCAAACCCTCCAAGTCTAAGGCCCAATGTCCATTACCTTAGCCCAATTCTTTTCAAACCATAAGTGAGTGAACTCACTTATAAAGAGACCTTTCTAAAAAGGTTTGGACGATGTGGGACTGGGAGTCCCTCACAAGTTCCAACAACCTATACACAAAAGGGTCGACCACGTGAGATAGAAACAGTACATACGCGGTCGTATATTTCTCATGGTTTTCAAGTATTGAAAGCCAAACATTCGACTTGAACTTCTACCAAACAAATTAACCACTCACTGCCAGAATGTGCACCATCTTTACACGCTAGCGATGCATCATTCATTCATAAATTATTTATCACATTTATATGCCACATATCTCCATGTCTCGTTTTAAACTGGCAACTCCAATTTTAGCAAGTGTTATATGCTTATTGTACATGCATTGCGATCCACCTATCTGCCTCGTACAATGGCCTTCGTTTTATTTTCACGTATTAGGACGCATATTAACCATGCAAATATTTCAGTTAGCTCGAATTTTTGTTTCTATGAAAAATAAAATAAGAATTCACTCAATTTTATCCTTCAACAAAGTTGAATCTACAAGTTGTTGCGCCAATTCATTTTATTAATTCAAAAAAATGCGCACTACAAGGCACTTCAACACAAAACAGTTTTCATGAGACCCGATAAACGTCATACATGCATGGCTGTGAGTTTTCTAAACATAATAAAGTTATAGAAAGTAAGTCATCTCTAATTTGGCTTGTTTAGAGTCATTTAATTTAGGATTCGGCCCTTCTTAACCCAAGCCTCCTTGAATCAGTGCTGGCCCTCTAAACCCCAAAACTTGCAAAGGAAAATCAAATGGCAAGTTAAAAAGAAAACAATGGAAAAGAAAAGAAACGATCATTTCCATTTCGCCACGAAGAATCTGTGGAGCAATTTATGAATCAGTAAGACTCGAACTTGGCCTTCTACGATTTAATTGTGTACAAAAACCAAAGTCTTGATTTGACTTGGACAAAAACATATGAAATTATTGCAATAAAGCCCTAATCGATGATGGATCAAAGTTTAGAAAAAGTAGGACATCTTTGAGAAATGATATTGGAAGTAGACTTTGTATAAAGGAAAGTAGAAAACAATGATGGAAAATTAGATCAAATCACCATAAGATAAATCATCAGAATGGAATATTATTCATTTGAAACAAGACACTAAACGAAAAGAAAAATAAAAAGATTATGAGAGGAGGGGATGAAGCAGAAGCTCTCTACCTCCTACCCCTCAACTTAGTACTACAGTCTAGTGGTATTTCTCTTCACTTGTAAGTCAGAGGTCTTAAATTTGATTTTTGTCAAAGGCGAATTTAAACCATATTATTACTCACCCATTGTGAGACTTAGCTCACTCTCCCACCCCTTAAGCTTTAATGTAGATATTACCGTTTGTTAAGAGAAAAAAAAAAAAAAAAAACTCTAAACTACTCTTATTTACACCAAAAAACTGAATCCATACACAATGACTTAGCTAGCCTAATCCATATATGCTTGAAACTATTATAAAAAAAAAAAGTGGTATATATTCCCATACAAAAAATAATAGTTTTACTTTGTCTAAAGTTCACCATTTAAAGTTTAGAGTTCAGAATTAATCATTGTAGGTACGTTATAAATAAGGTAAACTAATAACACTACGGAAAATTTCTCATCAGAAGTCTGAGTATATAGGTTAATAAGTCCGACCTAACCAAAGAAATTGAATCCAAATTTCAGCTTCTTCTGTTTTTCTAAAAGCAACCTTTCTAGAGACAACACTAATAAAGTTCAGGTTTGGTGACTTATTTTTCTGCGCGCCCAAACCAAACATGCATGTGGTGGTGGCTTGTACAAAGCAGCTTGTAGGGCACACGTGCATGAATGCCCATATGACGTCACTTTTATGCCCATATATGCCCCATGAAAGAACCATTCCTCTAACTATGACCAAAAAAAATCCATGATTAGTTTGCATCTTTGAAAAGAAAACACAAAGCAATTTGACCTAAATTAGGAATAATTTCTCAAGGAATCATGTGTTAGCTAGTTTGGACCCACAATTAGGGTAGTGCCCTCAATTTAACTACTTCTCCAGGTCATTGGAAAGAGACCCATCACCCCCTAAAATTTGTACAATTAAACTAATATAGAAGTTTCTTGTCCTACCCAAGGGGAGGCCTCTATAAGTCACCCACATTTTGGTTATATATCACACATACATGTTAGGAATATAGGCTTCTCTATGTATCCTTTGTTTTATAACCTAATTCATAGATTGAAGTTTGGAAATTTGAATAATTTGGCACACGTGGAGAGAATGTGATGCCCAGATTCTTTGTGGATGAAATGATTAGTATCCAACAACTAATTATATGAGAAGGGGGTAGGTTTAGGCACATCTAATGGGGGCATGATTGACACTAATAATATAAAGAATAGTGTTTTTTTTATTAAAAGAAATCAACAGAAATATCTTCAACTAAAAATGTCATAAGAATGATGCAAAGCCAATAATGATAGATTAATCAACAATTAAGACATGATGCTCCCGCGCGCTTATGCAATTTGATAATATAAAATTAGAGAGGGAGAGAGAGAGGAGTAGGGGTAGAGAGATATGAATTCTACAGTATGAATGCTTACATTAATGTGGCTAAATGCATATAGATTGGAAGCTTATAAGATTTGTAAGTAATGAATTGTTCTCGTAGTTAAGATTTTTTTTCTTTCCATTCTACTGCATTTTGAATTTGAACTCTTCCTCTTCTTTTAGTTTAATTTAAAGTAAAAATGTCGCTTGTGATCCAACAAAATAAATTTCAAAATGACTATTTAAATGTTACATTCAAAGTATGGTCGAACGAGACGCCAAGTGAACTATGGACATATGAACAATCCCTAAAAGTCCCAAAAACCCTAGATTTGAAGCACACAATTCAAACTCTGGTTAGTTCAAATCTAAGGTTTTTTAGGAGATTACTAGAACTTCTTAGAATATAAATTTCTTAATATTGATACTCTCCTTTATCTATGTGCTTAATTAGAAGATGTGCTGCTTAATTAATTACAATCACGATTCAAAATTCTCCGGCTTGCCACTAATATTTTACCTACTTTGAAGAAAACAAACAAACAAAAGTGCTTAATTAAGTGACATACGTTATAACCACCGGAAAAGAAAAAAAATAACATACTAATTGGGCTCGTGCATATGCGACATGAGAAATGGTAATGAGACTTTCTCAAAAATGGAATACTTCATAAACTCTCTACCAAAATGGAATACTCCATAAACTCTCTACCAACTTTTTTTTTAGTACAATATTTTATAATGGTGGTACAAAAATTAACGTTAGACTGTAGGTGTTAGAGAGTCCATCTAACATTCCTCCATGTGACATGTTATAACCACCAAAGCTATAAAGAAAATTAAAACCAACGCCAGCAATAAGACCTATAACTAATCAAAGGATTAAACTAAGAATTGACAATTGGCGTCAGCCACGTTTGTTTTTTGTAAACCAATTTTCAACAGTTATTTATGTTATTTCTTCTGGTTGAGTCAACTTGATACATCATTCTATCCACCTATCCACTGATGGCTTCAACGGCCGACTTGAGGAAAAAAGGAGTTCAAATCCAACATGGTGACCAAATACATTGCTCTCTTTTCTTCTCGTGATATCCAGTAACCTGCAAAGTTTTTATTGTCTTGGTACCCAATTACATACCCACCTTAGTCGACAATGATCCTATGCAAATTATTAGTATGAATGATTGGAAATATTTCTTTTTCTTTCTTTTCATTATTGGAGGGAATAAACGATTAAGTGCTACTCAGTTGAGCTGAATCGATTCATTTTAAATCTAATAATTTTTTTTTATTTAACAACTACTCATTTTATATCTAATAAAAAAACTCATTTTAAAAAAAGCATAAATTTTAGATGGGAATGTTATCTTCTAGTTTCTCGTTTTACATGTTATCTTCTAGTTTTACATTTTCAGATTCCCTTCTCATCATGTAATTTTGTATGATGATCTGAACCGTTTACGTTTTATTTCACCCTTTATAGGTAAACTTTGTAAAAAATAACCAAACTAGAAATCATTTATCTGTTTGATTAATTTTGTCAAAATTTTATGATTAATTGAACAACATGGTTTGTTTAACTTAATTCATGAATTCTTCAATATTATTCTTCTCACGAGAGGAAATATATGTAGTTGTGCAACCCTAATTAGGGGTGGGTTCAAAAAACCGAAAACCGAACCGAAACCGAAACCGAATGAAAAAACCGAACCGAATTGAAAAAACCGAACCGAACCGAATTCTTTTGGTTCGGTTCGGTTTTAGTGGTCTAGAAACCGAACCAAACCGAACCGAACCGAATTAATTAAATTAATTTTTTTATTTAATTATTTGTTTTGGGTATTATTTTCTAAACCCAATTTGTAAGCTAAAATATGTTAAACCCAATGTGTTGCCAAACTTTAAGCTCAAAATATTAAAAAAAAAACCTTTAAAAACTTTAAATCCTAACCTATTATTTCTTCCCCACATAAGGTTCCGGAACCAGACCTCCTCCTGAAGTACCTACATCCATCTTCACAACACTATCTACTTCTGCCCCAGCTTCTTTTTTCCAAATCTACTATCATATAACATGTAACAGAATCCATAAACATTTATTTCAAGTAGATTACTTGCGTAATTTTTTATGGAAAAGAATCCAACACACACTAAATAAATCCACCCACGCATTACTTTTACTAATCAAGTTGTCAACATGCAGTTACAAGCAAACAACCCTGATATTTGAACAACATCATACAATTTAACTTTTCTAAGTCATTTGTTCGATTTTTGTGTTGTGGGGTTGTTAGTTTGGACTTTGGAAGACTTGATTGATGATTTTAGTTCAACTTTAAATGTTTATTTTCATTGTCTTTGATTCTAGTTGGAATGCTTATGTTATGATTGTGTTGGAGATGTTAAAATTTAAAAAAAAATTCATTTTTGAAAAAAAAAAAAAACTGAAACCGAACCGAAAAAAAAATGAACCGAACCGAACCGAAATTTCGGTTCGATTTCGGTTTTAGCAAAAAACCGAACCGATTTGAACCGAACCCACCCCTAACCCTAATCACAATTAATCTAGGAAACCTATTAAGGAAAGGAATCCTCAATATAATCAATTACAATATTTGCATTCCTATCTAACAATCCGCCTCAAGTTGGTGCATAATATCGAACATGCCCAACTTGCCCACAAGTTTTGCAAATATCCTATTCGATACTGTGTTTTTTAAGGCATCTGCAAGTTGATCTTCCGACTTGACTCTTGGTATTTCAATAATCTCCAGATCCATCTTCTTATCGATGAAGAATCAATATACTTCCACATGCTTTGTTCGATCACGATGAATTGTTTTAGCTGCAATCTCACACGCAGCTTTATTGTCACAATACAACTTCATAACTTTTTTCGAGTCATATCCCAAATCCCTCAAGATATTTCGTGACCAAAGCGTTTCAGTAGTTCTCAAAGCAACACCTTTGTACCCCACTTTGGCACTCGAGCGAGTAACAACATTATGTTTCTTACTTCTCCAAGCAACGAAATTACCTCCTACAAAAGTGAGGTAACCTGATGTTGATCTCCTATCGTCAATCGATCTTGCCCACTTGACATCTATACACGCTTCAACCTCCTAATGACCTTTCTTAGATAACAAGAACCCTTTGCTTGGAGTTGATGTGAAATCTCGTCCCCGGATATCACTATTTCTTTTTTGTATTTTTTTATTTTTCCAACTTTATTTTGTTTTCGTTAATTTTGTAGTTTTACTTTGGTTACAAAGTTTGGTTTTTCGTAATTAGTCATTAAAAATCCGTAGACCTTTTGGGGTCACTCGTAGAATATTTAGATAAGGCTCGATCCTATGAACACATAGAAGAAAATCGTTCGTGAAACATAGTTTTAATGAGGGAGATATAAGCAATCAAAGTCAAAGGTAATTTGGCATATTGTCACTTTCTATTTATAGCTTCCCTAAGAAGTCACTCCCATTTTGGAAACCCAACCTAGATAGCTGACCAGTTTACTCGTTTGACCCACGATCTACCCAGGTTCGCTAGGCAAATTTTTGACAATGATTTAAACATTTTCGGCTGTTTAACCACCGTAGAGGGCGGTTCGAAGGCCACCGATTTTTGGGTTTTTCTCGGTCGTCAATCACTCATCTCTAGTCACCCCCAACGTCAACAATCACAACCAATCAACTGATCTCGACCTTGGCAACGAAACCCAACAAAGATCCAAGTCATGAACCTCTAGTGACGGCAGATCAAAGTTCAAAAGTTTCAGAGTTTTTTTTTTTCGATTCCTCTCACCGTCTTCTGGCGTTTTTTTGACAGAGTAAGCCTTCATGGAATGTATAAACATTGCTCCACTCTTCATGATCTTCTTTTTGCTATATTTTGATATCAATGTTAGTGTTGGCCAGATTCTAGCAAAGGTTTGGTCTGTTAACTACATTGCAATAGATGAAGAATTCGTACAGAGGAAGAGAAAGATGATAGAGAGAAACAAAAGAGATTGTATTGATTGATTGGAGAAAATGTATACAATTGAACTTAAAGAAATGATAGCTATACAATCCCTTATATAGCCATATATCCTAATTACAATAATACCCTTCTAACTATATTAACAAATTCAATCACTAGAATAATGCCATTTGGCATTTCTGTTATATCAGTTATTACTCCCCCCTCAAACTAAACTTAGAGTATCTAAGTGAAGTTTTAACTAGCCAGGTATTTGATACTGATCTGGAACTGCGAAAGCAAGATGTCTGCCATGCTTCAAGAATCAACCTGCTGCAAACAAGAAAGCACCCACTGACACCTTTGTAATTGCTGACCAAAACCTCTGCTCACCCCATTATCATCACACAAGACTACAATTTTTGTCATTGGTAAAGCCATGATGAAAGCCACAAGTACAAACCTATTTTATCATTAACATACCCAACAAATTTTTGACTTTGCACTGAGAAGCCATAGTAATACACTCACTGTATATGCAAATTACCCCTCTTAAATCTTTACAGAGACCAACACCAAATCAACCAGGGAGAATGACACTCCAAGAACCCAAATCAACCAAGGAGAATGACACTCCAAGAAACCATCAACCAAGGAGAATGACACTCCAAGATAGCTTCCTAAATCTTCCCAGATACCAAAATTAACCAAGGAGAATGACACTCCAAGAAATCAACATTATAGGCTGTTATAAGACACTTGTTGTTTGTCTTAGGCGCTGGTCGTGTGTGAGCTCTTCTATCCTTGTGCTAGGCTGCTATTGCACAAACTCCAAGTGAGTAGCTTTAATATATGTGATATGGTTATTACTCATGAAATTGTCATGCTGATATACTTTATGGATATGGTATGGATTTTTAAATGTGTTTCTATTGAAATTTTGCTCTTAAATTTAGTCATTAATCTATTTTTATGATTTTTTTTTTTTGTTATAGTTATTTGAGATGATTGAAACGTGAGGGCTATTAGGGGACTGCTACCTTATTGTCACGAGGTTATGTGACACTAGTACATAGATTGTCCTGTTGAGTTTATCTGCATTTGGGACCATACTATTTAAGGGTTGTGTTTGGTTAATCTGCATTGGGCAATCCTAGGATCATTCTTGGTTAATCTGTGATGGGCGATCCTTATTACTTAGGTGTGGCCTTACATACTTTAGGGGGTGATCATGCTTGGTTAATTTGTATTGAGAGATCACTGTCTACCAGTGTTCTTAGGAGTGGTTCTGCTTGGTTAATCCGCATTGGAGGGCTACTTCTTACTTGGTTACATTTTGTAGGTTTTGGTTAAACTGTATCACTCTAGCCCTAGTTTTTAGTATTTTTATGGAAGCGAGAATTGAGAACCTCTGTGGTTCAATATAGAAAAAATGATGGTTGTCTGTGTGTCTCCTTTGAGATTTTCCAACGAGATTTGTCTATGAGTTTATAAAGAATGGTTTTATGAACTGATGTTTCTAAATTGGGACCTTGCTATAATCCCACCATTCTGGATATCCTATAATCTCATAGTAGAGAGATTTAGAGTGCCTAGGTTAACCACATTGCTCACAGGTTCTATCTGACGGAGGGCGACTGGAACCACCAGTCAAATGGCACATAAGGGCTGGATTGGTCCAGTTGGTTGGTGAGGTCATGGTTACGGACTAGTTTGACGTGGGATGGTTTCGAGCGGTTAGTATAGTAGTGTTGACAACTTTAGACTTACCATTCATCTTTTCTTAGTGAAGAGCATCACGACGAATATACACATAGGCTTCTTCCAAAGGGGAATATGATCTTTGCGTAGGATTTCACCTCGAACTTGTTCAAATTCGAAGTTGAGACTAGCAAAAAAAATGCACTCTCTAGTGTTCAATAGATTTTCTGTATGTTTTCACATCATCTTTAACCTTCATGGCCACCTGTTCACAGTGGTCCAGTTCTTGAAAAATCTCTGTTAACTCTCCATAGTATGAGCCTAGATACTTTTCATACTACTTGGCCGAGAAGGCCCTTTCATCATCAGTTCCCTCATAAAATTCCTTGGCAAGACCACTCCAAATATCTCGAGCAATTTTCAAGTGAAGATAACGCTTCATAATTTTCGGGGCCATAGACACGACATGAGCAACCATCCTTTAAATTTTTTATTTTCTGCATACCACTTTTCATAGGTGGCGTCTCCTTCGACGGGTGGTTTGCCCTTGTTAATGATGTATTGAATCTTTTCATATCCAGTGATGTGGATCTTCATCATCTGAGACAACACAACATAGTTAGATTCATTCGGAGTGACTTCGGCATTGAATATGGAATGATCTGATTGAACAACAATTGAAACAGTATCATGTTTTTCTCGCGTGTACCATGGTGACAAATCTTCAGAGTAGTTCGATTAGGGTTCTTAGACTTCGAAGTAGCGATATCGCGAAAGACAGGTTAGGAATTTGATTCGACAGTTCGGTACATAGATCGGTGATAAGGTTTCTCTTCATTTCAGTGGAAGCTGACTGAACTGCAGCTTCTTCTTCAGGAGGCCGCGATAGAGAGCAACAACGTGAGTTGTTCGGTGAAAGCCAGTTGAACAACGAATTCTTTGGTCGGCCACATCTTGGAGCAACGGTGGGTTTTTTTTTTCATAATTTCTAACCTAGGTTCGTGATGCCTACTTCAAATTCGTAAATGCTTTAATATTATTCTTCTCACTAAGAGAAAATATATATTTGTACAACCCTAATCACAATTAATCTAGGAAATCTATTAAGGAAAGGAATCCTCAATACAATCAATTACAATATTTACATTCCTATTCTAACAGCTTATTTATGAATATCTGTTAAATGACTAAACAATATAGTATTTGATTGATTTATGACAAAGTTGATCTTTAAAGGGTGGTCCAGAAAATAAACGATCTAAATCATCTAGCATCATTGCATACCAAGGAGAAGATTCAAGAAGGTTCGCTAGCATTCCTTATTTTAGATTATCAAACTTCCAACTACAAGATAACTCTTTTACCTTTAGAAAAAGGAATTACTATGAGATGGACATAAGATAAGGGCACTTATGTAAGAGTGAGGTGTATTTAGTGCTAATAATTAAGGGAGCTGCTAAGCCGACCCCACAACTTTATTTCTCCTCCATATCTTAAATTCTCATCCCTCACAAAAAGTTACAAAATTAAAACACTCTTTTTTCACCCATCAATATTCCAAAAATGTAAAATTAAAAATTCGAATTGAAAATAAGAAAGCTGCCCCACCTCACCCCCACACCACCCAACATAGTTTGACGACAAACCCCTTTCACTGTGCGTCGTGAACCCGCCCTTGAGCACATATGCTTGTTGACAGCCTTGACGCATCGCTCTGTCCCATGTGGATGTTCTGCGTAGTCCTGTAACAAGTGTGTTTCTGAAACGGATGGTTAGGCTTTTCCCTTTTCTTCTTGTTTTTATTCTAATTTTTCAGTTGACAACTTCTTTCTATTTGAAGAAAGCTATGTGTTCTCTTCGTGATCTTTAATTTTTGTTTTTCTTTTGGCTATAAAATATAAAATAGATTAGGATAATTTTTAGTAGGGCTTTAGAAGTCATTTGACACAAGGTCAAAAGTGTCATTAACTTTGTTATTAGTGTCAAATGTGTCATTAACTTTGTTATTAAAAAGTTGGTGGGGAAATAAGTTTGTGGGGTGCGTATAGTTGCTCTCATAATTAATAGGAATGCTAGCTATCTTTCTATTTTTATCATCTATTTTCACCTTGTCTTTTATTTTTAAGATCCTACAATATTACTTGATATTTGAATCGTCTATGTTTTAAGTCACCATTTAAATACCATATCTACAAAAAATTAGCTGAAACAAAATCTATTTAGTCATCTAATTTTATTATCCAATAATAGACAAAAGATGTTCTTTAGTTGAACAAAGAAATCATGACAACTTTAATTGAATGGTTAAATGATTTTCCATTTGTTTGATTATTTATGAATCATATTTATAAGTGATTTACAAAATAAACGATTTTGATCATCAAGTAACATTGAGAATCTTAAAAAAAAAAAATATATATATATTAAACTATCATCCTTCAACAATTAACTAACCGTCACTAATAACACGCTGATGGAATGTCACCTTGAAATTATAACTAGCTAGTCTTGATTAAAATGTTGATGGTGGGCATATCTGTACTAGTGGAAAGACAATGAGATAATATTTTGGAAGATGTATACGCATAGAGAACTATTACAGTTCATCAAACTGTTTCTGTGTTTCATAAGTAGACATCGATCGTAACAAACAATTATTTCTCCTGGTGAGATATATATAATAACCAGATGGCTAAAGAACTAGTACAATGTCTTCGGGTGACTAAATAAGTGACGCATTCAACACAACGGATGGAAGGGCAAGTCCACCCCTAGAAATCTTTGGCAAATATAGTCCTACACCACAAGGGTCCAACCCTCTCTCTGGCAGTTGCTGCAGCCAAATTTTGCTCCTACTCCCTTAAGGTGTCCCCACATGATCAAGAATATAGATCAGGTTATTATTTTCTTAATCCCCATATTCTCTTTCTTCTCTACTATATATACCTGCTCTCCTCTGGACGTCTTTTCTTGAACTTCCCAACAGCTTACTACCAACACCATATACCTATATTTCCTTGTTCTATTTTCATCATCTTATTAATTCAAAAAGCACTACTACACAGATGGAAGATCGCTCCAGAAACTCTATGATGGGAAGAGGTAATTCTTCTGATACAAGAACCACTACTCAAGAGTCCCCTGAGGAGAGTAGTTGGACTATGTACTTGCAAGATTTCATGATAACCAATCGTCAAGACGATGACGATGACGACCGCAGTTCTTTCTCCTCATACGGTTATGAGAATTGTTCCATAATCTCCGACGCCGCTTCTTCAGTCACCCGAAAGGTTACTATTAATGGAGAAGTTTTAGGGTTTGGCGTGGTTGGAGGTTATAATAGATCTGGCGTCATGATTAAGAGAAAACCCAAGGAAGCTTTGCTTGATGATGCTTTGGAGGACACAGCTAGTTCTCCAGTAAATAGTCCCAAGGTGGCTATCCTAATTCCTAATTGTTTTTTTGTCGGTCCAATATTTTTTAATCATGCTAGCTGTTTACAAGTCAAATGTTTAACATATGCTTCCCAGATTTAATTAATTTCATTTGTACTTTCATTAGGTTTGTAATCTAAGCCAGTCAACTGTGGAACCAACACTCCAAAAAGATTATAAAGGCATACCTAATGCGGTAAAAAGGAGATTTACCACACTATTTTTTCATCGGTTTTCTTTTTATTTTAGCCTTGTCTTTTTTTAATCTGGTGCTTATTTTTGCAAACAATGGGTTCTTAAACTGATGGTGTGCTTTGAATTTTTGCACTTACAGGAGAAAGGAAGTACTTCTGGCCGGGTGGATGAAAGAAATGAATCGGGATTTATTGGGAGAGAGAGTGACTGCACAGAACTGAAGAAAAGGGGACTTTGCGTGGTTCCATTTTCTATGGTAGCAAACTATTTTGGATGAATCATTGCTATCATCATCCATATATACTAGTACCTCAGTGAATACATATACATATATCTCTTCTCTCTCTCTCTCATGATAATTGATCCTGTACATAATGTGATCGATTGCTTTTATCATATGCTATTGAGGAAGTACAGTCATGTATCATCAATTTCAGCAAGAACAAAATCAAAACCAGTTGTCCGGTAGCTGTAGACGATATATATAATCTTTTCCCCTTAGCTTTATAATATGATCACAATCATATAAAGTCATAGTATCAACAGTATCAATATCATAAACGACGTATCCACGGCATATGTACATGCACTAGCATCTCTTAAAAGTGTGTAGTTAACCACGCTAGATAAAATTTGCATATACAAAATATAGCAGGCATAATTAGTGTTAGATGAGGTAAGAGACATTAATTTATTGGGCCAAAACTGCACAAACTTGATTATTTTCGTCGAAACTGTCTTTCAGTGAGGAAATCAAATAAGTTCGTTGTTGAAGATCTCCACTAAAGGACCATTTTGTTGTAATATATCCCTTTTCCAATTTATCTTTATCTTAAAAAATAAACATTAACTACTAGACACCTCAAAGAAAAATGTTTGCCACTTATTACTACGATCTAATGATATTTCTCTTACTTGCAAGTAAGAGATCGGTTCGATTTTCGCCAAAGGCGAATTTGAACCATATTATTGCTGACCCATTATGAGGTTAAGCTCATCCCCCTCCCCCTTAGTATAAATAATATCGTTTGTTTTAAAAACAAAAAACAAAAAACGTGGATTAGATTGCTAGTTTAAAAATATCAGATATACATTCGCACCAAAGACAAAGTACTAGACATACATATCTGTCATGTGTACTGAAGAAACATCCTTTGTTGGTAGTCTTTCATTTGGATACCCAGCACATGCACATGCACATTGATAAGATTAAAAGCACACCACAAAGTAGCACACAAATATCCTATTGATTTTCCTTATTAACACTAAGATTTGTCAATTGTAGCATATGAAAATAAGGGTCTTTCCCGCAGAAGATTGTTTTATCTAACTACTTAAAATGTCACAAAAACTGGGCTGCTGTCCCTACTGACCAGCCACCGAAAAATAATTATTAGACCAACTTACACTTATCTAAAGTCTACGAAATTTTATATGCAGATACTAGACACACGGAACTACACTCACACAAATTTTTGGGATTTTTGGAGTTGATTTGATATTTAAATTAAATCGAACAAAAACAGGACAGAAACAAATTTTAAGTAGTAAAAATAGATTGTATTTCACAAGTTAAGAAAACGAGTTAGGGGAAGTGCTATCCACCACCAAATAATCATGCAAACATGTTATGTTTCATTCAAATTCCTTTTATTTCCGGATGAAGATGCTCAAGTTGGCTCAATGTTAGAACTCAACCTATTACTCTTTCTTATGTAGTATGTTAAGAGAATGGCGTTTTCAACTTAACTTAGTCCCTAGCATGCAATCTAGAATGGCGTGTTCATAGATTTAACAAGTAGAAATCATTAAGAACGAAAAGAGTTTGAGTCATCACAAGGCATCGTAAGTACTAGCGTTGTCTTACTTATCCGAGAAATTGGTTCACATGTTAATCGCAATTAACAAGTACTACTCTAGAACATATGTAGGTCCTCATTCGACAAGGGCAGGCACACACATATTCATAGCATTAGAATCCTAGATATGCTTACTAAGTATGCATCCATAGAAAACACATAAATAATTCATCAATGAGAAAAGTAGTGAAGCAATTTTCATCCATTCATAAAACAAATTCAAACAAAATGTCATAACAAACTTGCAATCATATTCGGGGCTTCAAAACAGCCCCTAACTACTAAAAATTTAGTTATACATAATTCTTAAATAAAACCAAAAGAAAGACATGAGGCCTCCGCCTATTTCCTTCCTTCCCCAATGCTGCTTTTATACCAATTCTTGCTGCATCATTTTCTTCTCCTTAACTCACCCACTCATAGCCATTTAGTGATGACAATAAGTGAGAGGAAATGGTAAAACAATTGTAACTCTTTGGGTAGCCTTTATGCCAATTACTCCCTCTTAATCCTCATCTTTAATTCCATTCCCTTTAATATTTGAATAGGTTTCAGCTGAATTGTTCTTGGCTGCATCAATTTTGGCTGCTAGATTTATTGGGTTTATTGCTTTCATTTCAGTTACAAACTGCTCAGCCTCTTGTCAACCTTTCAGTGTTAAAACGGCCATAACTTCTTCTAGAAAAATGATATTAACAATCCGCGAAATGCTCCAGAAAATAGACATCCGTAGCTTTCCAAGCATATAAGGCTCGTTCTCTAATTCATTCTGAGCTGTTCGCAACTCGCTTCCAAAGTCAGCTGACCTGCACAGACAGTTTTGACGAATTTGTTACTTACAATTCCACATATGCTATTTTTATTTTATTTGCTTGACAAATCCTACAAAACACAAAAACAAAGTAAATAGCTCAAAAATATAAGGAACTAACTAAGAAAAGACAAGTGAATTTGATGTAAAATATATATAAATATGAGCTTATCACACATGCAGTTCCCTCACCGTAAAATTTTTGGTTTAATGCTACATGTATATTCACATTGTCTCACTACAAAGTGATTGAGCATTATCCAATTTTCTCATGATCGATCACTCACTCTTATCATCATTAGTGTATTTTCCTGGCGGAGATGGTTTCACCCCTAACCATTGCAAAATTGAACTTAAAAGCGAGTTCGCTTTCTGTTTTGTCATTGTTATCTTATGTGGTATTGGTGGCTCGTCGGGTTTTTCCCATTAGATACACTTCCTCTGAGCTTTAACAAAGGCCGTCTATAGTCTTCCGTTTTGTAATTCCTTTCTTCTTTAATTGAGTTGCCAATGTTTAAGAGAGAGAGAGAGAGAGAGAGAGAGAGAGAATGAGATGAAGTTGAATGTTTTAAATGTTTTAAAATAACAAAATTGGTGGTTTTCCCAAAAAAGAAACAAAACAAAAACTAAATTGGTGTGCGCATCCAGGGAATCGAACCCTGGTCAGTACCGTGGGAGGGTACTATGATACCACTACACCAGATGCGCTCGCCTGTTCTAATGATTTATAGTAACTTTAAGCTAGCTTTAAGTAACTTAAATTCACTAAGCCAAATAGAGGCTCTTTCCAATCAGAAATTCTACTATGCTTCGACATGTGGCATGCACCCGACTGGAGAAATGAAGAGATGGATGTGTTGTCAAGGATTTAATTACCAAAAATTAAACAGTCGAAAGATCTCGATGTATACCATACACTGGTGCATACAAGAAAAGCCCGATAAACTATTACTAATAAAATACAAAAACTAACCAAAGGAATCGCCTCTACCACTTCTATTGTAAAATATCTACATACTAATGCATATGACTGATTGAGATGGGAAATCCACAGGCGCCTTTGGCCTCTTTTTTTTTTCTTTCCAATAAGAAACTCTTTTGTTCAGAAAAAAGAAGAACAAGAGAGAGTGATTCACCAAAAGAATTATCAATTTGGTGTTATTCAAATTTCCACCATCAGTTTTGAATATTGTTACAATTATTCAATTGTTCAGCTATTTTGCAGCACCTTTTGGATCCTTGAAACGAGCAGGTTTCGGGTTTATTTTTGCTCAGGAAGCTTCTCTAGCAACTCCGGAATAACTTCAAATATATCTCCTACGAGTCCATAGTCAGCAACCTGTGATGATTAAAGTTTATTTTACTATTGGAATGTCAAAATCAGCAGCATGTAAGTGCATCCATGTCATATCATTCCAAAAGGTCTTGGAACTACGAAAACCACATGCAAAGCAAGTTTTGCGGAATGTAAATTCCTTAAACCTAAAACACAATCTGATTCATATTTCAAGAACGCTTCTCCCTTTTTCTTTTCAGCAGCGGAGGAAGTAAAAATGGCTTGGACTTTTGGATCTTTGAGCAAATACTAAATTCTTTAAGAAATGAATGCATCTTGTATAGGATGAACCTTGACAAAACTTCGAGAGTGTTCAAATCATCACCTGAAATATTGGGGCATCTGCATCTTTGTTCACAGCAACAATGTACTTGGAATCTCTCATGCCTGCTAAATGTTGAATGGCTCCTGAAACACCAAAAGCCAGGTACAACTCCGGGGCAACTATCTTTCCAGTTTGGCCAACCTAACAGACAAAGCAATCACATTCTAAGAGAAGTTAGAACAAAAATACAGGACAAACAGAACATAAGACTAATTATAACAGGATCAAGGATGTGAGACATCATATCCTCAAGATAGAACAAATGCTTAAGATTCATGATAACTTTATCGCGAACCATTTTGAAATCAGAACATTCAATTCCAGGAGATGTTTTGCCTGTTGAAGAAGTATAAACTAAAGAGGAAAAAGCATACTAGCTTTGACTAGAACAGGTACTCCAATAGTCCAATGAAGCATCTGCACTACAAACTACTTAATTGGGACTACAAACTACTCCAATAATCCAATAGTCCAATGGTCCAATGAAGCATCTGCACTACTAACTAATCCAATAGTCCAATGGCTAGAACAGACGATGTTTTTGGATCCCAGAAAGGATTCTGAATTGGGACTCAACAAGCCCTTCTATATGGGATGAATTATTCACTTGTTGCATAATGTCAACTTACAACAGATGAGTTTTGAGAGTATCATGTCCTTACATTAAACACAAAATATTCTTCAAGGTTGGGAAGAACATTTATAAATGTTACCTGCAGCTCATTAGGAACATATCCGGCATCAACAGCAGCACGGGTAGCTCCAACTAATGAAAAGAGAGGAAAGAAACGTCAGAGTTTTCTTATCCACATTGCAAAAACAGAACATGCCTATAAGTTCAAGTATGGAAGGCCAAAATTCATATAAATTGTGAATTTAGTTTATGTTGTTGATATAACTCAACAACATATCACATTGCTAGAAGAGAATATGCGTATAGACGCAAATATGGAAGGTCAAAATTTTTCTAAATTGTGAATAAATGTTTATAGAACTCAACTAAATTCTGTATATCATATTAAGTCGTAAGAAAGCATGGCAAGTAATCAACAAGAAACATTACAGGTTATCAGCATACACATGCACAGCCACAACTCACACATGACAGAGTAACAAGAATAAAACGCACAAAAAGCAACACTAATAAGATTACAGATGCTGGAAAGAAAGAAAAAAAGGATCAGTGGAATTACCAGCTGCACCAAGTTTCTCTGCGAGTTTTTCTATCATTTTGAAGTTTTCAGCACTTTTCAACGCACGGCCCCCAGTAACCACAACACGAGCATTCCCAAGATCAGGCCGTTCTGTATCCTGTGATGTGTGCTTTACATATCGAGATTTACCAACAGAATCTGCAAATGAGATATAAAGCTATGTTAAAAGATGGCCTATGTTTTAATAGTCAATTAGGTAAAAAATTTAACAGCTCCATTTATGATCAAAAGGACGTTTTCTAGGGTTACACCAGAGACACTTGTAGCATTACTGTTGACCAGCGAAAATGAATTCACAGGTGGGCATAGAAGCAGTCACATAATTTCTTGTTAATTAAATTAGATTTAAACGTATATTTGACTAGTAGATATTATGCATTCAAAAATGACAATCTGACCTTCACCAAAGGAGGAGAGGTCAACCTGGGAGATACGAGCTTCATTTGATTTCGAATCAGCTGAGATGGGGGACACTGGAAAAGATGTTGATCTAATGCTCAGCAGACAAGGGCCAGCACCAGTGTATCGAACAGTACAAAGGGCATTTCCGGCATATATTGGTCTGCCATATGAAAAGACAATCTTACATTCTTACTGGTAGCTTGATGAAACCGACATGTTCCACAGATACAGTCAAAAGTCAACCAAGACATGCTTACACAGGAACATGAAACTAACCCCTCTAGACCCTTCCATAAGTGAAACAAGATACAAGAAAAACGAAGTATTTCATGTTGGCATGCATCTGAGTTATAGTAAGCAGATAGTTTTAGTTTGAAGAGCAGGGTATTTTCTGATGCATGAGGATATGATTTTGTAAACACGGTTGTAGTGGCTTTGATAGATTATACTTCAGAGAATTGCTATTTCACCGTGTTGTACTGTTTAGTTAATTTCATTTTACCGAAGTCGTTATGTACAAAAGAAAAACAAATCACCAAACAATAATTTACCTAATACGAGAAGTGATCACAACAACAACCTAACAACAAAGTTACCTGACAAATAGATGAGAATCAGAAATTTCAATCACATCCGTGATTGGAGAAACATCTAAAAGTGCAGCAGCCCGCGGCAGTATGTTCTTCCCAAATGAACCCGAAGCAGTGATCACATGTGAGTACCCGCCTTTCTGCTGAACCAAATGGATCAGTCTAGCCCAAGGTTCTGCTAGAGGATGACTAAATTTCTCCGAATCAGCCACAAGCACCTACACAAACAGTTAGCAATCAAACACCATAACACTCTGCATATTTCAAAATCCCATATCATCATATGGGTCAGTAACCCATTTGGAAATATAAAGGGCCATTTGATAACCATTTCGTTTTCAATTTTCAATTTTTTTTGAAAACCGAAAACTCGTTTGGTAACTATATCCTATATACTAAAAACTGAAATGGTTATCAAACAGGCCCTAAAACAACCTCAAATGCAAGAATTTTAATTACAGCTTGAAGAACATGCGGGGTGCCATTTGAGATACCTGAGAAACAGACGGGTCACACGAAGCGGCATTCGCAGCCGCTTTGTGGAGGGTGGGGCCGGAGCCTGCCAATAGCAACGAAATCGAGTTTTCGTTGCTTAAAGAACTTGCAGCCTTCACTGCGCTCACTGACTGGGGTTTGATAGCACCACCTTCGTGTTCGGCTAAAACCAATGTGCTAATCTACACAATTATTCAAAATAAAGAAGAAAATTATACAGTTACAAATTGGTAATGAATTTTCAGTAAATTAGTCGAAGCGAAAATTTGAAAATTTTGGAAATTTTGAGGCGACTGGAGGAAAGTGAGACTTACGGATCTTGAATTGAAGGATGAAGCGAAAATTCGTGACTTGAAGGAAGGAACGATTCGTTTCCTCAAGGCTCTGAAAGCTGCCATTTCTGAAGCTCTTCCCCTCTCTGTGTGTGTAGCTTTTGGGGACGATGACGATGGAGGAAGAATTACATAGGCAAACGATCGAACTGGCCGAGCTCCAAACTTTCTAGTAAACGTGGCATTCTTATCAGTTATCACAACGGGTTTTTAAGAGATAAAAAAATGGTGCGTTTCACGTGGGTTTTCAGTTTAACCTACTCATTTTACCAATTTACTAAGAGAAAATTAGAATTAGATGCCTCATTTTAGACTTTTGTAGACTAAACATTTATGTTTTTTGAGTTTTGATTAAGCTTTTGAAATATTTGATTAAGATACTCAGACTTGAACTACTTCAGATTAATTGAAATGAATTTACATTTAAATATATACTATATATTTTAAATAATTTTAATTATATTTAAGTCTAAAAATTTAAATTTTGCAAATCTAAATGTACACTCACGCCAAATGGAAACGTATCAACATTAAATGAAAACGTACCAACGTTAAACGAAAATGTACTAACCCTGAATTAAAACGTACCCAATTATAAACTATATTAAAATGAATATTCATCTTTTTTGGAATGTTTAAAAATATGTTTGATTCATACACAATACTCTAGATATCTTGTTTTTTGGTATATAAGTTCCTGGAACAACTTTTAGTTGATTAGAGATAAATCCTTATTATTATAAATAATGCTAAATAATAACGATAAATCATATAATTTTGAATTAACAAAAAGATTATTATTCATTGATTAATGACTCTTTCTATATAAAAATTAATTAATTAAAGTAATTTAAACTTTTACATTGTTAACGACTCTTTTTATAAAAAAAAAATAATTAATTAAAGTAATTGTAAGATCCCACATCGCTCAGGGGAGTGGATCATCTATGCCTTATATGTACATTCCCACCTCCAAATAGCACGAGACCTTTTGGGAGCTCACTGGCTTCGGGTTCCATAGGAACTCCGAAGTTAAGCGAGTAGCACGCGAGAGCAATCCCATGATGGGTGACCCACTGGGAAGTTGCTCGTGAGTTCCCATAAACAAAACCGTGAGGGTGTGGTCGGGGCCCAAAGCGGACAATATCGTGCTACGATGGAGTCGAGCCCGGGTTGCGGTGGAGCTCGGGTCGGGATGTGACAATTTGGTATCAGAGTCAATCCCTGATCGAAAGTGTGCCGACGAGGACATCGGGCCCCTAAAGGGGTGGATTGTAAGATCCCACATCGCCCAGGGGAGTGGATCATCTATGCCTTATATGTACATTCCCACCTCCAAATAGCACGAGGCCTTTTGGGAGCTCACTGGCTTCGGATTCCGTAGGAACTCCGAAGTTAAGCGAGTAGCGCGCGAGAGCAATCCCATGATGGGTGACCCATTGGGAAGTTGCTCGTGAGTTCCCATAAACAAAACCGTGAGGGTGTGGTCGGGGCCCAAAGCGGACAATATCGTGTTACGATGGAGTTGAGCCCGGGTTGCGATGGAGCCCGAGTCGGGATGTGACAGTAATTCCTCATTATTAGGACAAAAAGTAATAAAACTTCTGTTTTGAAAACAAACGTACCAAAAATTCAAATGTACCAAGAAGCCAAATGGACCAAAAATTCAAATGTACCAAGTAACTAAATGTACCATTATAATCAAACGTACCTAACAACGAGTTTTGTTACATTCTAGTTAATTTACTAAAATAAATATTTTAATAAAAAAAATAAAAAAAAACTTAAATCATCATAATAAGAGATGCATAAAAATAGAGGGAAAAAAGGAATATTAACGTGAATAGACTTCTAATGAAATAAAATTAAAGTACCAAAATTGTAGGGAAAATGTTTAATCAAATTTGCAAAAAGAATAGATGTTTAGTATATGACATTTAAAAACGAGGCGTCTAATTCAAAACGTCCCTTTACTAACGATGACGATCCCATCTAACGGCTATATTAATAAATAAATGTTACAGTCCTATTAGATTAGGGATGTGTTTGTGTAAATCTTAGTAGATCTAGGAATATCTCTTATATTCCTATTAGGAGTTGATTACTTGTTAAGAGTTGTAATCTTAAAAGGTAAGGAATTAACCTTCCCTACTACTATAAATAAAGGCACAATGGGTTAAATAGAACACATCTCACAATTACACATCTATCTCTTTTCTCTCTTCCCCCTCTCTTTGGCCTCCATAATTGTTTAGTAAATTATGCTCACAACACATTATCAACACGACAGCATCAAGAGAGTTTGATATTCAATCAGGGGAGTATTACGTTTTAATCATTGTTTTCATGATTAATTTAATTATTTTATTGAATTGATCTACATGCTATTGATTCAATTTAATTTTTCTATGTTGAACGTGATACAACGCATTGGAGATACAATTCCGGCTTTCCAAGAAGGATCTTCTACAAAATTCAAAGGCTTTTATTGTTTTCTACCAATCAGGTACGCTTAAAATAAAGGAAGATATTTGAAACGTCCACGAAGCATGAAAATATTCCCCATGATGCATGAACCCTTCTATGTTTTATATTTTCCTTACTATATATATTGTATATGTTCATATATTTGTCAATATATATATTGCTGTGTGGAATTTATGAGTCAATGTAAAACTCTACCTATGTCGGAAAAAAAAAGAAGGAAAAATTGGACATGGTGCGGCACACCTACCGCACCACCACTGTGCACCACCTCAGACGGATCACAGCAACCCATTAGGCTCGCTGTCCTTGCACCACTGTCAGGCCTTGGCCTGGATTGGACTACACCGTGGGCCCGAAGACCCCAGACCTTAACCCGTATGCTTGCAGCCATGCTGGGCTTTCATCCCACCTGCCCCAGCCTGTATGCCGTAGCCTTCTTGGTTGCTGAGCTTGTGCCACAGCCTATTGGACTCAGCCCCAGCCTCGATTGAGCCTCATGTAACCCAAACCTGCAAGCCAGCTTCACTGGCCTTGCTTCCTATGCAAACCCATGACTAGCAATTTGCTAGACCTAATCCGTGCCCCTCCCCCCCGGTCCAACCCAAAGCCAGTAGCTGCTGCTGCTAGGCTTACACATTTGACCCGTGGCCTGAAGACCACCGCATGGACTGCTTTTGCAGCCGTACCCAACCCCTTTGCTCACGGTACCCAACCCAATTTTTTGGGCTATGGTATTTTTGACCCAACGCTATTATTTTAGCTTTATTTTGCATCTACAATTGACCCTGTATGGCCTGATTTATTGAATTAATTAAAAGTGACTTGCAGTTAATTAATTTGATAATGAATCCAAAATTATTGACCTGAAGATCACTTTTGGACATTAACGATTCAATAATTTATTTTTATACTTTGAACTGTTGACTCACTTTTGTAGTCCCAAAGCACTCACACTTGAGTTCCTGAAGCAACTCAAATCCATTACACTTAAATCAGCATATTGCATTCTATGTTCTTGCAAAAACCTCTCTTTTATGAATTAAACGTTTATAAACTAAATTGAACCTGTAGTTTCGAATTTAGTGCCTTTGAAACCCCAAGTTTTCATAAAACAATACACCCATGAAAACCCGACGTTTTTTCATGAAAACCATGTCTTAGAACTCAAATGTTCTAACTTTGATGCTTATGGATGATTCATTCCCATATCACCAATCATAATCATGTTCTCTCAAATTCAATGGATTGTTGAACCATCAAAAGTTTGATTTCCCTTATTTGAACGTTTCTAATAGAAACCACTTTATGTGGGGTACAAGACATTGCCTGAAAGCACCATGATTACGTTCACGAATGAGTACAATTTTGAAGTTTATAAATCCGATTGAATTTTGACTAAAGAATATTTTTCTCGTCCTTCCATGTTTCTAAATTGTTCCTAACGCAGCAGTGTAGAAAACAGAAGTTTACCAAATTCTCAAATCTGATTACTACCACAAACGTGAGAGAACGATATAGACTCAGCTTCGACTGTAGTCTATCGAACAGTATAGACCCAGTTCAGCTGGAGTCTACCGAATGGCTCGACCCAGTTTGGTCAAAGCCTACCGAATGGTGATGCACTGCTTCAACAGGGATACACCGAATGACACACTCTCTCATAATCCAATTTTGAGTTTGTTTTTACAACATATGGTAGGATCAGGGTCTGCCAAGGTGTGGCATCATGCCCATAGCTTGATCCTTGACACCTAAGACCTAAAACTTCAAGAATAAGGGTTAGTATTCTCAAACCTTAACCCTGAAGAATCTACTTTCGTCTCAATGGAATAGATCGTTGGTTATGCACCTGTTCGTGCCTCTACCGATGTTGTTGAGGAGTACCATTCTCGTAGGCAATATGTAGACTAATTTTGCTCCACCGAACACCGTTGGAAGAGCAGAATTTTGACATGAATGGCCTTGTTGGCCGAATTTCCTTAGTAATTTTATTTACTTTGTGAAAATTTTTCCATGTTCTTAGATTCACATTTGTTGATTGTTTTACTTGTGAATAATCTTATTGATATTGTCCTCGAATATGAGTTAACTGAATCATGTTTCTTAATACATGTGATCGATTCAATTAAACACGTGATTAGGTAGGAATGTGGGGAAGTTAGTTGTCAGGATGAATGCGATACTACGCACACTAACTTTACACCTAAATCACATCTCTAGCAACGACTTCAGGTCTATCCAACCTGATTAAGAGCATTGGCACGCTCCTCGTTGTATGAATGGTACCGAATTACCATTTAAGGGACCTTATATTCTCCCTGTTGTTGAGTTTTTAAGGATATTCGAGATGACAATGATCATAAATGAAACCACCGAAGAAAATAGAGTGGAATATATATCATTGCACCACCTCCAAAAATAAGCATGCAGTTTGATTTGGGGCCAATGAGTTGTCTCCTAACTAGGAACACACCATATGTGGCCGGCCTAGAGCCTGGTGATTGAGCAGTTTACTTGCTTTGGCACGACCATTTGGGACACTTAGGTCGAACAATGATGCTATGACGCATCTCCTTACCCGAGGTAAGGAACTTGTGCCTACAAGCACACTTTGCCAAGCCTGCTCATTAGGCAAAGATACGAAATCACCCCCTTTTCACATTGGATTCAAGGAAAATATGTGGACTAATCCAACCAAAATGCGAACCATATAAATACTTATGGTTTTGGTTGATGAATCGACAAACTGGTCACATGTTTGTCCACACACCGATTAAGGGTTCACCACCCTACTTATCATGCCGGAGAGTTTATAACGACGGTTTTCGATAAAGTATTGCATGTATTTTGGGTTTATAATTGAACATCGAATTCCCATGTTCACCCCAAATAGCCTCGCATATCGATCATAAAGCGAAATTTAAATGATCGCCCGCATTTTGGTAAATGTACCAAGTTTTTGGTTTCTACCTAGGGCTATGCAATCTTCTACTCAGTTATGTTGGTCCGCCTTAAGGCCCATTGCCACCCAACCTATATGACGTTATAGTTGGTTACTGGGTACGAACCTGACATTTTTCGTATTTACGCATTTGGGTGTGCATTCCATGTGCCAAGTTACGCCACCGCAACGTACCAACATGGGTCCTCAAAGAAGGATGTGAATCTTTGTCGATCATGATTCTCCTTCACACTAGCTCTCTTAGAGCCCTTCCACGCTATCTCTTTACCACTCATTTATGGGTTGTCACCTTATGAGATAGTCTTCCCACTGTTAGGGGGAGATAAGAACTTCAACGTTCCTGTACAACGGTGCGAGGTTGCGTGGACGTTACCCATTATGTCTCATCTCGATCCTCATACCACACAAGTGTGATAAACAAGTATAATGAATTCTAGCTTTCAGAATGTTGCTCCAGACGCATTCCTCTGATCTAACTAAAGTGACGAGATCATATACCAACTGCAAACATGCCTGCAAGGAAAGACGTACTTAACGGACGTCGAGTCAACATCCCTGGAGGGTGTGCCACCCCTGTTAGACGGTCTGGTACATTGGTGGATAGCCAATCAATCTGCCTTGGCTTGGAGCACGACATCATTCGGTTCATATGATTCACTTCCCTATAAGAGGAAGACAGGGCACAACAATGAATCTATACTTGATTGTTGTCTTAAATCGTTTCCATCTCATGAGATTAATCCGGATTACTCCCGAGACTTAAAGTTCTTGGTCCAGTACACTAGTTTGGATGATCTAAATGGAATTGAAATGAGATTACCATCGATAATGTTTTCACTTATATGGTAGCTACCGACATAAATGAAAAAATACGATATCAAATCGTGTTCTGTTGATTAAGTGACAACGTAGAAATGATTGGACAGCCGAAATTACAATCCAGGTCAAATTCCTTACCAAAGTGTGTTTTGGACATGTCGTTCCTACATTACCCAAGGTAACCCTATTATGTTACAAGTGGGAAATGAAGCGTTATGAGATGAATGAAATAATGTGATATGATGCACGCCATACGGCGTAAGGTTTCTCTCAAACGTCATGTGATTGATAGCAGCATTATGAAATGTGGTTAGTGTTTTCTCCATGAGGATATAGATACGGAGATTTACATGTAAGTTCCCAAAGAATTACATGGGCTAGTTCAAATAGTTCCAAAACCATGGAACACCCTCTTAACTTGTTTGAGGTGTTCACTTACAATCTGCAGAAGTGGTATACCCGTCTAAGTGATTATTTGATCAGTCAGGGATGAATTATGTCCTTGTGTGTTAAACTATGAAGTCTTATTCCAAATTGCTAGAGTTACAATTTATGTCATTAACATACATCTCACTAAGACTGTGGAAAAGCTTGAGAAAACTGCCTCGCACCTAAAGATGGAATTTGAGATGAAGGATCTTAGGAAAACTTGTTTATGCCTTGACCTGAAGTTCAAGCGTTGTTCTAACAGTACCTGAGTCTACTAGTCGAACTACACCCCGGAAGTGTCACTTTTGAGTATACCTTTGATTGTCCATACATTATATGCAAATGAAACCCTTGAAGAGGTTATGGAATCTGAAATTCCATATCTAAAGTTCAACTTTGCTCTTCGTTATACTTAACCATTGTATTAGACATGCCATCTCTTTTGTTGTTGATCTATTGGTAAAGATGCAGCATTGCGCCTACACGCAACCACTGAATTGGTATTAAAGACGTACCCTGAACGTACTACGAGGGTAAATCCCAATGCATCTCGAGCGGATCCAACCCCCTGATCCTCGAAATGATGCTTGACTTGATTGTTATGCTAACCCTGGTTATTTATCAAACTCTCACAAGGCAAAATCCCCAAATGGTTATGTCTTTACCATTAAGGATATCGCAATATCTTGGAGGTCCACGATATAACCTTAGTTGCGAAATCTTCGAATCGTTCCAAGACTCACCTTACTTCACTACACCACAAGTGAGACAAGATTAGGGGTTCTTGTTGAGCATATTTGAAGTACTTGCTGTGTTTTCATCCATCGTGGAGTCCCAACGATGATCCATGAAGATTATGCCGTATGTATCCACCCGACCAAGACATGATACATCGACGAAGTCAACGCCAAGACATATTGCGTCTACATCTACATCAGCAAAGCATCATGAGATTGAAGTTATGCAAGCCAATCCCAGACAACCTTGCCGACCTCTACAGGACGTCATTGCCGAAGTTAACCTTCTAGAAGCTTGTCCGAGGAATTGGTATGCCTAACTATTCATATGCAATGCTTGTAGTTTTCATTTGGAAGTTATGTCAAACTCAGGGGGAGTATCCAGAAGTATACTCACTTGATCTTAATGTACTCTTTTTCCCTATGATTAGGAGCATTTTTCCCACTGGGTTTTTGCTACCTAACTAGGTTTTAACGAGGCACCCATCTTGAGCTGATCATACCCTTATGAGCTCTTATACTTACGTCAAGAAGACATATAGTTTTGGCGTAATGCAACTTCTTACTTTTCTCCTTAGTTTATGGGTTTTCCTCCCACCTTAGGTTTTACCATAATGGTTTTGTGAGTTTTACTATTTTATGCATTCTTCCGTTGATTTGAGACTTGCATTTGCTCATTGTGCCGATGACTTCATCAACTGTACTTACTTCATCAATGAAGACCTGATGCGCCATTTACTTGAGTATTTACATACTCAAAAGGGAGTGTTGCAGTCCTATTAGATTAGGAATGTGATTGTGTAAATCCTAGTAGATCTAGGAATATCTCTTATATTCCTGTTAGGAGTTGATTACCTATTAAGAGTTGTAATCCTAAAGGGTAAGGAATTAACATTCCATACTACTATAAATAAAGGCACAATGAGGTGGAATAGAACACACCTCACAATTACACATCTCTCTCTTCTCTCTATGTTGCACCTTCCCTCTCTCTAGCCTCCATAATTGTTCAGTAAATTATGCCAACAAAATAAATAAATATATAAACAATTTTCACAATTTTTTTCGATTAAACATTTAATTATAGATATGTTAATAGAATTATTAAACAATTTTCTATTGAGTTGATTTTTAGAGTTAATCTTTAGAATTTGACCTATAAAAAAATGAGAAATGTCCAAAAATGAGAAGGTTTCTAAGGGCTTGTTTCGTATCCTATTGAATTTTTTTTATAATTTCTTAAAACATTTCTTAAGAATTTTTCTTGAAAACAATTTTCTTTAAGACTCAAAAACTTGTTTGGTATGCGATTTAAAAATTCTAAATCTTACAACTTAAACTGGACAAAGAGATCAAAAAAGAGGGGGTTGAGAGAGAAAGAGGATAGAGGAGGAAATAAAGTAAGAGATGATTGGAGGAAAGAGAAAGAAGTGAGAGGATCGGAGGAGATAGAGAGTAAGAGGATTGAGAAAAAGAACCGAGAGAATGAAGAGAGCGGATTGAAGGAGAGACGAAAAAGGTAAAAAAAGAAAGAAAGAGAAGGGCAAGAGAGAAAGAATAAAAGAGAGAGAAAGATTTGGTGTGAGAGGGGAGGAGGGAGAGAAAATAAATGAATGAGCTTAAGTTTAAAAACTTTAAAAACTTTAAAAACTCACTTTTTGTGTTTTTAAAGAATAGACTATATTTTTGAGTTGATCTTGAGTTCAGTTTTTGAAAATAGTTCTACCAAACAAGTTTTTAAGGCCTAAAACTTGAAAATTGTTTTTGAGTTTAAAAATTGGATTCAAGTAGAGTACCAAACAGGCTCTAATATTCCCTTGCAAATTTTACTCTTATTTTTGTGACCACAATTTTTTTGTGTGACCATAGATGGAATTAAATTGTTTATATTAATAATTGGACCAACATAGATGAGATTGTAAAATTACACAATGCACAAATACAAAATGATGTAGATTCACTTGAAATTTGAATGACTGGAGATAGTTTCAACAAAAGAATATCGCGAAGAAATTATAGATTGCATGTTTGCATGTTTTGTAAGATAGAATTTTTGGGTCTATGGCATCTTCCAAACTTGACACATCCCGACCTAGAATATACACCTAGACTGTCACGCCCTGAACCCTAGATACATCAAGGATCGACACGCGACATCTATTTTATCTGCTCAACAACCATGTTGCGCTTCAAGGGCATGACCAAAAATAACCAAGCTATTCAATAACATAGTCATTTTTTTTCATTTACTTCATGGTTACATCTAACTTCTGCGTTAGACTGTCTACGCACCCCAAGACGAGATCAAGCCATTCATAGTTCAGTTTTTTATAAACTCTGATATTTCTCTTAGTACTTTATAGCAGGAAAAACATAGAGTTTCAGAATCACTCAATAGAACTCAACTAGCATGATTCACTAGATTGTAACCATATGCCAATCAGGATTGTGATTTCGTTATTCACACATATCACCATTTTTTCAAACACAATTCAACAATCACCACAAGTAATCTATTCCATGAATCAAAGATACTAACTATGTTGATCACCCAACAAGATCAAACATCACTTCACTAATTTTAATAAGCTAACCTATATATGGTTTACCGTATATTCTCGACTTGAAATTCAAATATTCAACATCGTAACTCTAAGTTGCAATCACAAGCGTGAACCCAAGTAAATTATATGCATAAGAATCTAGGGCTCTGGACCAACTTAACAAAATAGAATAGAAAAAAGGATTCCGGATCATTGAACACAATCCAACAAAGATAGGGCTCCCCAATGCGGATTAACCAAGCGGACTCTAGGTATCAATCTGATAGTGTGGTTCCCCAATCCAGATTAACCAGGCAGGACCACCTATGATCTAGTGACCAAGTAGGCTGTGACCTCCCAGTGCAGATTAACTACGCGAAGTACCTTTAGAATGCGTATGATCCCCCAATGCCGAATAACTATGCAGAGTCACCGCTAAAATGCTCATAGTCCCCAATGTAGATTAACCAGGCGAGACCATCCATGTACGACACCACTACATGGTGTTATCATTTCATCGCACATGATATAACATACACTATAGACTCCACATAAATGACGATTGTAAGCACATACACTATAGACTCCACACGATCAACAATTATGTAATCACAGATACATACAAGTTTTATGGAATAATTCTAATACGGTTCTCGACATATCTCTTCATACTAGTAATCGCACATTATCATTATTGTTATCTAGAAGTTCAATACACACGTAAATCCCAATAAAGTGTCACTTGCATGCAAACCGACATACACATCCCTAAGGTGGTTCACTAACTAAGATAGACCTACTAGACTCTATCGGGTCTCTAGTAATGCTAACTTCCACTCCTAAGAATGACTCAAAATATGTTGACCAAAAGTCAACCTTCAGTCAACGTGGTTAACAGTAAAGTCAACAACCCTATGTAATTTAATACAGAAGATCCGCACATTGAATTTTTGATCCGTAAATTCCTAAGATTCTTACATAAAATGAATAACAACATATTATATTTCGTGACGATCCAACGGTAGGATCTTTGTTTACTATAGGAGTCAAGTGGTGGTTCTTTGTGAATTTAGGTTCAAACGATGAAATCTCATCAAATGGACATCAAAAATGAAATCAAGGCATTGAAATTAGTCTAAGGAGACAAAGTAGGGTCACTGGCAATGTGCTGCATCCACACGCAGCCACAGATAACAACTAGCAGTTCTGACTCGCCGAGTTTTTAACGATCATCAAAATGACTCAAATTATGCTAGCATTAAGATAGTGAGAAGTAAAGTATATCTTCACCGGAGTGCAAATCTGGCCAGAGGACGATGATAATTGTCGTGGAAGTCATGGATTTGCTGTAATTTTATGGCGTTACCGTGGATGCTTGGATGGGTGATCAAAACCCATAGATCTCATCCTAGGTTCCTGGGCTGGCGACTGGTGGTGATGGTAAACCTTGGGGGTGGACGAAATGGTGGTTTTGTCGTTGGTAAGGCACATAGCTGTCGATCTCGGTTGGGTTGTGTTTGTGAGGATAAGGAGTTTAATGGTGGTGGTGACAATAAGCCTTGCCGTTAGGGCTCATCGAAAAAGCCTTGAGAAGTTTAGATTGTACACAGGTCACTGACCCGTGTACTTGGGTCAATGCTAGCCAACACCCAAATGGGAAGGCTTCTCTAGTGCTTCTTGAGTCTTCCGCTTATAAAGGTCTTAATGATGAAAATTTGCCAACTTTGCTTGTTTATTTCTCCTTCGTTAAAACTCCGTTTCGCGAATGGTTTTCGCCTACGCGTTCGTAAGATTGAGCTCTATCCGAAAAAACTAAGAGTGACCTCAAAGGGCCTATGGCCTTTTAATGACCATTTACGAAAATCAAACTTTATAACTAAGTAACCAAAACTCTAAATTTGATAGAAAATAATAATAATTTTTCGAAAATATGATATACAAATAATTGAATAGTGGAATCTAGTGATGAGATTTCACATGGAAACTTGAGTCAAAGAATGTTGGCCGAGATCTGTAAGGTGACGAAGCCATAAAGTGATAGTGAAGTGGAAACTTAAGAATAAATCAAAATTTAAATTAATTAAATAAGAGTGCGCATGTGAGCAAGATTAAACCTTTATTACAAAAATAAGTGTCAGAGCATAAGTATCATGGTGCAACATAAAGTATAAATACATCTTACAATTTCCCTAAGCTCATTAGTTAAGTAATTTGGTAAATTAAAAAAAATTAATTTTAAATTTTAAATTTTAAATATGCAATTTAAACTACATATTAATAGTATCACCTATATGTGATTTAAACCGCTATAATATTTAAAATTAAAAAAAAAATTAAAAGTAAACTTCTCCTCTCTCCACTCCCACATTATCTCTTCGCTCTTTGCTCCCACGTTCTTTTGTAATTATAATAAGGGTAAATTACACAAAACTACCTCAACTATTGGGGTCACGACAGTTTCATACCTCATTTTTTAAAATTGACAATGTCATACCACATCTTACGAATTTGTGACAATGTCATACCTCCGTCAATTTTTCTGTTAAGTGCTGACGTGGCTAGAGACGGGGACCACTCACTAATCCAGCTGGATAAAAAAATAAAAAAAAATATTTTTAATAATTAAATATTAAAAAGTTAAGAATAAAAAAACCAAAAACAAAAAAAAAATTCCTAGGGGTGCGTGCGGCACCCCTCCCACCCGCACATTTTCTTTCTCTCTTCTTCTTCTTCTTCTTCTTCTTGGGCCGAAACAAGGTTTGATTTTTTTTTTTTTTTTTTTTTTTGGTTTCTGGGTTGCAGGTAGAGGGAAAAGGGGACGAAGATGAAGATGGGGAGGAGACATGGGTGCGCGGACTGGGTTTTGATTTTGATTTTGATTTTTTTTTTTTTTTTTTGGCCGTTTCGTTTCTGGGTTGCAGCAGGGAAGAAGATGGGGGAGGAGGGAGAGGGGGGGTGGGGTGGGGTGCGGACGAACTGGGTTTTGTTTTTTTTTTTTTTGTCGTCGTTTCGTTTCTGGGTTGCAGATGGGGGAGGAGGAAGGGAAGAAGATGGGGGAGTAGGGAGAGGGGGTGGGGTGCGGACGGGTTTTGATTTTTTTTTTTTTTTTTTTAAACTTTTTTTTGTTATTTTAATATTTAATATATATTAAATGATTTTTTTTAATATTTTATTAATTTTTTAATGAAAAGTGAGGTCTGGATCAAGCCACGTCAGCATTTAACTGACAAATTAACGGTCAGACTAACGGAAGGTATAAAATTGACCAAATTTTAAAGATGAGGTATGACATTGTCAATTTTAAAAGATGAGGTATGAAAGTGTCGTGAGACCAATAGTTGAGGTAGTTTTGTGTAATTTACCCTTATAATAAATTTTTTGAATTCCATTAAATTTTAAAATAAACTCATAATATTGAAGTGATATTACTATAATATCAAGTCAAGTTCCCTGTCCACTCGATCTGACTCTGTTGCGGCACCTATTGACCACAACATCCTCAAGGGACATTTGCTTATTACCGTCGCACACGTGACCAGTACGTAGGAGCGAAAAACAAATAGAGAAAGCAAGAGGCCAGAGACGAACGCAGCAGCTCTCTCTCCCATTTCATTCTCTCTCTGATTTTGCTCGGGAAATTGGGATTTGAGCTCTCCGTTGCTCTGGAATCAAATCCACTCCGCTCATCTCAGCCATGATTTCCACCGGCAAGATCAAGTCCGTCGATTTTTATAGGTCAGATCTCTCGCATTTCCTTCACTCCCTTTCACTGTTCATCAGCTCTCTGTGTGTGGCTTGGATCTGATCGTGGAAAATTCAGTTGGATTTGGTGTAATTGGTTTTGGTGTATGTGGTCTGTGAATTTTTTATGGACAAGGGAATGAATGGCTTGGAATTATAAATGGAATTGAAGTGATTATAGTCAAGATTAATAATTTAATCAATACTAATGGAAAAGATTGGTGATTTGATTAGTTTGGTTGCTTAGAATTACTATAGTAATTTTTTTCTTTTCAGATTTAGGTTGATTGTTTTTTTGGAGGAGTTGGAATAGTGTTTGATTGCTTGAATGAACATTGGAAAGTAATGAAATTGGTATTATCCATAATTTTTCGAAATCGAACTTTCTATGGAATACCTATTTAGCTGTTACACAAAAGATGAATTAGGCATTCCATCCATACGTTGGTGCCATTGAAAGGTCCATTTCAACCACACCACCGGAGAGCGAGGAAGCATTACTAGATCATTTGGATGTGCTTAGTGGAAGCATTAATAGCAAAAGATTAAAGGGTTTTAGCTGCTGGGTATCTGGCCTTTCTTGTTATTGTTTTGGGGGGCAGAAGTTATAGAAACAAAAAAGTTAAACGGAAAGAAAACCTGAGGCAAAAGATAGTATTGGAAAGCAAATCTGCTTTGAGAGTCGTAGTGCATAGCATTGACATAAAAATTTCTAACTACATGTGCTAGGAATTGGGTAAACTTTCTTCATGCATGTATGAAACTAAAGTTATATTGTGCCGCATTGCATCTCTTCTAACCCTGTGAAATAGAAGGAAACTGAAATTTTCACAAACACCACCTGGACTATTAGGGGTGTGTGCAAAATACCACCCAAACAAAAAATCTTGCCAATTTACCACCCATACTCCACTTTTAGTGTGGTTATACCTACTCTGTCAATCTCCGTTAGAAATTCCATCAAATCTCATCATTTGATGAGCACGTGAGCACTTTTCCTGCATATCTTGGGGTAAGAATTTCGTTGACTATAGCTTGTCTTTGAGGAAGCAGAAGATATGTCATGTGAGCTTTTAGTCAACTGAATTCTTACCCTAAGTCATTTAGGGGCCTTTAAGTGTAAAAAATATACTTGTAAAGGGCTCACATGTATTGCAGTCTTTGCAGATGATACATTTTGACTAAATGTTTTACAAAAATTAATGGAGGTGGTACATTCACGCTGAAACATGAATCTAGGTGGTACTTTTTGTTTGGGTGGTATTTGCACACACCCCTAATGGTGCTGGTGGATTTTATCAGTTTTTCTATTAAAATATATAATCTGTGCTGTAATTTTGTGTGCAATATTTTCACCTACAGGGGTTGTCCTGATATTTTTATAAATATGTATTTAAGCTACAAATGCTTTACCTATGTACAGGAAAATTCCTAGAGATTTGACAGAAGCATCATTATCCGGTGCAGGATTATCTATAATAGCAGCTCTTGCCATGATGTTTTTATTTGGAATGGTAAGCAGCTCATATCTCTATTGGTTACTAATGCGTTCAAATAATCAAATTTGACCCAATTGACTTGGAGTGATGATTCTTTTTTAAGTTTTATCTCCAATGATGTTTGTTTTGGTCCTGTATGGATGCTTAACTTTTTTCGATTTTTATAATATCTATGAGAATTTCCAGTACTTCTGTTTCATTTTCCAAGTTCGTTTCTTTTCATAATTCTATTTTGTTGAGATATTCTTGTGGTTAATGTACATCATCATATCTACATTTACCTTTCTATTTTCCTTTTTCAGTAATCTGTCTGCACTTTATTACTTAATTTAATAATCATGACATTTCTTCACATCCTGGTGGAACTTATTATGCTCATTTTTCAGGAACTGAATAATTATTTGACTGTCAGCACCTCTACATCTGTTATTGTTGATAAGAGTTCTGATGGGGACTTCTTACGCATTGAATTTAATATCAGGTAAACTTTCATAGCGGCATTGACGTTCATGAAGTTATTAAGTCAGTTTGTTCAAACATAACTATTTTAACCATCATTTTGTAAGTCTACATTATCTTCTTAGTGGTGGTACACATGTAGATCCTATATATGAAGTTATGAACGAATAGTTATTACTATTATAAATTATTAAGAGGGGCATAAGTGTCATGGTTGAGAGTGGTGGGACTTATGAAGTGTTGACAAAGTGATGCCTAGTTAGGTTCATGGCTTCATGTGCGTTTAAATTGATTAGGTTAAAATGATTCTTAGGTACACTACATGCGAATTAGTAGGCAATGCTTTAATCGGCCCGAAATAGGCAATTATATTGTGCGAGCATTCTGCTATCAGGGTGCCTCCTTTCTTACTCCTGGAAAATTTGGTGCTATCACCTCTCTGATGCAAACTTTACCAAAAAAAAAACTCTTGGCTTTTCACTTTCGATAATTATTTATGTAGTATTTCTCCCCGTCTTTGTCTCAGTTCCTTGGTTCCCTGACTAATTTTATCTCCTTTCTCACGTAGTTTTCCTGCACTCTCATGTGAATTTGCATCCGTTGACGTGAGTGATGTGTTGGGAACAGTAAGCTTCTCTCTCTACTCTGTTGCTGATTTGTCCTGCCTAATGCTATTGATCCTTTGTTAGTTATTTTTATATTCTTTATGTGATATCCATCTGTCCTGAATCAGTTCCCTTTTATTCTCAGAACAGATTGAATATAACAAAAACAATTCGCAAGTTCTCTATAGGGACAGATTTAAGACCAACTGGCTCCGAGTTCCACTCCGGACCCGTTTTACATAACATTAAGCATGGGGATGGAGATGAGTATTCTGGTGATGGCTCTATTTCGCTAACTGCCCAGAATTTTGAAAAGTTTACTCACCAGTAAGTGGAACAATGTTTAGGTTCATACTTTCAATATTTAATGCCCCTGATGTGGGACACTTCTGTTGTTGTGTTGCAGAGTGATACCGTTCCTAATTTTGTTTAAACAATTCTTTTGCAGGCACCCAATTTTGATTGTTAATTTTTATGCTCCTTGGTGCTACTGGAGCAATCGCCTGGTAAATAAAATAGCTTCACATATTTTTCAAATCTCATTTGATGAAAGTTTTAGCTTTCTTAATCAATCAATTTCTACAAATCTTTTTTTTTATACTTGCGTATGCATATGCATACTATACGTTTTTGGCATGCTTGCAGAGAAATTAGAATCTCATATTTTGGCCAGAAATTAAACGTTTGATCATGTATGCCAAGAATGAGATCGTTCAATCACGGGAAAACTTGTTAATTTCAGTTTTCATTGGGAATAGCACTAGCTGAGGATTTCTTCAATTTATTTAAATCTTTAAGTTTTGCCAAAAGAAAGAACATGTATTTTGTTTCATATGACTTCTTTCTTACATACAATTTTTTTGGGTTTTGGAGACATGTTTTACTATCATTTACTGCCTTGATTGTGTCCCCACATTTCACACCCTTGATCATGTATGTGCTTGTGTATATGCATTATCTTTTGATGAGTCACAAGATCCTTGGGTTAATTCATGTTGCCCTCGCTTCATTTTAGATGGAATTGTTCTATATTCAGAAGATACTTTGTGTGCATTAATTATTTGGTTGATGTAATTGAACTATTTAGTTGAATCCATTCAAAAGCACATCTTTCTTGCTGCATTTGGTTCTTCCTCTTTTATTACTTACTTCACGTTATCACTTTCTTTTCAGAAACCTTCATGGGAGAAGGCTGCCAAAATAATAAGAGAAAGGTGCTTCACTATGAAAATTGTGCTGATTTCTTCCACATAATATGATTTTCTATGGGAGCTGTTATTGGCACTCCTAAATGGTCATCCTGCACTCATTCCTTACAATTTGAAGTTCACAGTTCTCTCTCTCTCTCTCACTCTCTCTCTCTGTGTTTCTCTCTCTCATGCTCCCATGGTTAACAGGTATGATCCAGAAATAGATGGCCGTATTCTTATGGCGAAGGTGGATTGTACTGAAGAAGTTGACTTGTGTAGGAGGTATATTTTTAAATTGCTTAGTCCTACTTTTCACTTGATTTTCTAGGGAATACAAATTGTTTTTTTTTTTTTATACATTTCATTGTGACCATATGCATTTTCAGTTCTTATTAGCTGTAAAACCACTCTACAGTTGTATTCGCATTTTTCTCATTGTAAAAGAGAGCTACACATGCTATATATAATAGCTGACTTACTGTGGACAAGAAAACTGAAGGCAAAACTCCACTTAATGCGCTGCAATTGTAATTTTGTAAATAGGAGATTTTTTTTTCATTAATGAATATTTTAAATAATAAATTGAACTCAAAATGATCAGGGTGGTTTTTAATTTTGCTTGAAAATGTGGTCAAGACTTAAAAAGTGGAAGAGAAACCTATTTACCTTTGAAGAAGATTTTGGAACAAGTACTCTGAGCTGCCTACCAGTACCTAACTGGGGTGGTTTTCGAATCAGTACTAGAATTTAGTCTTCTGAAGGGTGGTGCTATCCACACACCCATTTTTACTTCTCACACACCCTCTTAATTTCCGGCCGTCGGATCAAATGAATTGAAGAAAATCAGTGGACAAAAATTAACAAGGGTGTGTGGGGGTTAAAAAGGGGTGTGTGAATAGCACTACCCGTTCTGAAATGCCCAGTTAGAGCTCTAGATTTTATCTTAAGTGCAGTATTCTTACCTACATAGCATTTTGCTAGCACATTAGTAAGTTTTGACTGTCTTTCTGCTTGAACAGAGAACTGTTAACCTCAGGTTGGGAACATGGATGAGCTCATTTTAGACTGTCTCTATCTTATACATTTTCACATCGTATTCTTGAATGTTGCACAGTTAAGCCATCACTCTTTAGTATCCCAGAATTGAACCACCGTTTTGAATTTTTTTCATATCCACCAAGTTAAGCTTTTATGTGCTATCTTGTTATACTTCAATCCTTTACATCACTCTAGATACAACTTTGTTGTTCTCTTCTTTACTTATCTCTCAAGTTTGCTGCATGTACCACTGTCTCCCTGTTTTTTGCTATTATTAAATATGCTTCCCCATAATGTTCAGGAATCACATTCAAGGATATCCATCAATTCGTATTTTTCGTAAAGGAAGTGATGTGAGGTAAATGCTACAAAATTTTACGAACTTTTTCTTTTCGAACAGATTTCTAATCATTTTATTATCGAAATGATTTCAGCTCTTGGAGTCTTAACATTACATTTTAGATCGCATTATTTATGCTTTGTACTTTTTTTTGTGTTCCATCTTCATCTAACTTGTATTTGCATATCTGCATCTATTGCATAGCGCCTGTGGTTTGTAATATTCTGTTAGGCTCCATTTCAACATGTGGATTTTAATGCAAGATTTGAATTTTAGTTTTTTTAATATTGTGTGTGAAGTGTCAAAAAAAGGGATAAAGTGGGAAAATTATGTAGACTAAATTAGGGAGTTAACTTGAAATAACATTTTGTTCTCAAATATTTAATCTAATTTTCAATTACGTGTTTATTCGGTTAGCATAGAATTTTAATGTCTAATATCTCATACAATTTATAATAAAAATGCAAATCCAAATGCTTAATATCAAGTCATCTATCTAAATACAACCTTAGGGCCAATTAGGTCTTATCTAGGTTTTTGATGATAACAGTCCAGGCTCTTTCTCCAGGGGTGTGTGTCCATTTTGAAGTGAATGTCCTGGGTTATAAAAAAGGTTAACTGTTTCAGTGTCCTTTCTTTATATAGAACCGGATTATTTTGATTTATACCTCCGATTCTCAATTTCATCCCCATGGCATGCCTGTCTTGTACATATGAGGCTTAACTTAAGCAACCTCTTTATCTGGCATTTTTTCACAGGGATGAGCATGGACACCATGAGCATGAATCTTATTATGGAGATCGAGATACAGATAGCCTGGTTAAGGTACACAAGCATTCATAAGTTTCTGTTAGCCTCACTGGATCACATGTTTAACTTTGTCTTTGAACTTTTTAATACTTGATATTCCATGCCCCAAATGAAATTGTAAATCTGATCTGAAGCTTCCATCCTTGCAGACAATGGAAGCTTTGGTTGCACCTATCCCTGTGGAGTCTGAAAAACTCTCTTTGGAGAATAAATCTGACAACAGGGGTGAGAATGCAAAAAGACCAGCACCATTGACAGGAGGGTGTAGAATTGAAGGATATGTGCGTGTAAAGAAGGTGATCTTTCAGTTGAAATTGAAATTACTAGAATCATTGGGCACGTTAGACCTAATCGTATGACAATTGTTATTCCCATAGAATTCTTTGCTTTATTCCTCTTGATCCCAAAGCATGGATTGAGGTGCTTCACCTACTTGGAAATGCGATGAAAGTAGAGAAGTGATGAGGATTGAACAACTCATATCTTTCTCTGCCTGAAGCATGCCTTCAGGTGCTTCACATGCTTAAAATTGGTATGAATAAAGAGAAATGCTATGGTCAGTCATGACTACTCAATTTGGTTACCCGACCCGTGCACACAAGTCGCCCTCACACCCTGAGAACCACATGTGCAGTCATGGGAGCCATGGCTGGCCTTGTCTTCTCCATGAATAAATTTTTTGCCGCATTAGCAACTAACTATGGCTTTCTGTAGTTGGTACCTCCTTAAGTTTTTAAGTTCTTGTACTTGATGGTTAACATGAATAAACAAAAGAGAGAATATTGTACCAGTAAAATGCATTTACTCATTTTCACAATTCTGACCTTCTTTGACCTGTCAATTGACCCTACAATAAAACTCTTAGTTGTTATCGAGTCGGAATATAGGTATGATTTGTCCTGTACTGTGCAGGTTCCGGGAAACCTTGTCATTTCTGCACATTCAGGAGCCCATTCGTTCGATGCTTCTCAAATGAACATGTCTCACGTCATATCACATTTTTCATTCGGTAGGATGATTGCTCCTAAGGTGATGAGTGATGTCAAGCGATTGGTACCTTATCTTGGTGGAAGCCATGATAGGTTGAATGGTCGGTCATTCATAAATCATCGGGAGTTAGGTGCTAATGTTACAGTAAGTTTGTCACTATCCATGACTTCCTATCTTTGTATTGTGTTTGCTGCTCTATTGTTCTCTACTTGACCGTTAACATGTCAATGTTTGTGCGATTTGCATGATTTTTAGGCATTCTAGTAGTTGTACGGGTATTGGTGCATGGATACGGGTGGTCTCACACAATAATTATATTTCATTCTAGAATTTTTCTTTGGTTGAAATCCTTTTTAAATGATCCACATATCCGTCCCGTATTTCCAAATTTTGAATGGATCATTAATGAAGTTTATTCTGCTTCGAAAGAATATCTAATGCTTAAGCTCGTTATAAATACGTTTTCTGGTAATTGTATGTGCAGATAGAGCATTACCTTCAAATAGTAAAATCGGAAGTTATAACAGGGAGATCTCATAAATTAATTGAGGAATATGAGTACACGGCCCACAGCAGCTTGGTGCAAAGTCTCCAAGTACCAGTTGCGAAGTTCCATTTCGAGCTCTCCCCTATGCAGGTTTAATTCTTGTCTAAGAAAAGCCAAATACCGTAAATGTCTTAGTTTTCCGCTTTGCGCTTCTCATTTCTCTTCCGTTGTCTTCCATAACCAGGTTTTAATAACAGAAAACCAGAAATCCTTTTCACATTTTATCACCAATGTTTGCGCTATTATCGGAGGCGTTTTCACGGTTGGTATCTTCGTGCCGTAGTTCTTTACTTCACTCAAGAAAGCAAACTGATTTTTTCTTTCCTTTGGGTTGCAGGTAGCGGGGATAATGGATTCAATTCTGCACAACACATTTAGAATGATGAAGAAGGTTGAACTAGGCAAAAACTTTTGATGGATAGGCGAAGCTTTCGTTAGTGTACAAGAAGAATTCTTTGTTTGCTACATCTGATTTAGTGAGGATTGTTATGTTAAGGACGAAAACATATTCCTTTTAGAAAGAAAAAAGTGGAATGAAGCATCACAAGTGCCAATTTTTCGGTTCGAGTAGAAACGATTTTATAAACATTATATATGCCTGTACGGTTCGCAACTCCTGTAATATATGTTTAGCTTCTTTTTTATTTTTTTCGAAAATAATTTGATGATGGGAGCGGATTCGTAACATTACTTTTGATGTGTTTTTTTGGGACTTATTCGTAATGTATTTTAACAATCTGAACTGTATCTTTTAGAATATTATTCATTAGATAGAAAAAAATCAAAACCACTAGGACATTAGTTTGTAGGAAGAAAATAGATGGAAACGATTTTACAAAGAAACTCTAAGCTCTTAATTCAGCGGTCGTATTATTTCAGATTTAGGTGATTTTTGGTAGACATATCTTTGAGAAAAGACCTAAAAGATAAACGGTTTGAATTATTGAAATACATTACGAAGTGGAGCTCACAAAAAAACTTTTAGTAAGAATTCGTAAAAAAATAGTGCAACCTATCTGTCCCCATGATATTGTAATTATTAGTGAGATAACTTCATGCTAAAAAAGGAAACACTAACTAAATACACTCTGGCCTTTTATTCTGGAAAATGTCAACGAGGGATAAGTCGAAGGAGCAATTATACTTCTGCCTTGTTTTACTGTCTTCCAGAATATATCTTTTGCTCTGTTTTTTGATGTATTTTGCTGCAAAGGAGAGCAGAAAGTCGGGATAAATGTGAGGCGTTGAAATAAAAATCAAACTCGCTGTCCAATTTTAATTTCGGACTTGGTTGTTATTTAATACATCCATTATTTAACAGTTAAATATGCAACTAAAAGGAGAAGATATTATATTTGATTGTTAGTTAGTGAATATATTAAGTAAATGTGCATGTACCGTAGTTAGTCCCTTCAATTTCATTGGTTTCAATTACTTAGCCAATTGGATTGTATTGCTATATTCATTGATGGACATAAGTAGATTAGATTTATGTGATTAGTTTCCTTGCAAAAATCCACTTATACAATTCAATCTAGCATGCTATTCTTCTGGCATAGGTAAGAATTTTCATATTTTTTTTTTTTAAATTTATGTTTACTAGATTATTAAGCCAAATATATTTCTTTAGCATTCAGTTTTTGTTCTACACATGACACCAAAATCCACGATGAAAATTTCAGAACTACAAAATCTACAAACCAAGACCACGATGAAAATTTCACAGAACAATAACAAAAGCATAAGATTTAGAGATTTTTGGCTAGTAGGTATAACTAGGTTTTAGTTTTGAAGGTTTTCGGGTCTATATATTAAAGTGAGATTTTTGTTATATTTGAAAGTGTTATAGAAATTTAAAATTGTGGAAAAACTTAAATTCACAATAAATTTTGTACTGGATCAAATATGAATTAGCTAGCTAAATTTAACGTCTTTGGATAGACAAACACCTCAAATATCTTATTGTTTCCATAATCGCGAGTCATGGAAGAAGGATAATACTTGCATCTCCATGGGGAATGCACATATACATTTGCATGCACCGTGTAAAATCAATCAATCAATTTATTTATTTGTGCATATATCTACAATATTGGCCTTTATTTTGGAGTCTCACAAGCACACTACAAATGAGTATGAAACAAATATCAAGCACCAGTACAAACATATACACTGAGCTTTTAAGGAAAAAAAGCAAGTAATAAAAACAAAGGAAACTCTCAAAGGAAAAGAAGCTTTATACTTGAGGAATCCAATCCAGTTAGAGTAGTAAAAGTGTTGAGGATGCAGCAAATGCTCCGACGGACCCAATAAAACTCATGAAAATTGAAGAAGCCGCGTTCGGAGGTGGAGGAGGTGTTTCAGGAGCTGGAGTTGGAGGTGGAGACGCTTCACCAGAGGGAGCTGGAGATGGGGCCATATCTGTTGAGTTTGAAGGTGAAGGAGGAGTTGCATTTCTGTTGCTTCTGTCTGCCAAGACAATCACTAGCACCTTCTCATTTTTGAGACACTTGTCTTTGTTCCCACTGATGAAATAGAACGGTCCAGATTGGTTAAACTTGAAGGCAGTGTGGCCATCGGTGTATTTCTCAGCCGAAGGCGAATCAGTGTTGCAGTTGTTGTAGTCATCCTGGGTTACTCGAAGCACTGAGTCTTGTCCAGGAGAGTAGTTGAACACTGCAGTTGAAGTATATCTCAAGTAAATTAACAAGGGCAAGCATGGCTATGCGGTAGTCACAAACCTTTTATTTTTATTTTTACTTTTTACAATTTTATTGTGCTTTTTTATACAGAGAAGGGAAGGGAGGAGGGGAATTTGAACTGCATTGTTTTAGTATGGACGTAAATGATTATTTGACGTGTTATGTTGTTTTACTTTTATATTTATTCTAATCACAAAACTTCGATTTTTATCTTCGGTGATCAAGTTATGAACATGAATAATGACGAGTATATCCATTGAAAAGTAATATAATTCTATCCTTAAAGTTTGACATACTGAAAGCTGAGATGAATATGTAAGCCTTAAAATTTAGAGCATCAAAAAACTTACCAATGGAGTCTCCGATTTGAAACCTGTTTCCTTCTGCCCATTGACTATAGTGAGTAGAAGAATCAGGAACACACCAACCCTTTGAGCCTCCAATTGCAAAGTCATTTGCACCACTCTTCTGTATCAACAGCATCACACATACGATCCCCAGAACAAAAACTGCATTAATATTATTTTTGTGAATGGGGTTGGCCATTGTTGAAAAATTAATTCAAGATTTGGTGTAATATATATTTTGAACCAAATATTGCTTGTATTTCCCAGTTAAATTTGGAAGACGAAGAAAAATGGGGTGGAATGAATGGTGTTCGAGAGGGGTTTTTATAGGGCAAGTTGCATGAAATACTTTTTACAAGCTATGGAGTCAGTGAAGCTTTTGCTACTTTTCTTATTCTTTTTTCTTTACCTTTTAGGTTTCTTGGCTCTCAGAGCAAAGCATACGTGCACTTTCAAATTGCTGTAGGGTTGTTCTTTGGGACTTTATGCTTGGGAACTTTTAAGTAACTTGTTGTGTGGGTTTATTCTTTGCTTATACATTATCAAGAATATTCATGGCTTGTGTTCTGGGTTAGACTAATTAATTATTGAATGTGATCAGTCATTCACACAAAACCTATATGCCCTTCATTTCCCACTTTCAAATGCAAATATAATTGAAGATCTCTGTCTGTCTGTCTGTCTCTCTTCCACTGTCTTCTGGCATTTGCCTATGTCAATTTGCAGTGGAGTTCTGGAACTTAGTAATAAAAGTCTTGCAGAATGATATTTTGCATTGAAGAACTGACTTACTGACTGGTGATCGAGCACATGTTCCAACTCCAAATTGCAGAACTCAAGTTTAAGCTTAACTTTCTTTTTCCGTCAGACGTACGGGTACAATCTTTTTTAAAAATATACAAATTAATCAAATCATTGTGAGAAGGTAATGAAGTACCCTTTTGGATTAAAGTTGGTCTTGTGGCTGTTGCAAATTCGTTGAATGATTCTGTTCAAGGGGATCATTATATATATAGAAAACTTCATTTTAATCCTTGTCAAAGATGGCTTTTAGATTAAAACAATGAGTAAGATCAAAATCTAATTTTAGTCCCTTATACATTAATAACCTAATTTATTAATTATATTTTAATTTATTAATTATTTCTCTTTTTCTTCCTAATTTTTAATGTTTTAATTTTATTTCATTATAATTTTCATTTTCATTTCATTTATCGTAATATATTTTGTTGTAAACATTTAGATAAATTAATTTTTGTTATACAATATATTTCGATGTACTTTGTCTTCTTCATTTAGGAACATTAAATTTATTATAATACATTTTGGTGCATACATTTAGGTACATACATTTCGGTACATACATTTTGATACAAATATTTAGGTACGTTAATTCAATATAATACATTTCGGTACTAACATTTCGGTGCATACATTTCGGTACACACATTTAGGTACATTAATTTAATATAATACATTTCGGTACATATATTTCAGTACATACATTTCGGTGCATATATTTTGGTATATACATTTCGGTGCATATATTTCAATACATACATTTCGATGCTTATATTTCGGTACATATATTTTAGTACATACATTTCGGTACTAATATTTAAATACATTAGTTCAATATAATACATTTCAGTACAAACATTTAGGTACATTAATTGAGTCTTTCAAGTTTGAAGAATGTTAAATAAAATTAATAAATTAAAAAACATTTTTTTGGTCAAAAAATAAATTTAAATATTTAATGGGAGACATTAAATAAAATGCATATTAATTATTTTGAATTAAGGACACATTAAGGGATTATAATCAATATGTAATCTAACACCAGGTATATTTTAAATTTCAATCTTCTTAAAGAATTAAAGTTAAAAAGCATCACAATTAATAAGGATGTTATTCCACTAATTACTACAGTTTAATGGTAATTTTATCAAATTTTTAAGGGCGAGTTCGACACTAAAATATTATGGCTAACTCAATGTGTGACTTAACCCACCACCCCTTAGTGTAAATGTTGAGTGTATATAAGAGACCTACCATATGCTTACAAGGAGTTTTTGTAACATCCCACATCGACCAATGGAGAGGGGGTGATGTTCCTTATATGTACATGCCCACCTCCTATAACATGAGGCCTTTTGGGAACTCACTGGCTTTGGATTCCATCGGAATTTCGAAGTTAAGCTAGTTCGGGCGAGAGCTTTCCTAGGATGGATGACCCACTAGGAAGTTCTCATCTGAGTTCCCAGAAACAAAACCGTGAGGGAATGGTAGCCCAAAGCGAACAATATTGTGCTACGGCGGAATCGAGTCTGGGATGTGACAATTTGGTATCAGAGCCACTCTGCCGTGTGGTGCGAGTGTGTCGACTAGGACGTTGGGGCCCTAAGGGGAGTGGATTGTAACATCCCACATTAACTAACGGAGAGGGGGTGATTTTCTTTATATGTACATGCCCACCTTTTTTAGCATGAGGTATTTTGGGAACTCACTGGCTTCGGATTCCATTGGAACTTCGAAGTTAAGCGAGTTCGGGCGAGAGCTTTCCTAGGATGGGTGACCTACTGGGAAGTTCTCATGTGAGTTCCCAGAAACAAAAGCGTGAGGGAATGGTAAGCCCAAAGCGGACAATATTGTGCTACGGTGGAGTCGAGTCTGGGATGTGACAGTTTTGCTACTCTCCATATTGCCATTTGATTTTTTAGCGAAACCTCAATTTCCTTCATATATTAGAGCATGTTAGACCGTGTTAAGCATAAAAATTTGTGACACGTGAAAATTTATGAAGAAACCTCAACTTCCTTATGTAAAACCGATTCTCCAAGCATAATCTTGTGCTGAGCTATTCTCCAAAGCTTTGCCAAAATCCACTTTGAAGAAGATGCTATATCGTATTTGTTTGCTTCGAGTTTATAGTTTATATATGTAATAATATGAAGGACACAAATTTTTTTTTCTCTAGATGGCTAGATTTTATTTGTCTTGACAATCCTTCTTGGTTTCTTCCCTTTCTTCCCTTCCTCTTACTTTTGTTTTTGGTGTAAAATTGTTACTTTGAAACATTGAAGTCGCCGAGATATTCACCGTCTTTTCGCCTATCCACACAACTACCTCAAGGTTTTGAATCTAATTGTCGCCTTCAATATGTGTTTGGAGCTGCAAAGCGTGAAAGCTATCAAATTGCATTGTATAAGTGTAAATAACACTATAATTGACTTATTTCCTTAAAGATAAAAACCTCCGACTTTGTATTGTAGTAAAAGTAGAGTTTAGGGTTATCGTCACTTGATGAGCTTGGATTGAAGAATGCCCTGAAGAATTGAAAGCTTCGTACTAAAGAATATCTTAGGCACTCTACTAAGGTAGAGACATTTCATGCATTGCATATTGCTAGTGTCACACCCTAGACCTGGTATAGGTGGAGAAAAAAAAACCACGCCCGGTGCGAGTAAAAAAAATATAATATAATATATATATATAATAATGAAATAAGGAGTTGAAATAAACTTCTCATACACAAATAAACAAAACCCTTAAATCCCTCGTCAAGCACTGAAAACATGTTATATGGTCCTCACCGCACATTTTATTGATGATAAATGGAATATGCATAAGAGGATCATTATATTTTGTCTTATTCTTAACGACCCAGGGACTACAATAGCTAAGTTGATTGAAACATGTTTGTTGGAATCTGGCATAGATAAAGTACTCACCATCACGGTGGACAATGCTTCGGCAAATAAAGTTGCATTTGGTCAACTTAGGTCGAAAGATGAATAGGTGGGGAAATTCACACACTACTACAATATTGGCTTAATGTGTCTGAGGGTGGTGACAGTTAAAACGATATGCTGTCAGATAAAACATTTATGGTAGTTTGTTTAAGCAGTATCGGATAAAAAATTAATATTGTCGCTTATAGCATACATAATCTATAAATGTCGTATATAACTGACATAAACTCATTATTATCCGAGAGGAATAATGAAGCGGCAAAATTTCCACCCTTAACTTGTATTCCTGGCGGATAGTTTTTATTTTTTAAATATTTTTAACCAATCTTGGTGGATATAAGTTTATAATGGCGTCTCTATCTAACATGATTGGTTTATTTTATTTTTTAAATTTCCTATCAGGCTTAGCTGTATTCGACATAATTGGTTCTCTTTATTTATCATGCGCCGCTTTTTCTTCTTCTTCCTCCTCACGCATCTTTCTTCTTTCTTTTTCATCTTCATTTTTTGTTCTTCTTCACCGTAAGTTCTTCAATTCTTGTTCTTATTCTTCTATTCTTTTCATCTTTTCTTCTCATCTTATATTTCTTGTTTTGTTCAATGCTTCTTGTGTCTAATTTTTGTTTCCGATTTAATTTTGTAGAGGTTTTATTTGAGTTGGCTGAGTCCAAGAGGTATAAATCGACGACCAAATTCTTCAATTAATTAGATAAATTAGTAATATTAAATTAATAATTATTTATTTTTTCACTTAAATTGTTATGAGAAAATTTAAATGAACAATATTTATAAATATTTATGTTAAATTATTTAATATAACATAAATTTGTAATATTTACTAATGTAGGCATATATTATGTTAAATTAATTTATTTTTTCACTTGTAAGTAAAAGGTCTTTGGCTTGAATCTCGTAGATGGCGAAGTCGATACCAAATTAGGTTGCTCATTGTGTGGCTTAGCCAAACTCCTCCGAGTATTGTAAAATATATTGTTGTACTAAAAAAATTATTATTATTTTTTTTTACTATTATAGGTGTTGGAAATTAAAAGATTGCAAGCATGATATAGTTGAGGGTTAAAAGATAGGGAATGAAAATTGTAATAGTTATGCCTACATGATAGGTATTGAAAGATTGTACGGATCTTAGTGTCAACGTAATATTTTGCCCTCATAAAGTGGTAATTAAAACATGGATAGGAGTTGGTTGATAAACCGCGAAATTTGGAAGCGTATACAGATGGAATTAAGTTGTATTAATGTCATACGGCATTTACTTGAACTTTGATTTTTCACTTTGGTTTGTACTTAGGCATTTACTTGAACTTTGATGTTAGATTGAATTTGTTGATGCTTAATGTTGTTAGATTAGATTTGTTGATGTTTGATGTTGTTGGATTGAAAAAAAAAATGATTTTGACACTAGTATGTGTCATGAAATTAGATGTTTGAACTTTGATGTTTGTTGGATTGAAAAAAAAAGGACCTATTTACATTAAAATAAAACTGGCAACAAACTAAAGCCTAAAATTGATTTGGGCCTATTTCTTAAAAAAAAAAAGGCTTTGTAAATAAAAGGCTCAAAACCGAATTGGACTTGTTTTGGACCAAACTAACCGAACTCATTAGGTTCGGTAATATCCTTACACTAAACCATGCCCATGTCTAGTTCTTATTGACATGATTATGTATTTAGTATACAGACATAGTTCTCTTGGCAATCACATTTAGTGAACTTAGTCTTTATTAAACACTTATACACTTGTCTTAGCGACTCTACAATTGCGCATACGTTATGTGTGCCACTCTTACCGAATTATAAGATATCCAGATTTATTAATCAACTGATTCGCGTTTTGATCGTTGCGTTAGTTGGTATTAGAGCGTCAGCTCGATCCAAGGGTGACTTTGTATCAAGGGTAACAACACCAACATATTGCAACTACCAATAAATGGAGGTCTCAATCTAGATCTTCCTCCAATATTTGAACGTTGTTGTGAGGGTTGTGAAATTTGTGATGCAATTCCATGTCAATGGGATCTTGGAAATGTTGAAAGCAACAACTTCAAGTTTTTCTTTGAAGATATGGAAGTCGAGTCCCATGGCTTGTTTCATATGTTGGGTAGTTCTGAATTTGTAGATTTGATCGGGGTTGAAAGTTTAAAATTTTATTATTTGGTTGATATTGTAAGCATGCTGAAGACAAATAAGAAGACATTGTGCATTGCAAGATTGACTATGGAGCGTGAGTTTTGCGGTTCAAGAATATTCATGATTTCTAAATATTTGTTTGATTGGAGTGGAAAACCTCAGTTTCAACGCCAACAATGGAAGCTACATCATTATTCTTGGAAGATTTCAGAACAATGAAGTCTGAATTCGAGGACGAATTCTTTCCAAACTAGTGAGAATGATGCAGGATGACTCAATCTTTATTTAATGTAATAAATATATGTTAGTGGGGTAGATTAAGTGGGGTTAATATTAATGAGCTCGTTAACTCTAGTAATGATGCATGAACTATGATGCATGTATCAGTAATTATTAAGAGGGGGTTAGAATTTTTATAAATTAAGAATATTTTGTATTCTAGGGGGAAGATTATGATGAATTGAATTGAAAATTGAGTGCAGTTTGAGAGAGTTTTCTCATTCTTGTTCTTGTTCTATCAACTCGGATATTCCGATAGAATTAACGAGCTATAGATACCCCAACAATCATTGGTCATTCTTAGGGCTGGAAAAAAATACCAAAATTCCCAAACCAAACCGAAAATTTCCCCAAACCAAACCAAAACAATACCAAACCAAAAATCCCGAAAATTTCGGTACTCAATACCGAACCAAATCGGTCTCAAGTTTTAGGGATTTCGGTAATCCCGAACCGAACCGAAATAAAAAAAATTATATTATTTAATTTTTAAATATATATTCAAAATTTTAATAGCCGTCGGATTCGGTTGAGATTTAATCTCAACCGTTGAATACAACACAAGTATCAAACCCTCAGAGAACTCACAACTCAGTCACTCTTTCTTCGTCTCTCGACTTCGACTTGACCTTACCTCTCTCAGACAACCTCACCACCCTCCTCGACCTCACCTCAGACAACCTCCTCACGTCAGAATCCGGCCACACCCACATCACACAGACCCTCTGATCTCTCTTAATCTCTCGACTTCTCATCCCTTAGACCTTGACTATGTGGAGGAGTCTTCCTTCACGGCATAGAGGCAGAGCTACGGCCACCGGCGCCGCTCACCTCTCTTATCTCTCTCCATCGACTTCTTCATCTAGATTCCAGTGCCCTACGCACTGATTCTCCCCTAAATCAGGTAAATTTTGGAATTAATTTAGGGTTTGAAATTTAGGGTTTGTGAAATTTAGATTAGGATTTGTGAAATCTAGATTAGGGTTTGTGAAATCTAGTCTTGATTAGCATTGTTCTTGATTTTATTAAAAATTTGCATTGCTCTAGATAAGGCATTGTTCTTGATTTTATTAAAAGTGTTGGTTGATTTTTAGTTTAGATGTCTGAAGTAATTCAATTTCTGTATTGATTTTTAGTTTAGATGTACTCTCATCTTTGAAGTGTTAATCTTTGAAGTAATTCAATTATCTGCATAATTTGCAATTTTGCATAATGGAAAAGGAAAGTGTTGGTTGATTTTTATTCTCATCTCTAAAGTAATTCAATTTGTATAATGGAAAAGGAAAGTGTTGGTTGATTTTTAGTTTAATCCATTAAATTTAGATTTTTTGGAAATGTACTCTCATCTTTAAAGTGTTAATCTTTGGCTAATTTTCACAACCTGCAGTTGCACCAAAATATACAGAACATTAACATGTGTAAAATATTCCACCTGCAATATAATTTGTGAATTGATTATCTGTATTTGTTTCAGCATGAACTCTTTTCGTAATGAATTATTTGTCAAGCTTTACAATTGGAACAAGGTGGAATTGCGCCCTTCTGGCCTTATAAATTGCGGTAATAGGTAACATCATATGGTACCTGTTCGAGTGGCCGTGTTTGGAAAAAAAAAATAATTGCATAGAACCTAGTAGTGATGTGAACTTGGATTAGATCTTTAGGTCTTCAGAAAGTCTTGTATCCAACTGCGTTATAAACTTATAAATTCATACAATCCCTTGTGCTTTCTTCTCCTGCAGTCCTGCTACTTATCTCTCTCAATCTTGCTTTTTTAATAGGATTTAGATAAAGCTTGCATATTCATACCCCAACTCTGTAAAGAAAATTCAGCCCAATAACCTAAAAACCCAAAACAATTTCGGGATTCCCGATTTGTCCCGAAATCCCGAAACTATTTCGGGATTCCCTAAATTTGGGATTCCCGAAAATTTGGTTTGGAATCGGTCTTGAAATTGGGAATCCCGAAAACTTCGGCTTGGGAATCGGGATGGGGTTTTCGGTTCGGTATCCCATACCGAACCACCCCTAGTTATTCTCGTGCAGAGAATCAACAATGCTAATGTGATAAACTTCTTGGCATTCTTGGTGAATCAACAAGAGGTTTAGGACTTGTGAAATTTGGTATTGTCTTTGACAATCAACGAGAGATTTATTAAGCTAGAGTTTTATTCTCTTCCCTTCTATCAACTTGGGCATTCCATAGGAATCAACAAGGCATAGATTTCCTTTGTTCTTGGCTATTCTTTTCTGTGAGAATCAACAAGAATTAAGGGTTATTGTATTTTAGAGCTTGTTTCCTTTTCCCTATATTATCCGCTACATAAGTTGGTATCAGAGCGTCAGCTCGATCCAAGGATGACGTTGTATCAAGGGTAACAACACCAACATGTCGCAACTACCAATAAATGGAGGTCTCAATCTAGGTCTTCCTCCAATATTTGATCGTTGTTGTGAGGGTTGTCAAATTTGTAATGCAATTCCAAGTCGATGGGACCTTGGAAATGTTGAAGGCTACAACTTTAACTTTTTCTTTGAAGATATGGAAGTCGAGTCCCATGGCTTGTTTCACATGTTGGGTAGTTCTGAATTTGTCGATTTGATGGGGGTTGAAAGTTTTAAATTTTATTATTTTGTTGATATTGTAAGCTTGATGAAGAGAAATAAGAACTTGTGCATTGGAAGATTGACTATGGAGCATGAGCTTTGCGGTTCAAGAATATTCATGATTTCTAAATATTTGTTTGATTGGAGTGGAAAACCTCAGTTTCAACGCCAACAATGGAAGCTAAATCATTATTCTTGGAAGATTTCACAACAAGGAAGTCTAAATTCAAGGATGAATTTTTTCCAAACTAGTGAGAATGATGCAGGATGACTCAATCTTAATTTAATGTAATAAATATATGTTAGTGGGGTAGATTAAGTGGGGTTAATATTAATGAGCTCATTAACTCTAGTAATGATGCATGAACTATGATGCATGTAGTAGTCATTATTAAGAGGGGTTAAAGTTTTTATAAATTAAGAGTATTTTGTGTTCTAGGGGGAAGATTATGATTTATTCAATGAAAATTGAGTGCAGTTTGAGTGAGTTTTCTCATTCTTGTTCTTGTTCTATCAACTTGGATATTCCAATGGAATTAACGAGGTATAGACACCCCAACGATCGTTGGTCATTTTCGTGTAGAGAATCAACAACACTCGTTTGATAAACTTCTTGGTATTTTTGGTGAATCAACAAGAGGTTTAGGACTTGTGAAATTCGGTATTGTCTTTGACAATCAACGAGAGATTTATTAAGCAAGAGTTTTATTCTCTTCCCTTCTATCAACTTGGGCATTCCATAGGAATCAACAAGGCATATATTTCCTTTGTTATTGGCTATTCTTTTATGTGAGAATCAACAAGAATTAAGGGTTATTGTATTTTAGGACTTGTGAAATTCGGTATTGTCTTTGACAATCAACGAACCTGCAAGGAAAAGTTACGCATTTCGTGTGTTTTTGTTTTAACATCCATTCTCCATTCGAGGATCGATATCCAGATTAGTAGAGTAACCACTTAAAATAAGGAAAATAAAGAGCACACCAAGAAGCGATCAACAATCAAAAGGTCTCGATGCAATTAGTAGAGTAACCACTTAAAATAAGTCGTTTTTTATTTTGTAAGATTTCGGACGTGAAACTTTACATTCTTGGACAAGTTGTGTTTAACAAACTTCCCTATAAGTTTATAAAACAGCCACACACTAGAATAGCATGGCAATTAATATTGCTTTCTAAATTCCACAAAAATTTGCCTACAAATGGACAGCAAAATATTCAACTAACAACTAAACATTATGTTAACTTTAACAATTGTTGCTGCAATGCCTTTTCGATCTAACCATATTAAAGTCAAAACTGGATGCATGGTGATGAAGTTTTGGAATTCCTGTAATTCTAATCAAGTTTGTAAATTCCTGCAGGTTAGAATATACCTCAGGGTTGGAATGTGATTCTTTGGGTTCGGTATATCCACACAGATCCAAACAACTTTGATGACCCTATGATCTTTAACCCAGATAGATGGAATGTAAGCATAATTACTGAAACAAATGCAGATTAATTAAAAATAGTTTGTACATAATCAGTGCACTTTCACTCCTTTAATTAGGAACCAGCTAAGCCTGGAACGTACCAAGTGTTTGGTGGCGGAAAAAGGATATGTGCAGGCAACATGCTTGCTAGGATGGAGCTTGCAATCTTGTTACATCATTTGTCAACAAAATACAAGTAAGGAGCCCAAATCATAGCTAGCTAGCTAGTTTTACTAAATGTATAAAGTATACTTTCAAATTTTAACACAGTTTGTATGTGAATGTCAGGTGGGAATTGCGCAATCCAAATGCCGAAGTGGTGTATCTTTTTTTTTCCAAAACCAGCTGATGGGGTTGATATCATGTTCAGCAAAATTTAAACATTCTCGTCGATTTTCTCATAGTTCCAGTCTCAATAAAGTTTGAACGAAGAAAATAGTGATCAATTGTAAATGCTTTTTATTTTTCGGTCATGAATTGTGTCGCACAAAATTATGTAGGTGGTTTATTTCTTAAATTTTCAATATGAAAGTACTTGCAATATATATATATATAAACCACTTGCAGGACAAATTATATTCGTCCCTTAAAGTAGTGGTTCGTCGCCTAACATGTACGACAACGGACATCCGTCGGTTAAATGTAAAACCCGTGGTTAGAAATTTTAACCGACAAATCCCAGACTCCATCGGGCAAGTAAAATTTTCTTGACGACACCGTCGACGAACAATCCGTCGGGTATGTCAGAGTTGACCAAAGTAACCCAACGAAAATGTTTCTTGGGGCGAAACTTAATTATTGAACAATAAAACCTTAAAACTTCTCGACTGTTGAAAATGCTGTGGGTTAATGAATGCCCACAGTGTTGTTGACAAACTTTGGTAAAAACTTTCAATGCCCAAACATTTGATGCAGACTTTGGGATGCAGAAGATCATACTTTTCAAAAGGGATGTATAAATTTCAATGTAAAGTTAATGCATCAGTATTGGAGTTGCTCTATAAATAGAGCACTCCGTATGCTTTCAGAATATATAAAAAGAATACAAGAAGTTCATGGAAGAGGAAGAGAGAAAGAGAGGAAGAGGAGAGGAGATAATAGAGAGAGTTATTTTGTACTCCTATTATTCTAAATTATAATGAAAGCACCACTGCTGCTCCGAGGATGTACTCCAGTCACACTGACTGTAGAGGAACCTCGTAAATTTTGTGTCTTATTTATTTATTCCACTGCACCCATCGTCGATTTTACAACATCGTCGGAGCTCAGGTATCTCGAGTTCTACACGTCTTCCCTTCAAACTAACGGTACAGCTAGACTCGTGAAGTCAAGGGGAGTACGATGGTGATGTCCTTAAGCTCGATCTGTGAGATTTGGAAAGGATTTGGGAGTTGTGAGCTCGGGTTGTACGGAAAGAGAGAGTTCGAGAAAGGGTGAGAGAGAGAAGGAAATAGGGTGCACGTGTGGGTGTGTGTGTATATATGCCCGGATTGGGCAATTTCAAATGGCCCTAGATCCTAATTAGGCTGCATGTTTAGAGTTCATGCAAGTGGTATCAGAGCCTGGTTTGGCTGATATCCGTTTAGAATGGAGGGTGCAATTATGATGAAACTCACCCGCTCCAACTGGGTTACGTGGAAATCAAGAATGGAGGACATGCTTTATTGTAAAGATCTCCATGAGCCAATTGAAGGTATTAATAGCAAGCCAACAAATATGTCAGATGCTGATTGGACCAAGATGAAGATAAGCGATGGTTTTCTGGCAAAGAAGTCTATAATTACCTTTGCCAATGAAGATGGGTATTGCGATCAGGGGGAGCCTGGTCAAGAGAAGTCTAATCAAGAGGGTCTTGGTTAATGAGTAGTTCAATCAAGGGGAGCTTGGTTATGAGTAGTTCGATCAGAGGGAGTCTGATCATGAAAAGTTCGATCAATAGGAGTTTGGTCAAGAGGAGCAATCCTATTATGGTATACCTTCCTCATGGTCTGGAGGGGGAGATTGTTGGGTTTTTCTAGCCCATGATAAGTTGTCCTAAGTCTATTGGGAATTAATAGTCTTAGAGGATTAAATTGTTTTCCCAATTGGAGTTAGTTTCTCAATTGGAGAAGGATTCATAATTAGATTCCAATTAGGATTAGTATTCCTTATTGAAGAAGACCTTTATTATGTCTATATAAAGGGGCTATTGTACTAGTTTTGAGGTGGGAGCAAAACAATAAATTGTATACCACTCAAGGGATTAGAGTGAGAGAAAGGGCAAAGTGTGTGCGAGAGAAAAGAAAAGAGAGTGTATTTCTTGTTCTTGTTCTTTCAGGTTTTTCGTCAAGTCCTAGTTCTAGAGATTTGGCAAGATTATTGGTTGTACTCATTATTGATATAGTGAAAGATTGTTGTTGCTGTCCCGTGGACGTAGGCACATATTGCCGAACCACGTAAATTCTTGGTGTTATTTATCTTGGTTATTTGTTTTTCGATTTCCAGAGTTTGTTCTTGTTTTTCCCATTCTTAAACGTGATATTCTCAACAAGTGGGTCCTAAACAAACCTAAAATTCTAATTGGCTCCAAAAAGATAGGAATTATAGTGATTGGTCCAATTTCTTAGCCCGTTTACACATTCACAACACATCGTTTCAAGGGTAAAATCGTCATTTCAACACCATCGAGAATAAAATATATATTAATTCGAGATGGGCTGTCACAACCTACCTCCCTTAAGGAAATTTCGTCCCCGAAATTTCACATACTACATGATAACCTATTAATATCCATAAAATAAACGTAGATACATATCTCTCATACGATCCTCTGTCTCCCAGGTGGCTTCCTCCACCGAGTGATTCTTCCATAGAACTTTTACTAAGTGAACAATTTTGTTCCTCAGAATCATATCCTTCCAGTCCAAAATCATAACTGGCTCCTCGTCATAAGCCAAATATGGATTAATTTCTAGTGGTTGAGGAGGTATCACGTGTGACGGATCTAAGACATAATGGCGAAGCATAGAAACATGAAAAACATCGTGCGCCTTAGATAATTCGGGAGGCAACTCTATCTTGTAAGCGACTTCACCGACTCTTTCGGTGATTTGGTACAGTCCGATATATTTAGGACTCAACTTACCCTTTTTCCCAAACCGTACTACCCATTTCCACGGTGATGGCTTCAAAAATACCCAATGTCAATGACATGTTTGTCCGCTAGACTCTTTTGTCTATCCTAGGCCGTTTTCAGGTTAGCTTTAATTACCTGAATATTCTGTGTAGTCTCATCTACAATCTCAGGGCCCACCAATACTCTTTCACCAACCTCTGAACTTACCATAGAGTGCCTCAAAAGGTGATATACCAACGCTCGAATGATAGCTGTTATTGTAGGCAAACTCCATCAAATCTAAATGCCTATGCCAAGCATCACCAAACTGTAATACATAAGCTCTTAGCATATCATCCAACGTCTGAATAATCCTTTCAGATTGCCCATCTGTCTAAGGATGATATGTCGTACTATAAAGTAACCTCGAACCACGAGCCTCCTGAAACACCACCCAGAACTTAGAAGTAAATCTAGGATCTCGATCGGAAATGATACTAACTGGAACCCCATGATATTTAACAATCTTTGATATAAATAACTCAGCTAATCGGGTTAAAGAATATTTCTCTCGTACTGGAATAAAGTGTGCTGATTTAGTAAGCCGATCCACTATCACCCATATACCATCATAACCATTCTGCGTACGAGGAAGCTTGTACACAAAATCCATGGTAATATCTTCTCATTTCCATTGTGGAACTGGAAGTGGTTGCATCAATCTAAAAGGCTTTTTCCTCTCTGCTTTGACCTGTTGACAAATTGCACATCTGCTTACATACTCTGCAATTTCTCTTTTCATACCAGGCCAATAATAAAATGGTATAATGGTATGATACATTTTAATACTCCCAAGATGCATTTCATATGCCGATATATGCACCTCATCAAGAATTTCTTTCTTTAATTCTGCATTATTTGGCACGTACATTCGTTTCTCCTGCATAAGCATACCATCCGACTCTCTAATTCTAAGATCCTTCTTTTTCCCTTGATTTATTGCCTAAATTTCTTCATCATTCATCTGAGCCTCGAGCACACGATCAATTAAAATTGGTCTGACTTGGAAACTGGCAAGTAAAGCTTCTTCTCGATCTTTCACACCTAACTTCACTCCAATGGATCTCAAATTTGTAAGAAGAGGAATACGAAAAGCGTATAAAGCATTAATTCGACCTTGAGATTTCCCACTAAGTGCGTCTGCCACCACATTTGCACGGCCAGGGTGATACTCAATCGTGCAATCATAATCACTAATCAATTTTATCCACCTACGCAGGCGAAGATTAAGATCTCTTTGGGTGAAAAGATACTGAAGACTTTTATGATCCGTGAAAATCTTACATTTTTCTCCATAAAGATTATGCCTCCAAATCTTCAAGGCAAAAACAATAGCTGCTAACTCAAGATCATGAGTAGGATAATTCATCTCCTGAGGCTTCAATTGTCACGAAGCATAAGCAATCACTCTACCATGCTGCATCAACACACATCCTAGACCATTCAAGGAAGCATCTCTATAAATCTCAAAATTACCACTATCATCTGGAAGTGCCAAAACAGGTGCATGAGTGAGACAATACTTTAGTTGTTGGAAACTCTGCTCACAATTATCGTCCCACTCAAATTTAACTTCCTTTCTAGTCAACCTTGTTAGTGGTAATGCTATGACTGAAAAATCTTTAACAAACCGTCGATAATAACCTACTAGGCCAAGGAAACTTTGTACCTCGGTGACGGTTCGTGGCTGCTCCCAATTCTCAACGGCCGCTACCTTCTGAGGGTCTACCTGAATACCTTGGGCTGATATAACATGCCCTGAAAATGCCACTTGATCTAACCAAAACTGGCATTTGCTAAACTTAGCATATAATTGGTGTTCCCTTAACTTCTTCAGCACCAAAGTGAGAGATGTCGAACATGCTCTGCTTTAGACTTAGAGTACACCAAAAGATCGTCAATAAAGACAATAACGAACCTGTCTAGGTATGGTTGGAATACTCGATTCATCAAGTCCATAAAAGCTGCAGGTGTATTAGTTAACCCGAATGGCATCACAAGAAACTCATAATGACCATATCGAGTCCTAAACGCTGTCTTAGAAACATCTTCACTTCTAATCTTCAATTGATAATAACCAGACCTCAAATCAATCTTAGAAAACACGCAGGCGTCTCGAAGCTGATCAAACAAATCATCTATACGCCGCAATGGATAACGGTTCTTTCGTACAAATAAAACTGGAGCTCCCCAGGGTGAAGTACTAGGCCGAATAAAACCCTTATCAACCAATTCCTATAACTGGATTTTTAATTCCCTCAATTCAGCAGGAGCCATTCAGCCATTCGATAAGAAGTTAACGAAATAAGGTCTGTACCTGGAAGTAAATCAATGGTGAACTCCACTTCTCTGTCTGGAGACAATCCAGGTTAATCATTAGGGAAAACAACAGGGAAATGTCTGACCACCCACACATCTTCCACATGAACCGGCGTATCCTCGTTCAATACCACATGAGCCAAATACCCCTGACAACCTTTTCTCAATAATCGCTTGGCCCATATGGCAGAAATAACACCGTGTTTCAACCACTACGTATCCCCACAAAGGTAACCACAAGCAAGCCCGGTCGATGAAAAGTGACTATCTTCTCATAACAATGCAATTTGGCACGATTGTAATCTAACCAATCCATGCCTAGAATAACGTCAAAATCAACGATATCTAGTGGAACCAGATTAGCTGGCATAACGATGTCCTCTACCAGCACAAGACATCCTTGGTATACCCAGCTAACAATACATGTTTCTCCTTTAGGCATCGTTAATTCTATATCATAATTAAGGGGTGTAGCATGAGGTTGCATCGTCTGAACAAACGTATGAGAAATAACAAAATGTGTAGCGCCAGAATCAATTAATACTCTAGTAGAATGGCCAAAAATATTCAACGTACCCATAATCAAATCTGGGTTGTGCTGAGCATCTTGCAGAGTGATATGGTGAACACGGCCCTGCATCTGCTGTCTACCTCCGCGACCCCTGTTACCTTGATTTCCACGTCCCTGTGCACCTCATCCCTGACTAGGCTGATTAGGCTGCCTCAATGATCCTGCACTACAGGAAGCAACTTCAACATTCTGATGCTGACCTCCAGAATACCATTATGGTCCACCAGCCGAATATGGCTGATATGGTGTATAACCTCCTGGATACTGAGCATAACCACTTTGCTGATACGGGTCTTGTGGATACTGATACTGTCCCGTAGAATAAGGAGCTAGGTCACCCTGATAATGATAAGCATTTCCGCGACCCGTCTGGGTATAACTACTAGGCCCTGGAACCTGCTGAATCGGAACTGGTGGTGGTAAGAAAGGTGGTTGAGACTTCTGCTGGTTTTGAGGACACTGAATAGCTTGATGTCCTATCTGGCCATAAGTGAAGCATCTTCTGCTACCTCACATACATTCCCCAAAATGCCGATTATTGCACTTACGACACAGGGGAGCACCTGCACTGCCAGAATCCCTCTGTTTCGGAAACCAAGAACCTCCTGAAAACCTGCCACCTCTCCTCGGCGCAGTAGCACTCAAACCCCCACTAGAAGAGCTAGAACTAGTACCACTCATCTTAAAACTCTGGATCTTGCGAGGTCCCTGTGATGACTGGCCTTTATCTCTATTATTTTTCTTCTGGTTACCATCTTTTTCTTCTTCATCCTCGCTGTCATTGGGCATATTCTCAGAATCCTCGACTTGCAGTAAAATCTCATAAAACTCCTGATAGGTAGCACAAGGAGTCGTGGTCGTCATGGAACGCCACTTCTTTCTAGTACCCAACCTAAAACGGCGAAGCATCTTTACAGGGTTAGCAGCAATCTCGGGGCAATAATGAGACAAATCAGTGAATTTTCTGTTGTACTCATTAGCTGACATCTTCCCCTGCTTCAAGTGCGTAAATTCTTGTTTCTTACGATCTATATACTATGGAGGTATGAATCATTTTTGAAATAACTGCTTGAAAACTTCCCAATCAGCAGCTTCTTCTGGTGATAACTGATAAGACTCCTGTCTCCACCAGGATGCAGGCTCCTCACCTAAAAACCAAGTAGTCATCTCAACCCATCTATCCTCAGGAAGATTTCCCTGTCTCTGCATCAATCGAAAAGTTTTCTCAAGATGATTGAGCCAACGCTCAGCTTCCTCGTGCCCCTCTTTACCCATAAAATTATTTAACTTTAGATTATACACAGTCTCCAGGGAAGTCATCTGAGGAGGACGAAGCGAAGACTGAATGGCATTAGCAATAGCTTCCCCTAGCTGAGCAATATCAGGGAAACTAGACTCAGCTGAAGTACGTGGCTCTCTACAAGGCGGCATGGTTCTGACAGAATACACCAAAATAATTAGAATACTCACAAAGTATGCAGGACTGCCAAACCTAGGCTTTAATGCTAAACTGACACACCCCGACCTAAATCAAGGTATGCTGGCCGTCACGTGATGGTGACGTAACCATGTGCGCGGTGCGGAAGTGATGATAGTATAGAAATGTGAGTAAATAAAAAAAAACAACCTAACTAATTTAAACTAGACGAATATGTAAGCGCAAGTTACGAGATTTAAGTATGATTACACATAATCAGAGCGTAGGTAACCTAAGTGCAGTCCAGTAGGACAAAAGCTAATTATACAATACCAGAGAGAGAATCCTACATTAATTACAGTCTGTCAGAACCGCCGTCGTCTCCTTGTAAGCTACCAACAAGCACGCCTACTTAGAACCTAGAAGGGCGCAAAACAGAAAGTGTGAGTGGGCAAAAACAAAGTTTTAGAAAACATTTTTTTTTTTCAAAAGTAATAACCCCTCGCCATAAAACCCGTATAATTTTCCAGAAAATAGGATACATATATATATATATATATATATATATATATATATATATATATATATATATATATATCTCAAAAATCATTTCCAAAATCCAAAATCCACATATATACGCCATGGCAACTATCACAAGAATAAATAATCAAATCAGGTGAAGTAAATCAATGAAAAACAATATGTCAGCCGGATCCACCCAATGTGGCCTGTACGGCTAAACCTATAGCTCATCAAGTATGCCTGCACACGAGTCAGAACCACCTAGTGTAGTCTGTACGACAGGACTAGGTGTAATATGTACGCTCAAGTGCTACGATCACGTGAAGGCTGCGCGATAAATCGCGGGTCACCTACGAGTCGGAACCACCTAATGTGGTATGTACGACAGGGCTGTGCACCAAACTTGCATCCAAGATGAGCGTGCGGTACGGGAGGTGAACATCACGTGAAAGACTGTGCCCTGGCCATAGACGGGAGCATTAAAACCGGGGTGCAGGTTAATGAGCTCTAAATGCCTCTAAGTATAATCATAAACGTGCAACTTATCATCAACAACATATAAACTCACCTGGAACTTACCTGAGCGTCTGCAGCATCAACAATAACATATGCAACTATTAAATGCACATTCTAAAATATAAAGCATTTGGCATGGCATTTCAAAGCGTAAAACCATTTAAGTAAATTTTATGGGAAAAAAGTAATGCATATATATATATATATATATATATATATATATATATATATATATATATATATATATATATGTATATAGAAAACCAAAAGCCCACTCACTGATATGTGGCAGGGTCGTAACCCCCGAGTCTCGCTTGACTGCGCTCGTCTTCTGGAAACGTCTCACCTATATGCGAAACAACTATTTTAACGTCATTTATAAGCACATAACCAAAACTATGTAATAACTTCTCATACGTTGCTCAATTGGGCTGTTTGAATATACCATCGTGGCCTACTCAACCCCACGAACACCTCCATATTTTAAGAAAAATTTTCCGACTTCCCAGGCGCCCTCACGCGCCAGCCAAGGTATGGCCACACGCGCCGCCCACGCGCAAACACGTGCCTGGCACACTGACGGATTCCCTAACGGCGTTAGGGAATATTCTGTTAAATAAAAGCATATACCGTTAACTATACCTAAAGCCGTTAGTCTCCGTTAGGTATATTCCGTCAAAGTTGACGGAATATTCTCCCTTCTCCTCCAGTTAGTAGTCGAATTCCAACACCGGTCACCTCTGCGTCGCCAGTTTCTGGAAAATTTTCAAATCTTAATTTCTCCTTCGTTTTTCAACCAAATTTCATGAAATTTACACCAATTTGAAGCTCTCAGAGAGTAGAACATTTTCTTACCTGTTTAAAGTCCTAAAAACGACAGAATATGGTCGGAAAAACCTTCGATAGTCCGGCCAAGTCTGCAATTCACTAAATCCAAGTGTCCCGACGTTAAAACTACTCCAAAATTGCTCCAACATACTAGATAAGTTAGAAAAATACCTTCTTAAGTCTCAAAACTAGGTAATTCCTTCGCGATCACGTCGTAGGAAATTGAACTCCTCGCCGTAGCTCGGGTATTTCGTGTTCTACACGTCTTCCCTTCAAACTAACGGTACGGCCAGACTCGTGAAGTCAAGGGGAGTACGATGGTGATGTCCTTAAGCTCAATCTGTGAGATTTGGAAAGGACTTGGGAGCTGTGAGCTAGGGTTGTATGGAAATAGAGAGTTTGAGAAAGGGTGAGAGAGAGAAGGAAATGGGGTGCACGTGTGGGTGTGTGTGTGTATATGCCCAGATTGGGCAATTTCAAATGGCCCTAGATCCTAATTGGGCTGCATGTTTAGAGTTCATGCAATTGGGTCCTAAACAAACCTAAAATTCTAATTGGCTCCAAAAGATAGGAATTATAGTGATTGGTCCAATTTCTTAGCCCGTTTACACATTCACAACACATCGTTTCAAGGGTAAAATCATCATTTCAACGCCATCGAGAATAAAATATATATTAATTCGGGACGGGTTGTCACATAAAATCTTAACCCAACGATTAATTCCATCAGGTAAAATTTAATTAAAAAAAAGATTTATTTAATATTAAAAAAAGTACATTGAAATTTAATAAACTAAAATTTTATTATATCAAAATCATATTATTAAACGAATTTATTTCATAAACAAAAACATAATGTTCGACAATTATATTGAAAATTAAAAAAAAAATATTTTGAATGGAAAATTGGATGACTCGTTAATCAGCCCGGAAGACGTCCATTTTTTCAGAATTTAATCTTGAAATTTACTGCAGAGTCATTGCCACTCGTCCATCCTATGCTCAAATTAAGGAGGCGGATGGGTAGAGCTTCCTTATGACCTTCAAAACTTCTGTAGTGGTTGCGCAGCTCGTACTTCCACTCCTTGAACCGATCATTCCATATGCGGTTTATGTAGGCCGTCGTAACTGGTCTTCCACGCCGATCTCGAAATTGATCTGAACTAGACAAATTAAAAGGAAGTGTCATGTATAAAAATACATTAAGTAATTATCTAGAATAATTAAAATTATTAAATTAAAAATAAAAAATAAAAAAATAAAAAAATAAAAAACATATTTACCAAGAGTTCTGCCATCCGCACGTACTTCGCTTCGAAGGAGATGTTCCTCCATCTATCGGCAGTCATAGGGCACCTTGCTCGGATGAGGACTCCTATCTCATGAGCCAATATTGAATGAACATGGAGGTCCACTGCACGCATATGTCTTGGGTCGCATTACCCTCACTCTTACGCAAGATTAAGGCTAATGCTATTCCGCGCCTATTAACAAAAAATTGTAAGTAATTTCTAAAAATTCCAAACTTTTCCAAATATTTATAATATTTCATAAAAATTTATAATATACACAAAATTTATTATACCTCCTAAAATATGTAATATATATATAGATAAAAAAAATTTATATTTCCTACTAATTTTATAATATAAAAAAAAACCCAAAAAAGCCATTCTCACCCCCCAACCCAACACCAACTTGTCCGCAGCCCCCACTAATTGAGTCCTCCTCCCCAAACCATAACGCCCTCTTTCTTCAACCCCTCCCCACCTCCCAAACCCTTCCCTCACCAACCTCTCCAATTTTTTCCAACCCAAATTCTCTTAAGAATTAAAACATACAAATCACAAATACACAATATCAATTACACATTCACAAGATAAATCACAAATTAACAATATAAATCACAAATTCGAAATAATTGAGGATAAATATCATACCTTTGTGAGAATCAGAGAGTTGAAGAGATGTTGAAATAGATGGCAAGTGTGAAAGCTTGAGAGAGGGGAAACTATTTTGCAGTTGGGGTGGGGGGCATTTTGGAGAGAAAAGAGAGAATAAATATGCTGCAGGAAGAAGAAGGGATCTCGGCCTAATATAAAACATCAGGGCTTTGCTCGACGAACACTTCAGTCGGCAGGCGTTTTAGAAAAGAAAAAAACAAAGAAAATTTAGGCCAAACAAATTGTGAGAAAAACACTTCGCCCGATGAGTTTTTGGTCAGTCTGTCCAGCAAATCCAAAATTTGGAGGAAAAATCGATTTTTCGGGAAAAATTAAGGGAAATTTTTTACATTGCTCAACAAATTTTAGGTTTGGCCTAATGAAATTTTATACTTTGCCCTACGAAGTTACCTTTTTCCGTCGGGCAAGTTATAAAATTTAAAAAATCCCCAAAGTTTGAAATTTGTTTTCGGAACGGTTAAACGATATTCGAATTTGATGATCAGGTGTATTCAATGTGGCCTTGAACTCTAAAATAGCATCTTTAGAAAAAATAACCGAAATCAAAAGTCATATAGCCGTTATATCGTTATGCTAAGTTTGTAAATGTTCACTTTTCGAACCGATCCCTACTCCCTGCACGTTAGTTTTTTATGTATGCATTCTCGTACAATATTCAAATAAGTTTGACAGTTGGACTGTGGAAAAAGATTTCGTAGAGTTCGTATCCCCACAATGCAATCATTTCGTGATAAGCACTATTGTAAGTTTTTTAATTCATGATCTGGTCTGTCCACGTGACAACCAACATTTGAAGTTTCGCATAATGGGTGTTTTAACAATTAATCTATGAATCGAGATTTACAAAATAAACTATTCGGATCTTTGAAGTTTGATTTGGAGTGGATCCCACAACTAATCTCTATTTAAAAAAAAAAAGAGATCTATTCCCTTAAAAGGGCCTGTTATACTATTATATATTTCTAACTTTTGTGTAATGATATGATATTTGAGTCAATTCACACAAATTAGGTAATGCTAGAGAGATTAAATTTGTGAACAAAACTTGTAAACTAAATGATATGAAAGTTGATGATTTGATTATTAGTTAAGCATTGATAAATATACTCATTTCTTATTGATGACATATTATTTAATTTGTAAATTTTATCTACAAATTTAATCTCTGTAGAAATATATCAGAAATTATATCTAACCCTTTCGTATGCTAACAAAGTTGACCCCTCCTCAGTGGCGGATCCACTGTGGGGTCAATGGGGTCGGACGACCCCTTGGAAGCCATGAAAATAGGCTTGGAGCTCCATCTGCGACCCCTTGGAGCTGGTGGTGAGACCTCTTGGAGGTGCACACCACATGTTCGACAGAAGGCGCTCGGCGCAGGGAAGAAGAAGAAGAAGAAGAAGACGGGTCCTGGAGAGTGGATGTGTGTGTGCGAAACGACCACGGTTATCGCCGGAATCTGGGTTTAGCTCCTCCGAGGTGTTTCTTCGTAATTTGATGTCCAAAACACATCAACATGGTCAGATATGAAACATGGGGACGAAATGGGAAGCATTTGAAGTATTTTGAGGCTTACCCAAATTGGAGGTTGTGGAAGCTCGTCGGATTCCGAGTTAAATCGCCGGTGATCCACCTGGCACGCACCGCTGTAGTGTTGATAAGGAAGAGATGGGTGAAGGTCTGGGGTTTCTTGGCCTCGTGAGGCTTGGTGGTCTCGGCTGGGTCTCTAGATGTGTGTGGATGCGTCTCGGCGCAAGTCGGAGAAGAGAGGGGCGAGAGCTTCGAGAGAGAGAGACCGAGAGAGTTTCAGGAAAAGAGGGAAGAGAGAGAGAGACAGGAAAACAAAAATTCAAAGGGTGGGCCCCACGGGCTCACCAATTAAGGTTCCAAAAACAATTTTAAAATGAAAAGGATCCCCAAACTTAATAAAAATACAAAAGTACTCTTTTTATACAGTAAAACTCGGGACGGGTTGTTTCATGCTCTCCCCTTTTAGGTACAATTGCATGTTTTAGTTTGATTTTAGGGAGCTCTTGCAATGGACTCTTCCCCTTTTGAGAAAAGATCGATGATTGTAGCTTGTAATATTATTTTTATCTTGAATTATGATTTATGAATGTACTATCGTTTAACTTTTCATTGTTATTTCTGTTTAAAAAAAAAAAATCGACATTTTTACATCTTGACCCCATAAGGTCAAAATCCTGGATCCGCCACTGCCCCTCCTTCCTCATGGTTCACTTATTGGATTGACTTGACTCCGTCCCTCAACTTCCATGGCTTTCTATGTTCCCGCAAACGTGGAAATCTCTCAAGCTCTTAACCACCCAGTCAAATTTCTGCCACCAAAAAAAAACCCAATGAAATTATCCCACAAAATAGTAAATTTATTAACGACAGAGAAAAAGGAGACCAAGTACAGGTAATTTATTTCAGGATAAAAATGTAAGGTAATTTATTTCAGGATAAAATAAATAGAAGTCATAAAATTTTAGACAGTGGAAGTGAGTGTAAAACAAAGGGAAAACAGAGGAGGTTAACAAAGGAAAATTAATGAAAAGGGCTTGAAAAGTTTTAGTTTTAATAAAAAACCATGTTATAAGTTTTGTTTAATAAAAAACCATGTTATAAGTTTTAGTCTTAATAAAAAACCATGTTATAAGTTTTGTTTAATAAAAAACCATGTTATAAGTTAAGTCACTGTTTCTGGAATTTAAGTCACTGTTTCTGGATTTTAAGTAACACTGTTTATGGAATCTAAGTCACTGTTATTTTTCCAACGACAGTGTTATTTTTCCAGCGACAGTGTTAGTTTTTCCAGCGGCAGTGTCATTTTTCCAGCGACAGTGTTATTTTTCCAGAGACAGTGTTATTTTTCCATTTTTCCAGCAACAGTGTTAGTTTTTCCAGCGACAGTGTCATTTTTCCAGCGACAGTGTTATTTTTCCATTTTTCCAGCGACAGTGTTAGTTTTTCCAGCGACAGTGTCATTTTTCCAGCGACAGTGTTATTTTTATAGCGACAGTGTTAGTTTTTCCAGCGACAGTGTTATTTTTCCAGCAACAGTGTTAATTTTTTGCAGAGACAGTGTTATGTTTTTTCAGCGACAGTGTTAATGTTCATTTTCTTTCCAGATACAGTGTTTGTTTGTGCACGACCCAAAGGGCTTGGTGTGGTTGCTGCTCTCCGGAGCTATACGAAAAGGAAGGCCGGATTTCGGCTGGAAAATTGGACAAACTTTAAATGCTCATAACTTTGTCAATACTCAACGAAATCAAGTGATTCAAAAATGAAAATCGTAGTTCTCGAAGAGACGAAGAGAATGGTACCTTGCATGATAGGTAACTCGTTGTGGTTTGGCCGGAAAACGCCTCGAAAGCCTCGGAGGTCGCCGGAAACTGGGTTGGACAAACTTTAAACGCTCATAACTTTGTCAATACTCAACGAAATCGAGTGATTAAAAAACGAAAATCGTAGTTCTCGAAGAGACGAAGAGAATGGTACCTTGCACGATAGGTAACTCGTTGTGGTTTGGCCGGAAAACGCCTCGAAAGCCTCGTAGGTCGCCGAAAACTGGGTTGGACAAACTTTAAACGCTCATAACTTTGACAATACTCAACGAAATCGAGTGATTCAAAAATGAAAATCGTAGTTCTCGAAGAGACGAAGAGAATGGTACCTTGCACGATGGCTAACTCATTGTGGTTTGGCCGGAAAATGCCTCGAAAGCCTCGGAGGTCGCCGGAAACTGGGTAAGATTCAAATGGATATAACTTCTTCAATACTCAACGAAATAGGGTGATTCAAAAAGGAAAGTTGTAGTACTCAACGAGACGAAGAGCAGGAGGAGGAGGATGAGGGCCAAAGGAGAGCCCATGAGTGACTGGCTGGTGGTCGAGCTGTCTTTTGGTTTGGTGGGTTTTACCTTGTTCTGAGATGATTTTTGATTAAAAAAAGTTATAGGATGGTTTTTGGTTAAAATAAACTTAGTTCAAGCCTTTTTTATTAAAGCTCTCTAAAAACAAAAGTAAAAATTTTGTGTGGGGTTTTCTCAGGTGTGGTATGCGATGGCAGCCGTCTCGTCACGGCTTTGACAGAGTATTTACCGCGACAATCATCATCGTCGTCAACAACCACACCCCCACACCAGCTAATTTTACACAGAAAAAAAGATAAAATAATACCCAAAAAGGCAATGAATAAAAACAGAGCATTTTTTGGTGGGGTTTTGAGCTTTTGAGCTTGTAGCTGGAGCTTCATTGGGCACTCCAACCGCCTCATCTGGGTCCCCTTGAACCTTGATCCAAAAGGGTGTGTGGAAGTTTAATTTTTCTGGGTTTTGATTTATTTTTTCTGGGTTTTGGTTGATTTTTTTTTAAAAGGGGTTCCAGTTCTGAGCGCTGGTTGAGCGCCATTTTTGTTGGTTTGGGGGATTGGAATGTGGAGGGACGCCGGAATTCCTGCTGATTCTTTCTATGAAGTCCGCCCTGAGTGTACAGATGTACCCAAAACCCGCTTCAAGATCAAGGTTTCTCCTTCTGTTCTTTGTTTGATTGTTCGAATTGGATATAAAGATTAATTTTTTGGGTACCCATTGTCTTAATTTTGATCTGTTTCCCGTTTGAAAACTAAGATATTGCGTGATGCATCAGATTTGGTAATTGGTGGTGATAGATTTTGGTTAAGATCATGAATTGGTGTTCATATGGATCACAAAATGTTGTGCATTTTCCAGTTTTATAATTTTTGGAAGGGAGAATGTTGGGGACAGTGTTAATGTTAACGTTAATTGGCCAGCTTGTTGAATTTTGCAAGGAGAATTTAGGACAGATATAGGATTATTCGGGTGATTAAAATCGGAGTTATCATGATCTTGTTGGTTCTCAATATGGATCCGAGAGGCAATATGCTCCTACTCGGTAATGCCTACCCAATATGTTGGGGATAGTTGGTCTGGTGTTGTTTATGCACAACTTTAAAGAAATCCTAAATGCATAAACGCTTACATACACGAACATGAAATTGATAAATTGTGAGCATTTAAGGGAAATATAGCTATATTTGCACAAAAATTTTCCTCAAACTCCAGCATGTCAGAATCTTTTGTTTGAAATTTTTCTGAAGTTTGGACTTTTTTATGAACATTGATCTAGATTATGGTTCATGGGGGTTAGCTCTTATAAGAATATGATTTGATTATATTAAGGCTTGTAAACATTGAGAAACTGATAAAGATTCATTGTGAATTCTATAAAATATGTTTGCATTTTGCAATTGTCTTATTACTTCATAATGATTTCGATGTCTCATTACCATGATGTGCTGCTTCCAATTTCCACGCCTTATTTCTATTTGCTCATGCAGGCAGGTAAAACTCTAAGTGTAAGGAAATGGCAGGCTGCATTTAGTCCTGAAGGCCAACTGGATATAGGCAAGACTTTAAGTCGAATTTATCGCGGGGTGAGTGAATCTTCATAATTCATAGCTGCACCACTTTGTATGCTAGAATTTTCGTTATATTTATAAAAATCAGTTTTTCATTCTGTGTAGCTATCAGAGTGTCTTGACAATCCTATCAATACTCGTCTTTATGGAATCTTTTTTTTATTTTTTTTTTTATTTTTTTATTTTTAATTGTAAAATCAAATGAAAAGCCTACCCTTAGCCTGCTTACATGATTGGAAATATCTATGAAATCAGAGCCATTGGTTTAGTGAAAAAATCAGATTAACTATTACTTAATTTTAATTAAGTAGTATTTGCGCACGAAATAACATAGATGCTTCATTGTTTGACCTTCCAGCTGTGTTAGCCTGGTACTAGTTCTTCATTTTGTGGATATCTTTAACTTATTCTTTTAAATAGTTTTCCTCATGAAATAATCAATTTACAAGGCTAGTAGTCAGCTTCAATCCATAATTATATTATATTTGGCAATCAGGGAATTCATCCATCAATTAGAGGAGAAGTTTGGGAATTTCTACTAGGTTGTTATGATCCTAAGAGCACATTTGATGAAAGAGAGCAGATTCGGCAAAGTCGAAGGTATATCTTGTTTCCTGCCTTACTTGGGTTACTTGAAATTTATTTATTCACTTGCCTTTTTTCTTTCTCTTTATCTAATGAAGTTTCCTAGTGGTAGTACACTTGCAAATGATGAGAAGGAGAAATTTATTTCTGGTTCATGTATCTTTTAGTGCTGCAGTCCTTTATATTTTGTAATTCAAAGATGACCTTTTGGGAAATGAATGGTCAATACCATGAGTTGAGTTTTATAACTTGCGATGTACCCGAGTAAATAAATTTAGTTGACAGCAATGTCGAAACTTGCTAGCAGACTAAGGGTTTCCTCTTCATACGATAGTGATCCAGACTCCAGCATCTCTATTTTGTGTAGGCTGTGTATATTCCCAAACGTACAGGCTCTACATAATGTTATCTTGTCAGATTCCAACATGTTATGCTTTACCTGTCCCGTTATTCGGTTTTATTTATTAAGTATCATGCTTTGCCATTTTCAGAGTGCAATATGCTAGGTGGAAGGAAGATTGCCGCCAAATGTTTCCTGTTGTTGGGAGTGGTAGGTTTATCACTGCCCCCGTAATCACTGAAGATGGTCAGCCCATTCAGGATCCCATAGTACTTTCACAAATAAATCCAGACAAGGGTTCTCAGGATAATGGTTCAAGCACAAACCGTAATAATGCTATGGAACCAGTAACGGACAAAAAAGTAATCCAGTGGATGCTTACTCTACACCAAATAGGTTTGTGATATATTTATATGTGTTCATGTTTTAATATGCATCCTATGGTTATTTTGGAGGAACATGTTTTTCTTATGGTCCGGCATTTTTTCTTTTTGTTGTTGGATGTACAACTCAGACTTTTTTATTGTTCAATTCTCTGTTTTCATCACGTCTTTACATAACCTACCTGCAAGATGTGAAAAGTACTGAACATGATGGATTGCAGAATTTTTCATGTTTTATCTTGATAGGGTAGATAACTTTTCTGTTTGTCTTTATTTGTATGCCAGGTCTTGACGTGGTTCGTACTGACAGGACACTAGTATTTTACGAGAAGCAAGAGAACTTATCAAAACTTTGGGATATTCTAGCTGTTTATGCCTGGATAGATACAGATGTTGGCTATTGTCAAGGTTGGTAACATAGGAGTGATCATTTTAGTACCGATTGCATCCCTTCCCTACACTTTGGGAAAGGACAATATTTTCATATTTGATTTTTTCAAACGAAAAAGAAAATTATGTTTCTAAACTCCGCAATTCATGACACGGTGATCAGGAATGAGTGATCTTTGCTCCCCCATGATTATCCTTCTAGATGATGAAGCAGATGCATTTTGGTGCTTTGAACGATTGATGCGCAGACTGGTAAAACTTTGAGCTAAATCTTCGACTTTGTTTTTCATTCTGGTGTTGCATCAAATCAATGCCTATCGTGTGTGTCTAAAAAGCTAGGGTTGCTAAGCTCTTCTTTCCAGAAATTAACAGAGGAGATGTGCAATCTTAAATCCATGTATTAATGAGACTCTTTAGAAGTTTTTGTTGTTGATATACTTCTGTTTTTGAAAAGTTGCTACAATATTTTTTTTCATTTGAAGTTATGTGCTGTTTCTTTAAAGCTACAAAGTTATTTGGTGACGGTTAATTTGGATTCCAGTTTCTTATGACTTGTTCTTATTTGAAATTTAAAGCGAGGAAATTTCAGATGTACCGATAGCTCTGTTGGGGTGGAGGTACAACTAAGTAATCTGGCTTCAATTACTCAAGTCATTGATCCAAAACTTCATGAGCACTTAGGTATTGTCTTTTTAATTTTCTGTTTACAATTTATGTCCATTTAATTATTCATAATCTTCTTCTCAGAAATGATCATGAAAATTCATGTTCGCCAACCGTTTGGAAGATATTCGATACATTTATTTAAGGAAAAAAATGTCACGTTTATTAGGATTTGAATATCAAATTGGCTATGTTTGTGTCATGTTTCTCTTACATCGCTCAACATTTGCTCAAATATGAGGGAGATAGTAACAGATATGCTTAATTCGGAGTGCAGAGACATTAGGTGGAGGTGACTATTTATTTGCTTTCCGGATGCTTATGGTTTTGTTCCGTCGAGAATTCTCTTTTTGTGATTCTTTATACCTTTGGGAGGTGAGAATAAGTTACTGTTAGTAACTTTTTGATATTTTTCTATTCTCCCTTTTGGATTTTTTTTTATTATATCTAATTATTGCATGAACAAATACTTTTACGGAATCCTTGAAACTATTTCTGGGAAGCCACTTCATTCTTTCCTAAGTAATCAAAATTTTCTCCATAATTCCACTTATATATGGTACCTTGAATTTATTGCATGCAGAAATTTTTGTATTAGACCTTATTTCTTCCGACTAAAAGTTGGCAAGCTAATACTTATTTGACAAGTACTTTTCGAACATAGGTTTTAAGAACTATCGCACGCATTTGATATTAAAGACCAATACCCCAGATCATTTGTTTGTGTAATTGGGATATATGTGTTCCTGATTGAATAGTATCTATGCACTTCTGCTCTATACTAAAGAAAGGGCGTCCTGTGCAGTAAATTTCTGTAGCTATATAGATATTGCTTTTTCTTTTTCGTTTTTTGGCCAAATATGTCCTTGTTCTTTACATCTGGTTATGTATATTTTTATAATAACTATTGCACATTTCTTGTGCTGCATCCCGAACTTAAAAGAATTTATCTTATTTAAACTTTGACAGATGATGTGGGCCCTTGAATACGACCCTGACTTGTTCAGTGTGTATGAAGAATCTGATACTGATGGTGAGAAGGCTGAGGGGTCTAAAGGGAAACCAAAGTCAACACGTCAGTGTGGGAAGTATGAGAGGGAAAACATGAAAAGTGGAGCAAAGAATTCAGAAGCACCACTCCCAATTTCTGTTTTCCTCGTTGCCAGTGTCCTGAAAGATAAGAGCTCAAAGCTACTTACAGAAGCTCGGGGTCTGGATGATGTTGTTAAGGTTAGCATTATCAGTTGACGATTTGCAATTCTTAGAACCGATCGACTTTCAGATTATATATTGAGAATGATATTACATGACTTAAGCAGAAAACATGTCCATGTGGGGACAGCCTAGTGATAAATTCATCTAAAACAATAAACAAGAATTACTAATAGTTCGTTTTGTTCTTTCACAAATGATTACATATAAATTCTAAAAGCCAAATGAAACTGTTCCAATGTTGTTATCTTGGGTTTCCAATTTTGTCCTTGTAGTTTTACAGCTTACATAAGGTTGCAATCAAGATCAAAACCCTAAAAAATGATCCCATCTTCATGTTGTTTTGCAAGGGATTGGACCATGAATTTGACATGGTTTTACCTTAACGGTTCTTAAAAATTTCAAATGTGTTGTCTAATCCCTTATAAGAAAACACTAAAAGTGATCATTTGAAGGATTTTTGGCTTTGGCAACCTAATGTTAACTACGAGGATGTAGTTAGAAGTTTTTCAGGATGAAATTGGAAGCCCTAGCAAGCTGCATGGACTAAAATTGTCTTTAGGCCATTTCTAACGCCCTAAGGGAGAAGTTCAAAATAATTCTCCAGAGTCGTTAAGGACTTGTGAAGAATCTTTGATCCGTTTGATAAACAAATACTCAAGAGCTATCAATTTTTCATTTGAGTGAGTTGGATCTTAATTTTTGTACAACTTTTACCCGTTTACCTCACTCATTCTCTCCACCAGATATTGAATGACATAACTGGAAATTTAGATGCCAAAAAAGCTTGCACTGGGGCATTGAAACTCCACAAGAAATATCTAAAAAAGGTACTTCAATTTATTTTGGAGCAGTGTAGTATACAATGTTGCTATTCAATTTTCATGTCTATATTTGTGCATTTCTTGTGCGTGTGCGTGCGCTCATTTCAAATGTTCTTATATTAATCACAAAGTTGCAACATCATTCATTGATTTGTTACTGCAGGCGCCCAAGAAGACATAGCATCACTTTACACAGACATAGCATCACTTTACACACGATTTTTTGGCCACCCGAAAGAAGTAAGACGATGTTGCTTACATTGTTTTTTACCTGATTTGGCAAGAGATTATAATTTACTCGCACATGATCTTGGCTCAGAGTTGAGAGAGGCTGCACAGTTGGTCCACTGTGCAAAATATTCCCAATAGAAATTGTTGTTTGTGAGATTAGTCCAAATCAATTGTACATTACATTCTTTATAGGCCTATATTTTTGTACAACCATAACCGAGGCCTATATTTTGTATAACGATACGTTGTTCGTAATGATATTATGAGGGTTGGAAAATGCTGAAGCTTATGCAGTGCTCCAACCCTAAGACATGAAATTAACTTGCAGTTTTCGTTCTGAAAATGTCTTCTTATATTTCCTTCCTCCCATAACCATATGCAGTTAGTGCAGGCACTTAATTTTTTTCATTCGGTAATTATATTGGGAAAAGATGTGGGTAGTTCTCTTTGTGTGTCTGTCTTTAGAAAGAAGTGAATATCCAATAGGTATAACCTACACAAAAGTTCATCGCAACATAAACACAACAAAAGAATTAGAAATGAAAAGACTGGCCACAAGTTGGCAAATCTAGGGTTCGTTTGGGATTGTTTATATAAGAAATAGTTATGCTTATAAGCGCTTTTGCTTGGAATACTTTCATTATAAATATGTAGAAGTTTTCTTTTTGTCGAAAATCCAAGTGCTTTCTGGAAGCATGTCTACAACCCAGAAAAGCACGTTTAAGTTTTTCGGCCAAAGATAGTTAAAATCATTTTTTGATACATGCCCTATTTTGTGAAGGCAAACTTCTATAGAAATGCAAGGGAGGATAGGTTTCAAGAGTGCAAGATATGACCTTTATTTTTTAATTTTTTTATAACGAGTGAGCATTTAACAAGTTAAATAATAGGCCAGGTACTTATTCAAACTGAGTCTTGTAACTTATCTTCTATCGTTGTATTAAGAGTCATTCATTACATAACGACGTGATATTATTTTATTATACAAAGATCATTTCTATAAAAAAAATTTAACTTGGTAATTGTTTAGCCATGATGAATGAATTGATGATTCATTCTGAGGTGCGATGTGTTACCTAGATTTATTCGATATATATAAGTGATCAAACGGTCTTCAAACTTAATGAATTTCTAGAGATGAGATTTAAATGATAAAGAAAATGAAAATTTTCAATTATAATGCTTGTACCGTAAAATATTGTCATGTCGTCATGTAAGAGAAATGGTTTCTTACATGAGAAAGAGATCCTCTTCGAATCTCTTTCACCAAGACCACCGGATCAAGACTAAACCTACTCTAGTGTCGGCAATATGAACCATGCTGACTAAACCTACTTTCAAAAGTCTGGATAGTTTGTGTCGGTAAAGGTTGTGTTCTTTCTTTTTCATTTCTTATACTCTCACTTATCATCTTTCTTCATCCCTCATTTCCCGAATATACGTTTATTACAAGGACAAAAAATAAAAATATGAAACGTAATAGTTATCAAATGGACTCTTAGATTGTTGTATATTGAAAGGAGGCATGGATAAATGCCAGTTCTGGTATAGTCCCATATTAACTTATCATAAACAAAGGAAAGAAGGACCACTGGAGAATTTGACGTTAGATTAAATGTGTAGTATAATCTTCAGCAGTATTGCGGTTTAATAGTATTTCTTTCTACTTGTAAGTATAATGTTTTATGTACGACTCCAACGAATGACAAGTTCGATATTTATTTATGGTTGACCCGTTATTTGACTAGCCCACATCTAAACCACATCTCTTCGAAAGAAAAAAAATGGTATATAGTTATTTCTAGTTATACACAACATTCAATAAGGAATTCTAGGTGGAGCTCCTCATCCCAGGTAACAACATCATAATAGTTTAGAGAATGTTTTGCTTATGAGCCACATTATTACAACTTCTAGGAAATTATAAATTGAAATCTTACGAAACAGATCCATGCACCCCTTAATTAACTTCCTCAGAGACCATCAGAGGCAGGATCTTTCTGCTCTTACAGATAGAGCATCTGGTTAGGAAAAACCAGCATCTAATGACAGTTTCAATTCGAAATGAAATGCTCGAATTCTGCATATTTCGGGGAAGTGGTATTGCAGAGGGGAACTTGCCGCCACCAATATCGAGTTTGAAAATGCCACGATGATGGGGAGACCATCCCGAAGGAACTCCTAAAACAAGCTGCCATCTTAATTTCTCTACCAGGACATTAACAAGTTAAACACCATTTTCATGAACTAATTAGATTAGTGCCAAATCCTTAAAAGTGGGTTTGTACTATACTAATTAATGACCATAGTCCAACGATACAAATTTAGGTTCCTCATCCTTTCCACAGACGAGCTAAAAGAGATGATCATTTAGCGAATGAATTATTATTATGATTATTTCAGTGCTTCATTGGAAATTAACACACGTGTGTGTGTGTATGTATCAATCTGGCTTGTCTTAAAAATCGATGATTGTATTGTAATATGTTATCTTGAATTTTCTAGTTACCCTGTTCCAACATTTGGAACTACTACAAACATTAGAGACTGCATCGATCCTAGATACACACAAAAAAATGCTAGGAAAACAAAAAGACCACGCGAATCCATCCTCATGATTTGTATATAATAGCTACTTTGCACATAAAATCTTATTCAAATTATCATAACGTCTGTTTTGTGACTCGTTACAATCTCTTCATCATCTGCTTTACGTGTCTCGAGTTCGAGTATGCATGGACAGGCCTCGAAATCGTGGTAGCATCGTCACTCATACATAGTTCTTTATCAGCCTTGAGTGCATAAACACCGGTCTTCTTGCAGCTGACGTCAGACAACACCCATCATATGAGGATGACAAAACCACATAAATCCGATCATTAATCATGAATTCTCAGAAATATTAAAACTAATTAATTAATTTTCTAGCTAGTGAAAGCTAGATATATCAATAATCTTTAACTAGCTACTGAAACTAACTCGGCAAAACTATCTTTTGTAACTGGTGGTCATAATTAATTAGATATTTATATACAACTACTAATTACCACTTTGAACCTCATTTATTCATATAATCCAATGACAACTGCGATTGATGAACATAATTAATTAGATATTTATATACAACTACTAATTACCTGCAGATAGAACTAGCCTTGCTGATGGTTAGTGGAAGCGATTTGTCATGAAAAGGAAAGACATGATGGCTATACATAGGACCAAAAGAGCATTAGACTTGAGATGTCCTGCATTGTTCTTGGGGAACACTTTAGGAAGAGCACACTCTTGTCCATTGAACAACACTCTCGTTGGGAACCCTTGACCCGCTTTGATATCGATATTATGATAGTGCTTTTTCTTGAACGAAATCACCGATTGCTGCTTCCCGGGGATCATCGGATTCTTTTTCGGATCCGTCCCGTTTTTTATCGCCACCAAGTAGTTCAAACCCTTGAGTCCTGTGAACAAGATTGTGTTGTTGACGTCCTTTTCCATTCTCGTCCCGTTGAAGGAGTAGACGTTTTCGTAGTCCTGGTAGGCCTTGTTCATCTTCACCGCGGTGTACCAATCTTGAAACTTGTCGGTTCCCCAGTTGAAGAGAGTGAGCCTGGCGGTCCACCCGTTGCTGTAATCAGAGTCGATGTGCCAGTTCAAGCTGACACCGCAGTTGTCAGGGCAAGGGAGCTTTTTAGGCACGTCGTAGTGCTTGATTTTGGCCCATGCTTTTGCCTTCTCGGTTCTGTTTGCGAATGGCACGAGGAGAGCTTCGGCAGGCAAAAGCATGGCGGGAGCCCTAGGGTTACATTTGTCCGTCTCAGATGTTTTGCACCCGCACGCGCACGTGCTGCATGGAACTACAGAGGTACTGTAATAGGCCGAAAACGAGACGCAGCATCTGGGGACCGTGGTTTTGGTGATGTTGCACACCACTTGCCAGCTGGCAATGGCGTCTGACGTGGCCTGGAGCCCACTTGGGTCGGGGAACTGAGTAGGGTCAACCCTAATAGGGGGCCCGCATCTGTAAGTAGGGTTCAGAACGCCACTGATTTTCCACTGCTGAGGTGGAGTTATGGCAGTTCTGTTGTCGTCGGGTGGGATCTTAAACACTTGCAGCTGGAAAATGGATTGGGACTGTGCCTTGTCCATGAGGCTCGGCAAGATGGTCCCGTTGCGGCAGCAGCTGGGCAGTTTTCCGACCTTGGGATCATCCTTTCGCTCGGCTGGGAGGTCAGTGATGACGGGCTTCTTTTCACAGTTCATGACCTGAGAGAAGTCCAAGTCCTTGTAGAATTTTCCGGCTTGGCCGTAGAGGCATGCACTTGTGTCCTTCTTGTGAGTGTAGGCTCCTCTCATGGTGTTGATGAACTCTCCCCTCATCCATTCCCATGTTAAGTTCCAGTGGTCAAGGCGGCCGAGCGGGTGGACGTTGTCGATGGTGACCTGAGCCAGGTAGTTCATTGTGTAGGTTTGCATTACATCGTATGTGATTGAGAGATCCCCGTTCTGACGTGGCATGAATTTGGTTTTCTCGACTTTCTTCGCCTTGAATTTTGGGTCCTTTTTACAGCACACAGACATTGCAGTCTTCCCTGCATGAGGAGAACAAAAAGGATATGTGTCAATGCATGCATTTGAACCCTTTCAAGGTTCGTATATTAGTATGTTCTTTTTGCCAAAAAATTTGATTTGTTACAGTGAATTGGAATAGTGTTAATTCGACATATGATACTGACATTATTATTCACACGATATACATAGGTAGAGCTCGCCTGTATTAGAGAGTGTGTTGATGTCGGTTTTATGTATACAGTTAGAGAGTTGACCGTATATAATACGACAAGGAAAATAGTAACTAATACATATTTACATAATACAAGTATGAAGAGATTTATGGAATTGAGATCACGGTTTGACAACAGAGTCATTGGAAGAATTAGGAACTCAATTGATACTCATTTCAAGTTTTATATGTCTAATTAATAGCATTATTATAACTTGGACTAAAAACCATATACATTTCTTGATGTTCAATCTAATCGATCGTCCTAAAGATGTAAAGCCCAGAAATAAGAATGCCAATTTGATCAAAATCAAAATATTCAATCTTGAATCTCATAAAATCATATGTTCTGCAAACATATTTCTCAAAATATCACATGTAATGTAATGCATGTTAAACATTATCATTAATAACACAAACAATCTTATCCAATAATTAATTAACTAATTACCTTTAAATTTAGCAGCAGGGCACTTGAAGCCATCATTGACAATGGAGATGGTCTTGGGCATCGGAGTAGACTTCTCTCCCATCCCAAACTGCGTCCCTTTGAACGCAATCTTAGCCTGAATCTGGGTATAATCTCCGGCGGTATCAATCATAGTTTTCAAATCTGTCATTGGATACCCGGCAAAGTATGCCCCTTTGGTTCCAACATCGACGGGCAAATCACCACCGTCAACCATCTGAGCTCCTTCCGCGGCCACCAAGATCTCCCGATGCTGAAACCCTATGTACATCTTCCACGCCTTGAGCTCGGTCGACCCGGCGTTCAAGATCGTCGCCTCTGACTTGAACGCCCAAGCCTGTGCCGACACATTTTTCGTGTGCGGCAACACCTTCTCCCTGGAGGTAAACGTGTACGACAAGAAAATGCCGTCACAGTCTTCTTGCTCGGGAGGAGGAGCTGCCACAACAGCATCTTCGTCTTGTCCGTAACAAATCTCAACCCTAAGACATGAAAACACCAAAAACACCACGAGCATTGCATGAAGAAAGGACGCGCGGGACGTCCAGGGTATTCTCATGCCCATATTACTTGTTTCCATCATTGCTTTTTACAATAACGTGGAGCGAGCTTTGAGGTTTCAAATCTTTTCTTTTTGTTTTTGTCTATTTTTCGAGGTTGAGGGTTGTTTCGTGTGTCGCTTGGGAGAGAGACAGAAAGAAAGAGAGAGAGATCTATTGAACGGTAGGCGGCCGCGCGAGGACGCGGCGAGTGAGAGATGCTATGAGGCCCTGGGAGGTCTGTGTAAACCCCAGGGTAGAGAGAGGTGGCTAGGTATAAAGAAGAGGAGCGACATTAAAAGACTGGGTCAAGCTCTATTTTCTTCCGCTAGTTTTAGCGGCAGATTCGGAACGTTGTCCATGCAACCGATACTGTTTGTACGGAAATATATCTGCTACACACGCTGTAAATAGATTTCGGTATCGAAAACTATGTCGTTTCTGAGTTTTTCTTTTCTTTTCTTGTGTTCGGACCGAAACCACCGAAGCGGTTGCTGTGATCACCTTCTAATTACCTGTTTTGAGCTGGCAAAAACTGCATGTCACATGACTTGCATTGGACTAGTTTGCTCACCTCAGATTGCCGACGTGAAATTTCTAACCAATCATGTTTTTATTTTTAGTAATCACAAAGTTCAAGTACTAAAATGAAAAAATAAAAAAATTGGCATGAAAATGTGAGAGTCGAATCTGTGTTGGATATCACTATGCGATGTGCTGCACAATGGGATTAGCATGAAAAATCAGTAGCTATGGTGTTCCTAGCTAGGTTTATTTTGTTCTAGTTTTGTAGCCAAATGTTTTCTGAAATTGGCATGACTCTTTTACTTTGGTAATTGATAATGAAAATCGATATAAATGGTCATTGAATTTGTCAATCATACATCATTTTGATCATTCTGTTAAAAATCTATTTAACACTCTTGTTAAGTGGAGGGGTTGGTTTGATAGGAATACTCTTTTAAAAGTGGTCACGTAGTCGTTCATGTGCCAATTTAATGAAAATATTGACAGATTTTTCATGGAATGACCAAAATGATTTACAATGGACCCAATTGTGGTGATTTTGCTTTTGGCAAGTTGCGCACTTCCAACGTTGGCGCATTTAGATGATTCGCCAGCCGTGGTTGAGTGCAAAAACTATTTCAGCATAAAGTATGCATTCGACGTGTACAACTATATTTTCAAAGGGAAGAAAATTGGTGACTTTAGTTGCCAGGCCCTTGTGGCGTTGGGAAGACCGTGCCATAATGTTTTCGTGAACAACACCTTCACTTATGAACACAAAGGGAACAGAACTGCCATTCAAGCTAGGCCTGATCGAGTTTTTAATCATTGTATAATTGCAACTTCCACCCCACCTCCTTCTTCGCACTCTTAAGTTGAGAATTGAAATTCTCTAGCGCTAAAAAATTTGTGGGATGTATCATGAGTTAGAATAAAATTTCAATGTATCTGCTTTGATGCCTTGATGCCTTGTTATGCCTTGTTTCGACGTGTACAACTATATTCGACGTGTACAACTATATATGTTGAATGATTTGAAACTCATCGCTCGCGCAACTGTACCTCATTAATGTTATATTAGGGCATGTTGGGCATGAGTATTGTACGATACGCAGTGGGATGTGATATAGTATTTGAGCTAAAATGAGTTTACCAAGAAAGGGTGCTCATTTGCTTAATCTATTGCACTTGAACAATTCTTCACTTGTTAATCAATTTAATCTTTTACATCATATTTCTATTTTCATATAGTTGGAATAACAATGCTTGAGAAATACGTTTGTCCATTTACTACAGAACAATTAATGCTAGTCGGGTTCTTTTTCCTGCTTGTCGTCACTTTTTCACACAACGATAGTCACTAACACGATATGCAAGTTCAATTCACGGTTTTCGCAACTCTATTGTATTCAACTAGTCAATGTATTAATTTGCAAAAATGTAATTTTGGTGCAAAATAATAAATACCTATGTGATTGTTGAGATTAATTAAACAATTTATGGGAACTTGTAAGTTGCGTTTACGGTACCAAATAAATACAAAATTAGAAACTCTCGTATTTGATGCCTCACATAAGTAAATACATTGCTAAAGTAGTTTTAAAGGAAAATGCGTTTTTCATTTTACGAATGACTCGCACCTTCGTCTCATCCCTTATAAGTGTAGAACTCCTTGCGTCTAAGTTCAACTGCATCTAAGGATCATTTTCTAAAAAAGTCCAAAGCTACTCATTGTTTCCACCATTATGGCCGGACTAAAGATGTTTCCAATTGTGGTGATTTTGCTTTTCGCAAGTTGCGCACTTCCAACGTTGGCGCATTTGGATGATTCGCCAGCCGTGGTTGAGTGCAAAAAACATTTCAACATAAAGTATGCATTCGACGTGTACAACTATATTTTCAAAGGGAAGAAAATTGGTGACTTTAGTTGCCGGGCCCTTGTGGCGTTGGGAAGACCGTGCCATAATGTTTTCGTGAACAGCACCTTTACTTATGAACACAAAGGGAACAGAACTGCCATTCAAGCTAGGGCTGACCGAGTTTTTAATCATTGTATAATTGCAACTTCCAGCCCACCTCCTTCTTCTCACTCTTAAATTGAGAATTGAACTTCTCTAGGGCTAACAAATTTGTGGGATGTATCATGAGTTAGAATAAAATTTCAATGTATCTGCTTTGATACCTTGTTATGACTTCACTTTGTTGCTTTGAGTTGTAAAGTATTTTCAAAATGATTGGGGAAATGAACAATAGTAATAAAACAATTACCCCACCAATTTAAAAAATTTTGTAAAACATCGTAAGTAATAGAGATCACTTTTACATTTGTTCGGCCTTTGCCTGTGCATTTGGTTATTGCAGCTACATTGCATACTGATGTGTAACGCTTCTTTTTTTTACTTTTTTTTTCTTAATTTTTCTTTCTAAAACCTTATTTTGCTCTTCCCATTTCAAGCATGTACGCAACTATTGTCCGATATATGGCTACTCGTACAATCACGATCTTCTTGGTAACAGTCATACATGTTTTCTTCATTGTTTATGGGTCCAAGTTGAGAAATATGAAAACTTCGCCAAAGTGTATTGCCCAAAATTCTTTCAAAACGATGTTGAAATAGGCTTGTGAAACACTCTTGATCGACTCCTATTGGCTTTTTGGTTCAAGTTGTTATGCACATGCCACACTTTGTAAAAGTTGCACACCTCCGTATCTTCTTTTCTTTTTTTTCTTTTTTTCTTTTTTATTTTTTTATTTTTTTATCTTTTGTCCAAAAAACTAAAACTAGAATATCTGTTGAATGATTTGAAACTTATCACACACGCAAGTGTAACTCGTTTACGTTATATTCGGGCATGTTGGGCATGAGTATTGTACCGTACGCAGTAGGATGTGATATAGTATTTGAGCTAAAATGAGTTTACCAAGAAAGGGTGCTCATTTGCTTAATCTATTGCACTTGAACAATTCTTCACTTGTTAATCAATTTAATCTTTTACATCACATTTCTATTTTCATATAGTTGGAATAACAATGCTTGAGAAATACGTTTGTCCATTTACTACAGAACAATTAATGCTAGTCGGGTTCTTTTTCCTGCTTGTCGTCACTTTTTCACGCAACGATAGTCACTAACACGATATGCAAGTTCAATTCACGGTTTTCGCAACTCTATTGTATTCAACTAGTCAATGTATTAATTTGCAAAAATGTAATTTTGGTGCAAAATAATAAATACCTATGTGATTGTTGAGATTAATTAAACAATTTACGGGAACTTGTAAGTTGCGTTTACGGTACCTCACATAAGTAAATACATTGCTAAAGTAGTTTTAAAGGAAAATGCGTTTTTCATTTTACGAATGACTCGCACCTTCGTCTCATCCCTTATAAGTGTAGAACTCCTTGCGTCTAAGTTCAACTGCATCTAAGGATCATTTTCTAAAAAAAGTCCAAAGCTACTCATTGTTTCCACTATTATGGCCGGACTAAAGATGTTTCCAATTGTGGTGATTTTGCTTTTCGCAAGTTGCGCACTTCCAACGTTGGCGCATTTGGATGATTCGCCAGCCGTGGTTGAGTGCAAAAAACATTTCAACATAAAGTATGCATTCGACGTGTACAACTATATTTTCAAAGGGAAGAAAATTGGTGACTTTAGTTGCCGGGCCCTTGTGGCGTTGGGAAGACCGTGCCATAATGTTTTCGTGAACAGCACCTTTACTTATGAACACAAAGGGAACAGAACTGCCATTCAAGCTAGGGCTGACCGAGTTTTTAATCATTGTATAATTGCAACTTCCGGCCCACCTCCTTCTTCTCACTCTTAAATTGAGAATTGAACTTCTCTAGGGCTAACAAATTTGTGGGATGTATCATGAGTTAGAATAAAATTTCAATGTATCTGCTTTGATGCCTTGTTATGACTTCACTTTGTTGCTTTGAGTTGTAAAGTATTTTCAAAATGATTGGGGAAATGAACAATAGTAATAAAACAATTACCCCACCAATTTAAAAAATTTTGTAAAACATCGTATGTAATAGAGATCACTTTTACATTTGTTCGGCCTTTGCCTGTGCATTTGGTTATTGCAGCTACATTGCATACTGATGTGTAATGCTTTTTTTTTTTCTTTCAAAATACTTATTTTTCTCTTCCCATTTCAAGCATGTACGGAACGATTGTCCGATATATAGCTACTTGTACAATCACGATCTTCCTGGTAACAGTCATACATGTTTTCTTCATTGTTTATGGGTCCAAGTTAAGAAATATGAAAACTTCGCCAAAGTGTATTGCCCTAAATTCTTTCAAAACGACGTTGAAATAGGCTTGTGAAACACTCTTGATCAACTCCTATTGGCCTTTTGGTTCAATTTGTTATGCACATGCTACACTTTGTAAAAGTTGCACACCTCCGTATCTTCTTTTCTTTTTTTTCTTTTTTTCTTTTTTATTTTTTTATTTTTTTATCTTTTGTCCAAAAAACTAAAACTAGAATATCTGTTGAATGATTTGAAACTTATCACACACGCAAGTGTAACTCGTTTACGTTATATTCGGGCATGTTGGGCATGAGTATTGTACCGTACGCAGTAGGATGTGATGTAGTATTTGTGCTAAAATGAGATTACAAAGAAAGGGTGCCCATTTACTTAATCTTATGCACTTCAACAATTCTTCAATTGTTAACAAATTTAATCTTTTACATCACATTTCCATTTTCATATAGTTGGAATAATAATGCTTGAGAAATACGTTTGTCCATTTTACTACAGAACAATTAATGCTAGTCGGGTTCTTTTTCCTGCTTGTCGTCACCTTTTCACGCAACGATAGTCACTAACACGTTATGCAAGTTCAATTCACGGTTTTCGCAACTCTATTGTATTCAACTAGTCAATGTATTAATTTGCAAAAATGTAATTTTGGTGCAAAATAATAAATACCTATGTGATTGTTGAGATTAATTAAACAATTTACGGGAACTTGTAAGTTGCGTTTACGGTACCTCACATAAGTAAATACATTGCTAAAGTAGTTTTAAAGGAAAATGCGTTTTTCATTTTACGAATGACTCGCACCTTCGTCTCATCCCTTATAAGTGTAGAACTCCTTGCGTCTAAGTTCAACTGCATCTAAGGATCATTTTCTAAAAAAGTCCAAAGCTACTCATTGTTTCCACTATTATGGCCGGACTAAAGATGTTTCCAATTGTGGTGATTTTGCTTTTCGCAAGTTGCGCACTTCCAACGTTGGCGCATTTGGATGATTCGCCAGCCGTGGTTGAGTGCAAAAAACATTTCAACATAAAGTATGCATTCGACGTGTACAACTATATTTTCAAAGGGAAGAAAATTGGTGACTTTAGTTGCCGGGCCCTTGTGGCGTTGGGAAGACCGTGCCATAATGTTTTCGTGAACAGCACCTTTACTTATGAACACAAAGGGAACAGAACTGCCATTCAAGCTAGGGCTGACCGAGTTTTTAATCATTGTATAATTGCAACTTCGGCCACCTCCTTCCTCTCACTCTTAAATTGAGAATTGAACTTCTCTAGGGCTAACAAACTTGTGGGATGTATCATGAGTTAGAATAAAATTTCAATGTATCTGCTTTGATGCCTTGTTATGACTTCACTTTGTTGCCTTGAGTTGTAAAGCATTTTCAAAATGATTGGGGAAATGAACGATAGTAATAAAACAATTACCCCACCAATTTAAAAAACTTTGTGAAAACATCGTAAGTAATAGAGATCACTTTTACATTTGTTCGGCCTTTGCCTGTGCACTTGGTTATTGCAGCTACATTGCATACTGATGTGTAACGCTTCTTTTTTTTACTTTTTTTTCTTATTTTTCTTTCTAAATACTTATTTTGCTCTTCCCATTCCAAGCATGTACGGAACGATTGTCCGATATATAGCTACTTGTACAATCACGATCTTCCTGGTAACAGTCATACATGTTTTCTTCATTGTTTATGGGTCCAAGTTGAGAAATATGAAAACTTCGCCAAAGTGTATTGCCCTAAATTCTTTCAAAACGACGTTGAAATAGGCTTGTGAAACACTCTTGATCAACTCCTATTGGCCTTTTGGTGCAATTTGTTATGCACATGCTACACTTTGTAATAGTGTGTTTATTTTGCACTTCTCCGTATCTTCTTTTCTTTTTTTTAATTTTTTAATTTTTTTAATTTATCTTTTTTGTCTTTGGTTCAAAAAACGAAAACTATAATATATGTTGAATGATTTGAAACTCATCGCTGGCGCAACTGTACCTCGTTAATGTTATATTAGGGCATGTTGGGCATGAGTATTGTACGATACGCAGTGGGATGTGATATAGTATTTGAGCTAAAATGAGTTTACCAAGAAAGGGTGCTCATTTGCTTAATCTATTGCACTTGAACAATTCTTCACTTGTTAATCAATTTAATCTTTTACATCACATTTCTATTTTCATATAGTTGGAATAACAATGCTTGAGAAATACGTTTGTCCATTTACTACAGAACAATTAATGCTAGTCGGGTTCTTTTTCCTGCTTGTCGTCACTTTTTCACGCAACGATAGTCACTAACACGATATGCAAGTTCAATTCACGGTTTTCGCAACTCTATTGTATTCAACTAGTCAATGTATTAATTTGCAAAAATGTAATTTTGGTGCAAAATAATAAATACCTATGTGATTGTTGAGATTAATTAAACAATTTACGGGAACTTGTAAGTTGCGTTTACGGTACCTCACATAAGTAAATACATTGCTAAAGTAGTTTTAAAGGAAAATGCGTTTTTCATTTTACGAATGACTCGCACCTTCGTCTCATCCCTTATAAGTGTAGAACTCCTTGCGTCTAAGTTCAACTGCATCTAAGGATCATTTTCTAAAAAAGTCCAAAGCTACTCATTGTTTCCACTATTATGGCCGGACTAAAGATGTTTCCAATTGTGGTGATTTTGCTTTTCGCAAGTTGCGCACTTCCAACGTTGGCGCATTTGGATGATTCGCCAGCCGTGGTTGAGTGCAAAAAACATTTCAACATAAAGTATGCATTCGACGTGTACAACTATATTTTCAAAGGGAAGAAAATTGGTGACTTTAGTTGCCGGGCCCTTGTGGCGTTGGGAAGACCGTGCCATAATGTTTTCGTGAACAGCACCTTTACTTATGAACACAAAGGGAACAGAACTGCCATTCAAGCTAGGGCTGACCGAGTTTTTAATCATTGTATAATTGCAACTTCCGGCCCACCTCCTTCTTCTCACTCTTAAATTGAGAATTGAACTTCTCTAGGGCTAACAAATTTGTGGGATGTATCATGAGTTAGAATAAAATTTCAATGTATCTGCTTTGATGCCTTGTTATGACTTCACTTTGTTGCCGTGAGTTGTAAAGCATTTTCAAAATGATTGGGGAAATGAACGATAGTTATAGAGATCACTTTAAAAAATTACCCCACCAATTTAAAAAATTTTGTAAAACATCGTAAGTAATAGAGATCACTTTTATATTTGTTCGGCCTTTGCCTGTGCATTTGGTTATTGCGGCTACATTGCATACTGATGTGTAATGCTTTTTTTTTTTCTTTCAAAATACTTATTTTTCTTTCAAAATACTTATTTTTCTCTTCCCATTTCAAGCATGTACGGAACGATTGTCCGATATATAGCTACTTGTACAATCACGATCTTCCTGGTAACAGTCATACATGTTTTCTTCATTGTTTATGGGTCCAAGTTGAGAAATATGAAAACTTCGCCAAAGTGTATTGCCCTAAATTCTTTCAAAACGACGTTGAAATAGGCTTGTGAAACACTCTTGATCAACTCCTATTGGCCTTTTGGTTCAATTTGTTATGCACATGCTACACTTTGTAATAGTGTGTTTATTTTGCACTTCTCCGTATCTTCTTTTCTTTTTTTTAATTTTTTAATTTTTTTAATTTATCTTTTTTGTCTTTGGTTCAAAAAACCAAAACTATAATATATGTTGAATGATTTGAAACTCATCGCTGGCGCAACTGTACCTCGTTAATGTTATATTAGGGCATGTTGGGCATGAGTATTGTACGATACGCAGTGGGATGTGATATAGTATTTGAGCTAAAATGAGTTTACCAAGAAAGGGTGCTCATTTGCTTAATCTATTGCACTTGAACAATTCTTCACTTGTTAATCAATTTAATCTTTTACATCACATTTCTATTTTCATATAGTTGGAATAACAATGCTTGAGAAATACGTTTGTCCATTTACTACAGAACAATTAATGCTAGTCGGGTTCTTTTTCCTGCTTGTCGTCACTTTTTCACGCAACGATAGTCACTAACACGATATGCAAGTTCAATTCACGGTTTTCGCAACTCTATTGTATTCAACTAGTCAATGTATTAATTTGCAAAAATGTAATTTTGGTGCAAAATAATAAATACCTATGTGATTGTTGAGATTAATTAAACAATTTACGGGAACTTGTAAGTTGCGTTTACGGTACCAAATAAATACAAAATTAGAAACTCTCGTATTTGATACCTCACATAAGTAAATACATTGCTAAAGTAGTTTTAAAGGAAAATGCGTTTTTCATTTTACGAATGACTCGCACCTTCGTCTCATCCCTTATAAGTGTAGAACTCCTTGCGTCTAAGTTCAACTGCATCTAAGGATCATTTTCTAAAAAAGTCCAAAGCTACTCATTGTTTCCACCATTATGGCCGGACTAAAGATGTTTCCAATTGTGGTGATTTTGCTTTTCGCAAGTTGCGCACTTCCAACGTTGGCGCATTTGGATGATTCGCCAGCCGTGGTTGAGTGCAAAAAACATTTCAACATAAAGTATGCATTCGACGTGTACAACTATATTTTCAAAGGGAAGAAAATTGGTGACTTTAGTTGCCGGGCCCTTGTGGCGTTGGGAAGACCGTGCCATAATGTTTTCGTGAACAGCACCTTTACTTATGAACACAAAGGGAACAGAACTGCCATTCAAGCTAGGGCTGACCGAGTTTTTAATCATTGTATAATTGCAACTTCCGGCCCACCTCCTTCTTCTCACTCTTAAATTGAGAATTGAACTTCTCTAGGGCTAACAAATTTGTGGGATATATCATGAGTTAGAATAAAATTTCAATGTATCTGCTTTGATGCCTTGTTATGACTTCACTTTGTTGCCGTGAGTTGTAAAGCATTTTCAAAATGATTGGGGAAATGAACGATAGTTATAAAACAATTACCCCACCAATTTAAAAAACTTTGTAAAACATCGTAAGTAATAGAGATCACTTTTACATTTGTTCGGCCTTTAACTGTGCATTTGGTTATTACAGCTACATTGCATACTAATGTGTAATGCTTTTTTTTTTTCGTTTCTAAATACTTATTTTGCTCTTCCTATTTCAAGCATGTACGGAACTATTGTCCGATATATAGCTACTTGTTCAATCACGATCTTCCTGGTAACAGTCATACATGTTTTCTTCATTGTTTATGGGTCCAAGTTGAGAAATATGAAAACTTCGCCAAAGTGTATTGCCCAAAATTCTTTCAAAACGATGTTGAAATAGGCTTGTGAAACACTCTTGATCGACTCCTATTGGCTTTTTGGTTCAAGTTGTTATGCACATGCCACACTTTGTAAAAGTTGCACACCTCCGTATCTTCTTTTCTTTTTTTTCTTTTTTCTTTTTTATTTTTTATTTTTTTATCTTTTGTCCAAAAAACTAAAACTAGAATATCTGTTGAATGATTTGAAACTTATCACACAGCGCAACTGTAACTCGTTTACGTTATATTCGGGCATGTTGGGCATGAGTATTGTACCGTACGCAGTAGGATGTGATGTAGTATTTGTGCTAAAATGAGATTACAAAGAAAGGGTGCCCATTTACTTAATCTTATGCACTTCAACAATTCTTCAATTGTTAACAAATTTAATCTTTTACATCACATTTCCATTTTCATATAGTTGGAATAATAATGCTTGAGAAATACGTTTGTCCATTTTACTACAGAACAATTAATGCTAGTCGGGTTCTTTTTCCTGCTTGTCGTCACCTTTTCACGCAACGATAGTCACTAACACGTTATGCAAGTTCAATTCACGGTTTTCGCAACTCTATTGTATTCAACTAGTCAGTGTATTAATTTGCAAACCTGTCATTTTGGTGCAAAATCATAAATAGCTATGTGATTGTTGAGATTAATTAAACAATTTATGGGAACATGTAAGTTGCGTTTATGGTACCAAATAAATACAAAATTAGAAACTCTCGTATTTGATACCTCACATAGGTAAATACATTGCTAAACTAGTTTTAAAGGAAAATGCGTTTTTCATTTTAGGAATGACTCGCACCTTCGTCTCATCACTTATAAGTGTAGAACTCCTTGCGTCAAAGTTCAACTGCATCTAAGGATCATTTTCTAAAAAAAGTCCAAAGCTACTCATTCTTTCCACCATTATGGCCGGACTAAAGATGTTTCCAATTGTGGTGATTTTGCTTTTCGCAAGTTGCGCACTTCCAACGTTGGCGCATTTGGATGATTCGCCAGCCGTGGTTGAGTGCAAAAAACATTTCAACATAAAGTATGCATTCGACGTGTACAACTATATTTTCAAAGGGAAGAAAATTGGTGACTTTAGTTGCCGGGCCCTTGTGGCGTTGGGAAGACCGTGCCATAATGTTTTCGTGAACAGCACCTTTACTTATGAACACAAAGGGAACAGAACTGCCATTCAAGCTAGGGCTGACCGAGTTTTTAATCATTGTATAATTGCAACTTCCGGCCACCTCCTTCTTCTCACTCTTAAATTGAGAATTGAACTTCTCTAGGGCTAACAAATTTGTGGGATGTATCATGAGTTAGAATAAAATTTCAATGTATCTGCTTTGATGCCTTGTTATGACTTCACTTTGTTGCTTTGAGTTGTAAAGATTTTCAAAATGATTGGGGAAATGAATGATAGTAATAAAACAATTACCCCACCAATTTAAAAAACTTTGTGAAAAATCGTAACTAATAGAGATCACTTTTACATTTGTTCGGCCTTCACCTATGCACTTGGTTATTGCAGCTACATTGCATACCGATGTGTAACGCTTCTTTTTTTTACTTTTTTTTTCTTAATTTTTCTTTCTAAAACCTTATTTTGCTCTTCCCATTTCAAGCATGTACGCAACTATTGTCCGATATATGGCTACTCGTACAATCACGATCTTCTTGGTAACAGTCATACATGTTTTCTTCATTGTTTATGGGTCCAAGTTGAGAAATATGAAAACTTCGCCAAAGTGTATTGCCCAAAATTCTTTCAAAACGATGTTGAAATAGGCTTGTGAAACACTCTTGATCGACTCCTATTGGCTTTTTGGTTCAAGTTGTTATGCACATGCCACACTTTGTAAAAGTTGCACACCTCCGTATCTTCTTTTCTTTTTTTTCTTTTTTTCTTTTTTATTTTTTTATTTTTTTATCTTTTGTCCAAAAAACTAAAACTAGAATATCTGTTGAATGATTTGAAACTCATCGCTGGCGCAACTGTAACTCGTTAATGTTATATTCGGGCATGTTGGGCATGAGTATTGTACCGATACGCAGTGGGATGTGATGTAGTATTTGTGCTAAAATGAGTTTACCAAGAAAGGGTGCTCATTTACTTAATCTATTGCACTTCAACAATTCTTCACTTGTTAACAATTTAATCTTTTACATCACATTTCTATTTTCATATAGTTGGAATAACAATGCTTGAGAAATACGTTTGTCCATTTACTACAGAACAATTAATGCTAGTCGGGTTCTTTTTCCTGCTTGTCGTCACCTTTTCACGCAACGATAGTCACTAACACGATATGCAAGTTCAATTCACGGTTTTCGCAACTCTATTGTATTCAACTAGTCAATGTATTAATTTGCAAAACTGTAATTTTGGTGCAAAATAATAAATAGCTATGTGATTGTTGAGATTAATTAAACAATTTATGGGAACTTGTAAGTTGCGTTTATGGTACCAAATAAATACAAAATTAGAAACTCTCGTATTTGATACCTCACATAAGTAAATACATTGCTAAAGTAGTTTTAAAGGAAAATGCGTTTTTCATTTTACGAATGACTCGCACCTTCGTCTCATCCCTTATAAGTGTAGAACTCCTTGCGTCTAAGTTCAACTGCATCTAAGGATCATTTTCTAAAAAAGTCCAAAGCTACTCATTGTTTCCACCATTATGGCCGGACTAAAGATGTTTCCAATTGTGGTGATTTTGCTTTTCGCAAGTTGCGCACTTCCAACGTTGGCGCATTTGGATGATTCGCCAGCCGTGGTTGAGTGCAAAAAACATTTCAACATAAAGTATGCATTCGACGTGTACAACTATATTTTCAAAGGGAAGAAAATTGGTGACTTTAGTTGCCGGGCCCTTGTGGCGTTGGGAAGACCGTGCCATAATGTTTTCGTGAACAGCACCTTTACTTATGAACACAAAGGGAACAGAACTGCCATTCAAGCTAGGGCTGACCGAGTTTTTAATCATTGTATAATTGCAACTTCCGGCCCACCTCCTTCTTCTCACTCTTAAATTGAGAATTGAACTTCTCTAGGGCTAACAAATTTGTGGGATGTATCATGAGTTAGAATAAAATTTCAATGTATCTGCTTTGATGCCTTGTTATGACTTCACTTTGTTGCCGTGAGTTGTAAAGCATTTTCAAAATGATTGGGGAAATGAACGATAGTTATAGAACACTAATTACCCCACCAATTTAAAAAATTTTGTAAAACATCGTAAGTAATAGAGATCACTTTTACATTTGTTCGGCCTTTGCCTGTGCATTTGGTTATTGCAGCTACATTGCATACTGATGTGTAATGCTTTTTTTTTTTCTTTCAAAATACTTATTTTTCTCTTCCCATTTCAAGCATGTACGGAACGATTGTCCGATATATAGCTACTTGTACAATCACGATCTTCCTGGTAACAGTCATACATGTTTTCTTCATTGTTTATGGGTGCAAGTTGAGAAATATGGAAACTTCGCCAAAGTGTATTGCCCTAAATTCTTTCAAAACGACGTTGAAATAGGCTTGTGAAACACTCTTGATCAACTCCTATTGGCCTTTTGGTTCAATTTGTTATGCACATGCTACACTTTGTAATAGTGTGTTTATTTTGCACTTCTCCGTATCTTCTTTTCTTTTTTTTAATTTTTTAATTTTTTTAATTTATCTTTTTTGTCTTTGGTTCAAAAAACCAAAACTATAATATATGTTGAATGATTTGAAACTCATCGCTGGCGCAACTGTATCTCGTTAATGTTATATTAGGGCATGTTGGGCATGAGTATTGTACGATACGCAGTGGGATGTGATATAGTATTTGAGCTAAAATGAGTTTACCAAGAAAGGGTGCTCATTCGCTTAATTTATTGCACTTGAACAATTCTTCACTTGTTAATCAATTTAATCTTTTACATCACATTTCTATTTTCATATAGTTGGAATAACAATGCTTGAGAAATACGTTTGTCCATTTACTACAGAACAATTAATGCTAGTCGGGTTCTTTTTCCTGCTTGTCGTCACTTTTTTCACGCAACGATAGTCACTAACACGATATGCAAGTTCAATTCACGGTTTTCGCAACTCTATTGTATTCAACTAGTCAATGTATTAATTTGCAAAAATGTAATTTTGGTGCAAAATAATAAATACCTATGTGATTGTTGAGATTAATTAAACAATTTACGGGAACTTGTAAGTTGCGTTTACGGTACCAAATAAATACAAAATTAGAAACTCTCGTATTTGATACCTCACATAAGTAAATACATTGCTAAAGTAGTTTTAAAGGAAAATGCGTTTTTCATTTTACGAATGACTCGCACCTTCGTCTCATCCCTTATAAGTGTAGAACTCCTTGCGTCTAAGTTCAACTGCATCTAAGGATCATTTTCTAAAAAAGTCCAAAGCTACTCATTGTTTCCACCATTATGGCCGGACTAAAGATGTTTCCAATTGTGGTGATTTTGCTTTTCGCAAGTTGCGCACTTCCAACGTTGGCGCATTTGGATGATTCGCCAGCCGTGGTTGAGTGCAAAAAACATTTCAACATAAAGTATGCATTCGACGTGTACAACTATATTTTCAAAGGGAAGAAAATTGGTGACTTTAGTTGCCGGGCCCTTGTGGCGTTGGGAAGACCGTGCCATAATGTTTTCGTGAACAGCACCTTTACTTATGAACACAAAGGGAACAGAACTGCCATTCAAGCTAGGGCTGACCGAGTTTTTAATCATTGTATAATTGCAACTTCCGGCCCACCTCCTTCTTCTCACTCTTAAATTGAGAATTGAACTTCTCTAGGGCTAACAAATTTGTGGGATGTATCATGAGTTAGAATAAAATTTCAATGTATCTGCTTTGATGCCTTGTTATGACTTCACTTTGTTGCTTTGAGTTGTAAAGTATTTTCAAAATGATTGGGGAAATGAACAATAGTAATAAAACAATTACCCCACCAATTTAAAAAATTTTGTAAAACATCGTAAGTAATAGAGATCACTTTTACATTTGTTCGGCCTTTGCCTGTGCATTTGGTTATTGCAGCTACATTGCATACTGATGTGTAATGCTTTTTTTTTTCTTTCAAAATACTTATTTTTCTCTTCCCATTTCAAGCATGTACGGAACGATTGTCCGATATATAGCTACTTGTACAATCACGATCTTCCTGGTAACAGTCATACATGTTTTCTTCATTGTTTATGGGTCCAAGTTAAGAAATATGAAAACTTCGCCAAAGTGTATTGCCCTAAATTCTTTCAAAACGACGTTGAAATAGGCTTGTGAAACACTCTTGATCAACTCCTATTGGCCTTTTGGTTCAATTTGTTATGCACATGCTACACTTTGTAATAGTGTGTTTATTTTGCACTTCTCCGTATCTTCTTTTCTTTTTTTTAATTTTTTAATTTTTTTAATTTATCTTTTTTGTCTTTGGTTCAAAAAACCAAAACTATAATATATGTTGAATGATTTGAAACTCATCGCTGGCGCAACTGTACCTCGTTAATGTTATATTAGGGCATGTTGGGCATGAGTATTGTACGATACGCAGTGGGATGTGATATAGTATTTGAGCTAAAATGAGTTTACCAAGAAAGGGTGCTCATTTGCTTAATCTATTGCACTTGAACAATTCTTCACTTGTTAATCAATTTAATCTTTTACATCACATTTCTATTTTCATATAGTTGGAATAACAATGCTTGAGAAATACGTTTGTCCATTTACTACAGAACAATTAATGCTAGTCGGGTTCTTTTTCCTGCTTGTCGTCACTTTTTCACGCAACGATAGTCACTAACACGATATGCAAGTTCAATTCACGGTTTTCGCAACTCTATTGTATTCAACTAGTCAATGTATTAATTTGCAAAAATGTAATTTTGGTGCAAAATAATAAATACCTATGTGATTGTTGAGATTAATTAAACAATTTATGGGAACTTGTAAGTTGCGTTTACGGTACCAAATAAATACAAAATTAGAAACTCTCGTATTTGATACCTCACATAAGTAAATACATTGCTAAAGTAGTTTTAAAGGAAAATGCGTTTTTCATTTTACGAATGACTCGCACCTTCGTCTCATCCCTTATAAGTGTAGAACTCCTTGCGTCTAAGTTCAACTGCATCTAAGGATCATTTTCTAAAAAAAGTCCAAAGCTACTCATTGTTTCCACCATTATGGCCGGACTAAAGATGTTTCCAATTGTGGTGATTTTGCTTTTCGCAAGTTGCGCACTTCCAACGTTGGCGCATTTGGATGATTCGCCAGCCGTGGTTGAGTGCAAAAAACATTTCAACATAAAGTATGCATTCGACGTGTACAACTATATTTTCAAAGGGAAGAAAATTGGTGACTTTAGTTGCCGGGCCCTTGTGGCGTTGGGAAGACCGTGCCATAATGTTTTCGTGAACAGCACCTTTACTTATGAACACAAAGGGAACAGAACTGCCATTCAAGCTAGGGCTGACCGAGTTTTTAATCATTGTATAATTGCAACTTCCGGCCCACCTCCTTCTTCTCACTCTTAAATTGAGAATTGAACTTCTCTAGGGCTAACAAATTTGTGGGATGTATCATGAGTTAGAATAAAATTTCAATGTATCTGCTTTGATGCCTTGTTATGACTTCACTTTGTTGCCGTGAGTTGTAAAGCATTTTCAAAATGATTGGGGAAATGAACGATAGTTGTAGAGATCACTTTAAAAAATTACCCCACCAATTTAAAAAATTTTGTAAAATATCGTAAGTAATAGAGATCACTTTTACATTTGTTCGGCCTTTAACTGTGCATTTGGTTATTACAGCTACATTGCATACTAATGTGTAATGCTTTTTTTTTTTCGTTTCTAAATACTTATTTTGCTCTTCCTATTTCAAGCATGTACGGAACTATTGTCCGATATATAGCTACTTGTTCAATCACGATCTTCCTGGTAACAGTCATACATGTTTTCTTCATTGTTTATGGGTCCAAGTTGAGAAATATGAAAACTTCGCCAAAGTGTATTGCCCAAAATTCTTTCAAAACGACGTTGAAATAGGCTTGTGAAACACTCTTGATCGACTCCTATTGGCCTTTTGGTTCAAGTTGTTATGCACATGCTACACTTTGTAAAAGTGTGTTCATTTTGCACACCTCCGTATCTTCTTTTCTTTTTTTTTCTTTTTTTATTTTATCTTTTTTATCTTTGGTTCAAAAAACCAAAACTATAATATCTGTTGAATGATTTGAAACTTATCACTGGCGCAACTGTACCTCGTTAATGTTATATTCGGGCATGTTGGGCATGAGTATTGTACCATACGCAGTGGGATGTGATTTAGTATTTGTGCTAAAATGAGTTTACCAAGAAAGGGTGCTCATTTACTTAATCTATTGCACTTCAACAATTCTTCACTTGTTAACAAATTTAATCTTTTACATCACATTTCCATTTTCATAAGTTGGAATAACAATGCTTGAGAAATACGTTTGTCCATTTACTACAGACCAATTAATGCTAGTCGGGTTCTTTTTCCTGCTTGTCGTCACTTTCTCGCGGAAACATAGTCACTAACACGATATGCAAGTTCAATTCACGGTTTTCGCAACTCTATTGTATTCAACTAGTCAATGTATTAATTTGCAAAAATGTAATTTTGGTGCAAAATAATAAATACCTATGTGATTGTTGAGATTAATTAAACAATTTATGGGAACTTGTAAGTTGCGTTTAAGGTACCAAATAAATACAAAATTAGAAACTCTCGTATTTGATGCCTCACATAAGTAAATACATTGCTAAAGTAGTTTTAAAGGAAAATGCGTTTTTCATTTTACGAATGACTCGCACCTTCGTCTCATCCCTTATAAGTGTAGAACTCCTTGCGTCAAAGTTCAACTGCATCTAAGGGATCATTTTCTAAAAAAATCCAAAGCTACTCATTCTTTCCACCATTATGGCCGGACTAAAGATGTTTCCAATTGTGGTGATTTTGCTTTTCGCAAGTTGCGCACTTCCAACGTTGGCGCATTTGGATGATTCGCCAGCCGTGGTTGAGTGCAAAAAACATTTCAACATAAAGTATGCATTCGACGTGTACAACTATATTTTCAAAGGGAAGAAAATTGGTGACTTTAGTTGCCGGGCCCTTGTGGCGTTGGGAAGACCATGCCATAATGTTTTCGTGAACAGCACCTTTACTTATGAACACAAAGGGAACAGAACTGCCATTCAAGCTAGGGCTGACCGAGTTTTTAATCATTGTATAATTGCAACTTCCGGCCCACCTCCTTCTTCTCACTCTTAAATTGAGAATTGAACTTCTCTAGGGCTAACAAATTTGTGGGATGTATCATGAGTTAGAATAAAATTTCAATGTATCTGCTTTGATGCCTTGTTATGACTTCACTTTGTTGCCTTGAGTTGTAAAGCATTTTCAAAATGATTGGGGAAATGAACGATAGTTATAAAACAATTACCCCACCAATTTAAAAAACTTTGTAAAACATCGTAAGTAATAGAGATCACTTTTACATTTGTTCGGCCTTTACCTGTGCATTTGGTTATTACAGCTACATTGCATACTGATGTGTAATGCTTTTTTTTTTTCGTTTCTAAATATTTATTTTGCTCTTCCTATTTCAAGCATGTACGGAACTATTGTCTGATATATAGCTACTTGTACAATCACGATCTTCCTGGTAACAGTCATACATGTTTTCTTCATTGTTTATGGGTCCAAGTTGAGAAATATGAAAACTTCGCCAAAGTGTATTGCCCAAAATTCTTTCAAAACGACGTTGAAATAGGCTTGTGAAACACTCTTGATCAACTCCTATTGGCCTTTTGGTTCAAGTTGTTATGCACATGCTACACTTTGTAAAAGTGTGTTCATTTTGCACACCTCCGTATCTTCTTTTCTTTTTTTTTTCTTTTTTTATTTTATCTTTTTTATCTTTGGTTCAAAAAACCAAAACTATAATATCTGTTGAATGATTTGAAACTTATCACTGGCGCAACTGTACCTCGTTAACGTTATATTCGGGCATGTTGGGCATGAGTATTGTACCATACGCAGTGGGATGTGATTTAGTATTTGTGCTAAAATGAGTTTACCAAGAAAGGGTGCTCATTTACTTAATCTATTACACTTCAACAATTCTTCACTTGTTAACAGATTTAATCTTTTACATCACATTTCCATTTTCATATAGTTGGAATAACAATGCTTGAGAAATACGTTTGTCCATTTACTACAGAACAATTAATGCTAGTCGGGTTCTTTTTCCTGCTTGTCGTCACTTTTTCACGCAACGATAGTCACTAACACGATATGCAAGTTCAATTCACGGTTTTCGCAACTCTATTGTATTCAACTAGTCAATGTATTAATTTGCAAAAATGTAATTTTGGTGCAAAATAATAAATACCTATGTGATTGTTGAGATTAATTAAACAATTTATGGGAACTTGTAAGTTGCGTTTACGGTACCAAATAAATACAAAATTAGAAACTCTCGTATTTGATACCTCACATCAGTAAATACATTGCTAAAGTAGTTTTAAAGGAAAATGCGTTTTTCATTTTACGAATGACTCGCACCTTCGTCTCATCCCTTATAAGTGTAGAACTCCTTGCGTCAAAGTTCAACTGCATCTAAGGGATCATTTTCTAAAAAAATCCAAAGCTACTCATTCTTTCCACCATTATGGCCGGACTAAAGATGTTTCCAATTGTGGTGATTTTGCTTTTCGCAAGTTGCGCACTTCCAACGTTGGCGCATTTGGATGATTCGCCAGCCGTGGTTGAGTGCAAAAAACATTTCAACATAAAGTATGCATTCGACGTGTACAACTATATTTTCAAAGGGAAGAAAATTGGTGACTTTAGTTGCCGGGCCCTTGTGGCGTTGGGAAGACCGTGCCATAATGTTTTCGTGAACAGCACCTTTACTTATGAACACAAAGGGAACAGAACTGCCATTCAAGCTAGGGCTGACCGAGTTTTTAATCATTGTATAATTGCAACTTCCGGCCCACCTCCTTCTTCTCACTCTTAAATTGAGAATTGAACTTCTCTAGGGCTAACAAATTTGTGGGATGTATCATGAGTTAGAATAAAATTTCAATGTATCTGCTTTGATGCCTTGTTATGACTTCACTTTGTTGCTTTGAGTTGTAAAGCATTTTCAAAATGATTGGGGAAATGAACGATAGTTATAAAACAATTACCCCACCAATTTAAAAAACTTTGTAAAACATCGTAAGTAATAGAGATCACTTTTACATTTGTTCGGCCTTTACCTGTGCATTTGGTTATTACAGCTACATTGCATACTGATGTGTAATGCTTTTTTTTTTCGTTTCTAAATACTTATTTTGCTCTTCCTATTTCAAGCATGTACGGAACTATTGTCCGATATATAGCTACTTGTTCAATCACGATCTTCCTGGTAACAGTCATACATGTTTTCTTCATTGTTTATGGGTCCAAGTTGAGAAATATGAAAACTTCGCCAAAGTGTATTGCCCAAAATTCTTTCAAAACGACGTTGAAATAGGCTTGTGAAACACTCTTGATCGACTCCTATTGGCCTTTTGGTTCAAGTTGTTATGCACATGCTACACTTTGTAAAAGTGTGTTTATTTTGCACTCTCTGTATCTTCTTTTCCTTTTTTTATTTTTTATTTTTTTATTTTATCTTTTTTGTCTTTGGTTCAAAAAACCAAAACTATAATATATGTTGAATGATTTGAAACTCATCACTGGCGCAGCTGTACCTCGTTAACGTTATATTAGGGCATGTTGGGCATGAGTATTGTACGATACGCAGTGGGATGTGATTTAGTATTTGAGCTAAAATGAGTTTACCAAGAAAGGGTGCTCATTTACTTAATCTATTGCACTTCAACAATTCTTCACTTGTTAACAATTTAATCTTTTACATCACATTTCCATTTTCTTATAGTTGGAATAACAATGCTTGAGAAATACGTTTGTCCATTTACTACAGAACAATTAATGCTAGTCGGGTTCTTTTTCCTGCTTGTCGTCACTTTTCACGCAACGATAGTCACTAACACGATATGCAAGTTCAATTCACGGTTTTCGCAACTCTATTGTATTCAACTAGTCAATGTATTAATTTGCAAACATGTAATTTTGGTGCAAAATAATAAATACCTATGTGATTGTTGAGATTAATTAAACAATTTATGGGAACTTGTAAGTTGCGTTTACGGTACCAAATAAATACAAAATTAGAAACTCTCGTATTTGATACCTCACATCAGTAAATACATTGCTAAAGTAGTTTTAAAGGAAAATGCGTTTTTCATTTTACGAATGACTCGCACCTTCGTCTCATCCCTTATAAGTGTAGAACTCCTTGCGTCTAAGTTCAACTGCATCTAAGGGATCATTTTCTAAATAAATCCAAAGCTACTCATTCTTTCCACCATTATGGCCGGACTAAAGATGTTTCCAATTGTGGTGATTTTGCTTTTCGCAAGTTGCGCACTTCCAACGTTGGCGCATTTGGATGATTCGCCAGCCGTGGTTGAGTGCAAAAAACATTTCAACATAAAGTATGCATTCGACGTGTACAACTATATTTTCAAAGGGAAGAAAATTGGTGACTTTAGTTGCCGGGCCCTTGTGGCGTTGGGAAGACCGTGCCATAATGTTTTCGTGAACAGCACCTTTACTTATGAACACAAAGGGAACAGAACTGCCATTCAAGCTAGGGCTGACCGAGTTTTTAATCATTGTATAATTGCAACTTCCGGCCCACCTCCTTCTTCTCACTCTTAAATTGAGAATTGAACTTCTCTAGGGCTAACAAATTTGTGGGATGTATCATGAGTTAGAATAAAATTTCAATGTATCTGCTTTGATGCCTTGTTATGACTTCACTTTGTTGCCGTGAGTTGTAAAGCATTTTCAAAATGATTGGGGAAATGAACGATAGTTATAAAACAATTACCCCACCAATTTAAAAAACTTTGTAAAACATCGTAAGTAATAGAGATCACTTTTACATTTGTTCGGCCTTTACCTGTGCATTTGGTTATTGCAGCTACATTGCATACTGATGTGTAATGCTTTTTTTTTTCGTTTCTAAATACTTATTTTGCTCTTCCTATTTCAAGCATGTACGGAACTATTGTCCGATATATAGCTACTTGTACAATCACGATCTTCCTGGTAACAGTCATACATGTTTTCTTCATTGTTTATGGGTCCAAGTTGAGAAATATGAAAACTTCGCCAAAGTGTATTGCCCAAAATTCTTTCAAAACGACGTTGAAATAGGCTTGTGAAACACTCTTGATCGACTCCTATTGGCCTTTTGGTTCAAGTTGTTATGCACATGCTACACTTTGTAAAAGTGTGTTCATTTTGTCACTCTCCGTATCTTCTTTTCTTTTTTTTTCTTTTTTATTTTTATTTTATCTTTTTTATCTTTGGTTCAAAAAACCAAAACTATAATATCTGTTGAATGATTTGAAACTTATCACTGGCGCAACTGTACCTCGTTAACGTTATATTCGGGCATGTTGGGCATGAGTATTGTACCGATACGCAGTGGGATGTGATTTAGTATTTGTGCTAAAATGAGTTTACCAAGAAAGGGTGCTCATTTACTTAATCTATTGCACTTCAACAATTCTTCACTTGTTAACAAATTTAATCTTTTACATCACATTTCCATTTTCATATAGTTGGAATAACAATGCTTGAGAAATACGTTTGTCCATTTACTACAGAACAATTAATGCTAGTCGGGTTCTTTTTCCTGCTTGTCGTCACTTTTCACGCGAACGATAGTCACTAACACGATATGCAAGTTCAATTCACGGTTTTCGCAACTCTATTGTATTCAACTAGTCAATGTATTAATTTGCAAACATGTAATTTTGGTGCAAAATAATAAATACTATGTGATTGTTGAGATTAATTAAACAATTTATGGGAACTTGTAAGTTGCGTTTACGGTACCAAATAAATACAAAATTAGAAACTCTCGTATTTGATACCTCACATCAGTAAATACATTGCTAAAGTAGTTTTAAAGGAAAATGCGTTTTTCATTTTACGAATGACTCGCACCTTCGTCTCATCCCTTATAAGTGTAGAACTCCTTGCGTCTAAGTTCAACTGCATCTAAGGGATCATTTTCTAAATAAATCCAAAGCTACTCATTCTTTCCACCATTATGGCCGGACTAAAGATGTTTCCAATTGTGGTGATTTTGCTTTTCGCAAGTTGCGCACTTCCAACGTTGGCGCATTTGGATGATTCGCCAGCCGTGGTTGAGTGCAAAAAACATTTCAACATAAAGTATGCATTCGACGTGTACAACTATATTTTCAAAGGGAAGAAAATTGGTGACTTTAGTTGCCGGGCCCTTGTGGCGTTGGGAAGACCGTGCCATAATGTTTTCGTGAACAGCACCTTTACTTATGAACACAAAGGGAACAGAACTGCCATTCAAGCTAGGGCTGACCGAGTTTTTAATCATTGTATAATTGCAACTTCCGGCCCACCTCCTTCTTCTCACTCTTAAATTGAGAATTGAACTTCTCTAGGGCTAACAAATTTGTGGGATGTATCATGAGTTAGAATAAAATTTCAATGTATCTGCTTTGATGCCTTGTTATGACTTCACTTTGTTGCCGTGAGTTGTAAAGCATTTTCAAAATGATTGGGGAAATGAACGATAGTTATAAAACAATTACCCCACCAATTTAAAAAACTTTGTAAAACATCGTAAGTAATAGAGATCACTTTTACATTTGTTCGGCCTTTAACTGTGCATTTGGTTATTACAGCTACATTGCATACTAATGTGTAATGCTTTTTTTTTTCGTTTCTAAATACTTATTTTGCTCTTCCTATTTCAAGCATGTACGGAACTATTGTCCGATATATAGCTACTTGTTCAATCACGATCTTCCTGGTAACAGTCATACATGTTTTCTTCATTGTTTATGGGTCCAAGTTGAGAAATATGAAAACTTCGCCAAAGTGTATTGCCCAAAATTCTTTCAAAACGACGTTGAAATAGGCTTGTGAAACACTCTTGATCGACTCCTATTGGCCTTTTGGTTCAAGTTGTTATGCACATGCTACACTTTGTAAAAGTGTGTTCATTTTGTACACCTCCGTATCTTCTTTTCTTTTTTTTTCTTTTTTTATTTTATCTTTTTTATCTTTGGTTCAAAAAACCAAAACTATAATATCTGTTGAATGATTTGAAACTTATCACTGGCGCAACTGTACCTCGTTAACGTTATATTCGGGCATGTTGGGCATGAGTATTGTACCATACGCAGTGGGATGTGATTTAGTATTTGTGCTAAAATGAGTTTACCAAGAAAGGGTGCTCATTTACTTAATCTATTGCACTTCAACAATTCTTCACTTGTTAACAAATTTAATCTTTTACATCACATTTCCATTTTCATAAGTTGGAATAACAATGCTTGAGAAATACGTTTGTCCATTTACTACAGACCAATTAATGCTAGTCGGGTTCTTTTTCCTGCTTGTCGTCACTTTCTCGCGGAAACATAGTCACTAACACGATATGCAAGTTCAATTCACGGTTTTTGAAACTCTATTGTATTCAACTAGTCAATGTATTAATTTGCAAACATGTAATTTTGGTGCAAAATGATAAATAACTGTGTTATTGTTGAGATTAATTAAACAATTTATGGGAACTTGTAAGTTGCGTTTACGGTACCAAATAAATACAAAATTTGAAACTCTCTTATTTGATACCTCACATCAGTAAATACATTGCTAAAGTAGTTTTAAAGGACAATGTGTTTTTCATTTTACGTATGACTCGCACCTTCGTCTCATCCCTTATAAGTGTAGAACTCCTTGCGTCAAAGTTCAACTGCATCTAAGGGATCATTTTCTAAATAAATCCAAAGCTACTCATTCTTTCCACCATTATGGCCGGACTAAAGATGTTTCCAATTGTGGTGATTTTGCTTTTCGCAAGTTGCGCACTTCCAACGTTGGCGCATTTGGATGATTCGCCAGCCGTGGTTGAGTGCAAAAAACATTTCAACATAAAGTATGCATTCGACGTGTACAACTATATTTTCAAAGGGAAGAAAATTGGTGACTTTAGTTGCCGGGCCCTTGTGGCGTTGGGAAGACCGTGCCATAATGTTTTCGTGAACAGCACCTTTACTTATGAACACAAAGGGAACAGAACTGCCATTCAAGCTAGGGCTGACCGAGTTTTTAATCATTGTATAATTGCAACTTCCGGCCCACCTCCTTCTTCTCACTCTTAAATTGAGAATTGAACTTCTCTAGGGCTAACAAATTTGTGGGATGTATCATGAGTTAGAATAAAATTTCAATGTATCTGCTTTGATGCCTTGTTATGACTTCACTTTGTTGCCGTGAGTTGTAAAGCATTTTCAAAATGATTGGGGAAATGAACGATAGTTATAGAGATCACTTTAAAAAATTACCCCACCAATTTAAAAAATTTTGTAAAACATCGTAAGTAATAGAGATCACTTTTACATTTGTTCGGCCTTTGCCTGTGCATTTGGTTATTGCAGCTACATTGCATACTGATGTGTAATGCTTTTTTTTTCTTTCAAAATACTTATTTTTCTCTTCCCATTTCAAGCATGTACGGAACGATTGTCCGATATATAGCTACTTGTACAATCACGATCTTCCTGGTAACAGTCATACATGTTTTCTTCATTGTTTATGGGTCCAAGTTGAGAAATATGAAAACTTCGCCAAAGTGTATTGCCCTAAATTCTTTCAAAACGACGTTGAAATAGGCTTGTGAAACACTCTTGATCACCTCCTATTGGCCTTTTGGTTCAATTTGTTATGCACATGCTACACTTTGTAATAGTGTGTTTATTTTGCACTTCTCCGTATCTTCTTTTCTTTTTTTTTAATTTTTTAATTTTTTTAATTTATCTTTTTTGTCTTTGGTTCAAAAAACTAAAACTATAATATATGTTGAATGATTTGAAACTCATCGCTGGCGCAACTGTACCTCGTTAATGTTATATTAGGGCATGTTGGGCATGAGTATTGTACGATACGCAGTGGGATGTGATATAGTATTTGAGCTAAAATGAGTTTACCAAGAAAGGGTGCTCATTTGCTTAATCTATTGCACTAGAACAATTCTTCACTTGTTAATCAATTTAATCTTTTACATCACATTTCTATTTTCATATAGTTGGATAACAATGCTTGAGAAATACGTTTGTCCATTTACTACAGAACAATTAATGCTAGTCGGGTTCTTTTTCCTGCTTGTCGTCACTTTTTCACGCAACGATAGTCACTAACACGATATGCAAGTTCAATTCACGGTTTTCGCAACTCTATTGTATTCAACTAGTCAATGTATTAATTTGCAAAATTGTAATTTTGGTGCAAAATAATAAATACCTATGTGATTGTTGAGATTAATTAAACAATTTACGGGAACTTGTAAGTTGCGTTTACGGTACCAAATAAATACAAAATTAGAAACTCTCGTATTTGATACCTCACATAAGTAAATACATTGCTAAAGTAGTTTTAAAGGAAAATGCGTTTTTCATTTTACGAATGACTCGCACTTTCGTCTCATCCCTTATAAGTGTAGAACTCCTTGCGTCTAAGTTCAACTGCATCTAAGGATCATTTTCTAAAAAAGTCCAAAGCTACTCATTGTTTCCACCATTATGGCCGGACTAAGGATGTTTCCAATTGTGGTGATTTTGCTTTTCGCAAGTTGCGCACTTCCAACGTTGGCGCATTTGGATGATTCGCCAGCCGTGGTTGAGTGCAAAAAACATTTCAACATAAAGTATGCATTCGACGTGTACAACTATATTTTCAAAGGGAAGAAAATTGGTGACTTTAGTTGCCGGGCCCTTGTGGCGTTGGGAAGACCGTGCCATAATGTTTTCGTGAACAGCACCTTTACTTATGAACACAAAGGGAACAGAACTGCCATTCAAGCTAGGGCTGACCGAGTTTTTAATCATTGTATAATTGCAACTTCCGGCCCACCTCCTTCTTCTCACTCTTAAATTGAGAATTGAACTTCTCTAGGGCTAACAAATTTGTGGGATGTATCATGAGTTAGAATAAAATTTCAATGTATCTGCTTTGATGCCTTGTTATGACTTCACTTTGTTGCCTTGAGTTGTAAAGCATTTTCAAAATGATTGGGGAAATGAACGATAGTTATAAAACAATTACCCCACCAATTTAAAAAAACTTTGTAAAACATCGTAAGTAATAGTGATCACTTTTACATTTGTTCGGCCTTTACTAGTGCATTTGGTTATTACAGCTACATTGCATACTGATGTGTAATGCTTTTTTTTTTTTCGTTTCTAAATACTTATTTTGCTCTTCCTATTTCAAGCATGTACGGAACTATTGTCCGATATATAGCTACTTGTTCAATCACGATCTTCCTGGTAACAGTCATACATGTTTTCTTCATTGTTTATGGGTCCAAGTTGAGAAATATGAAAACTTCGCCAAAGTGTATTGCCCAAAATTCTTTCAAAACGACGTTGAAATAGGCTTGTGAAACACTCTTGATCGACTCCTATTGGCCTTTTGGTTCAAGTTGTTATGCACATGCTACACTTTGTAAAAGTGTGTTCATTTTGCACACCTCCGTATCTTCTTTTCTTTTTTTTTCTTTTTTTATTTTATCTTTTTTATCTTTGGTTCAAAAAACCAAAACTATAATATCTGTTGAATGATTTGAAACTTATCACTGGCGCAACTGTACCTCGTTAACGTTATATTCGGGCATGTTGGGCATGAGTATTGTACCATACGCAGTGGGATGTGATTTAGTATTTGTGCTAAAATGAGTTTACCAAGAAAGGGTGCTCATTTACTTAATCTATTGCACTTCAACAATTCTTCACTTGTTAACAGATTTAATCTTTTACATCACATTTCCATTTTCATATAGTTGGAATAACAATGCTTGAGAAATACGTTTGTCCATTTACTACAGACCAATTAATGCTAGTCGGGTTCTTTTTCCTGCTTGTCGTCACTTTCTCACGGAAACATAGTCACTAACACGATATGCAAGTTCAATTCACGGTTTTTGAAACTCTATTGTATTCAACTAGTCAATGTATTAATTTGCAAACATGTAATTTTGGTGCAAAATGATAAATAACTATGTGATTGTTGAGATTAATTAAACAATTTATGGGAACTTGTAATTTGCGTTTACGGTACCAAATAAATACAAAATTTGAAACTCTCTTATTTGATACCTCACATCAGTAAATACATTGCTAAAGTAGTTTTAAAGGACAATGTGTTTTTCATTTTACGAATGACTCGCACCTTCGTCTCATCCCTTATATGTGTAGAACTCCTTGCGTCAAAGTTCAACTGCATCTAAGGGATCATTTTCTAAATAAATCCAAAGCTACTCATTGTTTCCACCATTATGGCCGGACTAAAGATGTTTCCAATTGTGGTGATTTTGCTTTTCGCAAGTTGCGCACTTCCAACGTTGGCACATTTGGATGATTCACCAGCCGTGGTTGAGTGCAAAAAACATTTCAGCATAAAGTATGCATTCGACGTGTACAACTATATTTTCAAAGGGAAGAAAATTGGTGACTTTAGTTGCCGGGCCCTTGTGGCGTTGGGAAGACCATGCCATAATGTTTTCGTGAATAGCACCTTTACTTATGAACACAAAGGGAACAGAACTGTCATTCAAGTTAGGGCTGACTGAGCTTTTAATCATTGTATAATTGCAACTTCCGGCCCACCTCCTTCTCACTCTTAAATTGAGAATTGAACTTCTCTAGGGCTAATAAATTTGTGGGATATATTATGAGTTAGAATAAAATTTCAATGTATCTGCTTTGATGCCTTGTTATGACTTCACTTTGTTGCTTTGAGTTGTAAAGTATTTTCAAAATGATTGGGGAAATGAACAATAGTAATAAAACAATTACCCCACCAATTTAAAAAAATTTGTAAAACATCGTAAGTAATAGAGATCACTTTTACATTTGTTTGGCCTTTGCCTGTGCATTTGGTTATTGCAGCTACATTGCATACTGATGTGTAATGCTTTTTTTTTCTTCTAAATACTTATTTTACTCTTCCCATTTCAAGCATGTACGGAACTATTGTCCGATATATGGCTACTCGTACAATCACGATCTTTCTGGTAACAGTCATACATGTTTTCTTCATTGTTTATGGGTCCAAGTTGAGAAATATGAAAACTTCGCCAAAGTGTATTGCCCAAAATTCTTTCAAAATGACGTTGAAATAGGCTTGTGAAACACTCTTGATCGACTCCTATTGGTCTTTTGGTTCAAGTTGTTATGCACATGCTGCACTTTGTAAAAGTGTGTTCATTTTGCACACCTCCGTATCTTCTTTTCTTTTTCTTTTTTTATTTTTTTTGTTTATCTTTTTTGTCTTTGGTTCAAAAAACCAAAACTATAATATCTGTTGAATTATTTGAAACTTATCACTGGCGCAACTGTACCTCGTTAACGTTATATTCGGGCATGTTGGGCATGAGTATTGTACCATACACAGTGGAATGTGATATAGTATTTGTGCTAAAATGAGTTTACCAAGAAAGGGTGCTCATTTACTTAATCTATTGCACTTCAACAATTCTTCACTTGTTAACAAATTTAATCTTTTACATCACATTTCCATTTTCATATAGTTGGAATAACAATGCTTGAGAAATACGTTTGTCCATTTACTACAGAACAATTAATGCTAGTCGGGTTCTTTTTCCTGCTTGTCGTCACTTTTTCACGCAACGATAGTCACTAACAAGATATGCAAGTTCAATTTACGGTTATCGCAACTCTATTGTATTCAACTAGTCAATGTATTAATTTGCAAACATGTAATTTTGGTGCAAAATGATAAATACCTTTGTGATTGTTGAGATTAATTAAACAATTTATGGGAACTTGTAAGTTGCGTTTACGGTACCAAATAAATACAAAATTAGAAACTCTCGTATTTGATACCTCACATCAGTAAATACATTGCTAAAGTAGTTTTAACGGAAAATGCGTTTTTCATTTTACGAATGACTCGCACCTTCGTCTCATCCCTTATAAGTGTAGAACTCCTTGCGTCAAAGTTCAACTGCATCTAAGGGATTATTTTCTAAATAAATCCAAAGCTACTCATTCTTTCCACCATTATGGCCGGACTAAAGATGTTTCCAATTGTGGTGATTTTGCTTTTGGCAAGTTGCGCACTTCCAACGTTGGCTCATTTGGATGATTCGCCAGCCGTGGTTGAGTGCAAAAAACATTTCAGCATAAAGTATGCATTCGACGTGTACAACTATATTTTCAAAGGGAAGAAAATTGGTGACTTTAGTTGCCGGGCACTTGTGGCGTTGGGAAGACCGTGCCATAATGTTTTCGTGAACAGCACCTTTACTTATGAACACAAAGGGAACAGAACTGCCATTCAAGCTAGGGCTGACCGAGTTTTTAATCATTGTATAATTGCAACTTCCGGCCCACCTCCTTCTTCTCACTCTTAAATTGAGAATTGAACTTCTCTAGGGCTAACAAATTTGTGGGATGTATCATGAGTTAAAATAAAATTTCAATGTATCTGCTTTGATGCCTTGTTATGACTTCACTTTGTTGCTTTGAGTTGTAAAGCATTTTCAAAATGATTGGGGAAATGAACGATAGTAATAAAACAATTACCCCACCAATTTAAAAAACTTTGTAAAACATCGTAAGAAATAGAGATCACTTTTACATTTGTTCGGCCTTTACTTGTGCATTTGGTCATTCCTTATAAACTTCTGTTCTATCTTCTTTCTTTCATTTCCAGTATTTTAATTACCTTTTAAATAAAGAGTATAATTATGCAAAAGGATTTGTTGCTCACTTGGTTCATAGCGTTCACATATGCAACCGAACTGAGGGGCGGATTCGGTTTCATTTGGTTTGATTTTTTACAAAAAACAAAAACTTTGGTTCCGTTCAATTCAATTTACTTTCGCTTTTTTTTTTGTTTGGTTTCGATTTTTTTTATTTTATAAAACTAGATCTTTTTTAATATGAAATTTAGAAAAGAGGCTTGCAGTAGTAGACTAATATAATAAGAAAATGGGCAAAATGAAAAGTGGAAAGGTAGTTGTACATGTACAAGATCATATGAACCAATCTTATTCTATGAACAACCTCAACTGCAAAGAAAAATGATCAACGTATCCATTCGAAAAGCAAACAAATAGAGAAGCTCTTCCAAGTTCCAAGGTCTTGCAAAATTTTCCTCTATAACCAATGAAATATACTCCCTAATTGAACCAAGAATGCTCCTTGAAAAAGCCCTAGGTTAGTTTCAAACCTGGCAACAAAGTTTCACAAAAGAAACATCATGGGCGTAAAGGAATTCGATTTGATTCCAATCGGTTCCGTTTCTGAACCTCCAAAACCAAAACCGAACCAATAAAGTTTGGTTTGGTTCGGTTTTTTTTTCTTTCGGTTTTTGGTTTTTCGGCTTTGGTGCTGTGTTTGGTCCAGTTTTTTTCAGTTTTCGGTTTTTTTAACCCACCCCTACCCGAACTCCTGTATTTGAACTTCTACTTTCCTAATACTGCTTGTACTATCAAAAGACTTGTAACCAAAAACACATGCAAATGTCTATTTTACAATTCAAAGATGCCGCCAATTCAGAGAGAGAAAAGCAGGGGAGGTCGAAATGGTGGGTCGGCAAGGACGATGCCAGAAGGAGCTGAGGCTGATGTCGACGACAGTGAAGCTGTACCTGTACCTGTAGTGCTTTGAGCTGCCAAATGGGAAAGCTAAAACTTGCTGGGTGGGAAGAAAGTTACTGTATAAGTGTCGAGAAATAAGATTGCCCCTGTATTTTCATATAATTTTAATAGAATTGCTTGCTTCCATGTCTATTCGCAGCAGTCACCATTTGTTCAAGAAGTTAGTTCCTCGCTAATACTTGAGAACTACGGTATCCAGTTAGTATAATAAACATGGGAACACAGCTATAACCGAAGATAATATCAAAACGCTAATTAAGAAACCTACCCCTACAATCTCTTATAGTTACATATCCTGTTAATCAGTGTGCACGATTTTCATTACTTTAACCAAATCAAGCAACAGTTATCTCCGCCCCATCGCTGATTTCTTCAACAAACTGCGCTTTTGGCTCCAAGTCTATGAACTGGTTGGACTTGCTAGCAAGATGCGAAATGCTTACCCTTCCCTGACGGTTAATGTAGTCTGCTACAGCTTGCATCTCTTCTTGGGAGATGTACATGTATTTCCCTCTGTCATCCATGACGCCAGAAAGTCGCCCTAACACAGACAAATAGAACATTTTCACTCACAAAAAGTATTTTACCTTCTGAAGCAAAGGAATGAATTATTCATTAGGTACGACAAGTCAATGAGGAAATAGCTCTGCACATACCCATACTCTCGAGATTGGTAATTCGATTGATGCATTCCTGCATGAACCATCAGTTGCATTGAAAAATTAGTAAACCAAATCTGGCAAATTAAGTTGACTAATCACTTTTAGAAAATATACTTCCATATGCCTTACTAAATTTCAAATAAAAACTTCATCTATTAATGCACTTTGAGGTACGAAGAAGACATGAAAATTGTTGATTTATGTGTTACTTCAGGATAAATATAAATTACCTGAGTCCTTAACTTAAATTCAGCAGCAAGATCTTCCAGAGGAATGCATTTATGTTTCTGCAATGTCAAAATTAACAGTAGTATTAATAACAAAATCACAACTCAACTTGAAAGCCTCATGTCTCGAATAGAAACAAAACAACACAAAGAGTTAAAAGATTAATAAACTCTAAACTGGATTGGATAAGTTCGAAACTACAACCCAACCTTAAATCCCCAAAACTTAGAAGCTCCTTTTCATCCCTAGTTTTTGTGCAACCCGATGGCGATGGAGATATTAGGGAGCTAGAGTATAAAACAATATCTTAGAATGAATTAACTGAACTCTACCTTTATGTATTCCACAAAATCAGAAAGCAAATCCTGACGTCCATCCTGCACTTCATTCTCGGTCGTACCTTCTTCATCTATTGAAAACTCGCCTTTCCACTTCTCAAACTCTAAAGCAGCAGCTTCCTCCTCCCTAGCCTTTTGAGCTTTGGCTTCTTCCTCCTACAAAACAGTGGCCAAATCTTCAGGCAGTAACTTAACGACACGAAAATACACATCCTAATTTTCCCAAACAGAAACGAAAGAGAGACGTCAACGCACCAGCTGATGCTCCTGTGCTTCACGTTCCTCATCTTTCCTCCTCCGCATTTCAGCATAGCGGTCTTGTTTTGTTACCCTTGATTCACGTGCAGCTTGTTCAGCCTTCAAAAAAAGAATGGACTCAAGTAAGTGATTAGTTGTGCTTCAATTGAAAGGAAAAAAGGGAAGAAAATAATATAAAAGCAATACAAGTAAACCACAATCAAGGATCCTCAGAGAACATAAGCATAAACTCAATTGAATGTTTCAGTTACTTCACCATTTCGGTAATTTAAATCAATTGAATGATATAGTAATCAAACTTCTAACATGTCCTACACCTCAGTGACTACATATAAGTGTTTATGTCTTTAACCCTAAATGTAGATATTTGGATAATTAGAAACTCGCTAAAATTTAAGGCCTGTTGGGTATTCAGGACAGGACAGGACACATAAACTAGAAATTTTAATCAGGACTGGAGAGGGGGAGAAAGAGTATGTGCAATCCTTCAAATCAAGAAGTAAAAGGAAGAAAGAATACTTGTCGTTGTGCTTCCCGCTCTTGACGCTTCTTTTCCCTCTTCTTGGATGCTTTAGCATCATATTCGCCCTCAACATCTTCCTCATCACTTCCCTCAACTGATTCTGTATTTGAAAATACAGACTATGAGTTCATTTGACAGAATAACACATTTTTCAAATTATTTAATATCATTAGCACTTAATGCTAGCTAGCTAGTGCAATGGCTCATATACAAAATGTGCAGCTATACAAGTCCAAATTTGCACTTCATATGCCGTGTACAATTTCTAAACAGAATACCAGATACATCCTTTACTTCCTCAATTTTTGTACCATCCTCGTGAATCCATAAACCTCATGACTCCGTCTCTGGAAATAATCGGCAGTCTACCCCAACAGATCAAACCGTGTAAACCATCATCCCCCAAATCCCAATTTGATCAGTCCTTTATCTCTCACAGATACGGTTGCTTATATTTTCGTTCCTGATTATCTCGCCACTGATTACCAATTGATATCTATTTCAATCACAATTCAATCAATTACAATCGCTTCTCGAATCAAAGAGAAACGAACATCACAAAACCGCAGAGAGTCACAATTACTCATGAACTTAATCCAGTCTCTTACTAATATAAAATCAAATTTAGTCACTTCAAAGTAAAACACAAACCTTCTACACCTGGTGCAGCAGCAGCTGATGTGCTTGCTCCAGAAGCCGGCCTCCTACGCATCCGGCCACCGCCAGGCGCACGCACCACCGCCTCCCTCTGAGCAACCTAGATCAATATAAACAATAAAGAAAATCATATAACTAAAAACAATTACGCTGCAGCCGAATTAGGGCTCAAAGAATCAAACCTGAGGTTCTTCTTCGTGTTCATGCGAAGATCGAGAATCTTGACGGCGTTTCCATAGAAATAGTGGAATTAATCCCAAAACAAGAAGCATAGAAAGAAAAATTGCCAACATTTCCTCCATATTTTCTCAATCTCAGGCCCTGTTGACGTTCCTTTTCTTTATCTCAATTCTATTTTCTTAGGAATTCTCGGAAACCAAACAAAGAGTTAGGGTAAAGGGGATACCTTGAGAGCGGTTAAGCTTGGGACAATCAATGGGGTCTGGAACGATTTGAATAGTGATTATTACTTTAGTCTAAAGTAAGCTTTGAAATTGCACTGTACCAATGAATAGTTTTTGGATCTCAATTTCACTCTATTTACGGACATGCCATTGTTCTAAGGATTTTGCCTGGGTTTTTTTTTTCAGCTTTAGGTGTATGGGCTTTAGCGGGTTTGGGCTGTCACTGGGTTGGTGGGTTTTGTTTGTGGTTGGGTTTTTTGGATGGATGGCCGACACGGGCAGGCCTAGCCTGCAACGATGCCAGCGAGAAGAGAGGGGGGTGTCGTGTGATGCGAGCGAGAAGAGAGAGAGGAGTCGTCCGATGGCAGAGAGAAGAGAAAGGGGTCGTGCGATGCCAGAGAGAAGAGAGAGGAGGACTTCTGGAAGGAAAAATTTGAGGAGAGAGGAAGGGGTAGGATGAGCAAAGCAATAGGTAGGCCTGCCCGGAATTTGGGTTTTGTTTTTTCTCGGTGAGGTCTGCTTAGAGAAGCGGTGAGGCATGAAGGGTTGAATTCAGAGATTTGGTTCCAGCTGGAAGCTATCTCTGCAAGCATTGATGAGGATCTCTCCCAGCTGGCAGCTTCAATCCCTTTCAAAGCTAAGTGTCCCTTTTGAACCGAATTTTCCCTTATTTCACTGTTTCTGGTTTGAACCTACTTACAAACCTGTTTTGTTTCCTGCTTTGTTTTCCGTCTGGTTCTGGTTCTCTGGTTCTGATATTCAACTTTTAGTTGGGAGTGCAAGATATGTTTTTGAATTATTAAATTGGGACAGAAAAACAGATATTTTGTGCTGCTTTCTTCACAGTCTGATAATACCACTTCCTCTTCATTTCTCTTTTTCTTCCTGTTATGTTGGTCTTTCAGTGTTATAGTTTCTCTGCAGAAATCAAACTGTATGCAATTTGCCCCTTTTTTGTTTTTCAGTATTCGGTGAGTTTGATCATATGGGTTTCACTACTCAACCCTTCTCTACCATTACGAACAAGTTCACTTTTTAGGGTGGGTAATTTTGTGGTTTGAAAATTATGTGTTAGAAGTGTTAAGTTTGGGATTAGAAATGGGTTTTCTGTTAAAATTTTATTTTTGTGATTTTGGGGGTTTTGTTTCAAGAAATCTCATCCTTTTAATCGGACTTTTTCCAAATTTTATTGGTGGGTTTTGGGTGCTTTTGAATTTGGTGAAATTTGTGATTTTTCAGTGCTTCAATGGTGTTTTGGAATGATTGGTATTTTGGTGTCAAATGCAACTAATTATGTGGATCTTAATTTGTAGATATCTAAGAGTGACAAATGCAACTAATTATATGGATCTTAATTTGATGATTCATTTCTTTCACTCAGTGTGTCAGGAAATGAGTTCAACCATGGATTCGTATACATTGAAGACCACATCAGATTTGTCTGCTCTCTGACCTGATTGAGTGAGGGAGGAGGGATAGAGCGCAGAGAGAATATGACGGAAATTGAGGAGGAAGCCCATGCTTGCAGAGAGTTAGTGAGATCTGAAGCCCATGCCTGGATGAACTCATTTAATTTGAGCACACAGAGCTCAAATCTGGTGTTCAAAAATAAGGCGGAGGCCACGAAGTTCTCAAATCCAAGATGAAAAGGTATAATCCATGCCTCTGCAACTATTTGTGTCCTTCATATATATATGCCATTAGTTGTCCTATCTTTGTCGTTGTCCATATTCTTCTCTGTGAATCAATGTCAATGTTTAATTTTCATGGGCGGTGCAAAAAAAATTTGGACTTTTTATGATCCCACAACCCCACGCCCACATATAATTGGCTTTAAAGGGTTCTGGGTTCTGTTCTTTTATTATTTGTTTCTCTCTTTTGGACCAATTGTTTCAAACATTGATATATAAAAGCAGTGCAGTTTGGCATATCAAATCAACCTGCAGCTTTCTTGGGACTCTAATTCTTAGGTGAGTTCTGTTTCTCATTTTATTGATGCTTTTTTGTTTTCTTTTCACATAGTTTTTTGTTCTTTTGATGCATTTGCTGGTGTCATCTTCTAACTGCTGAAGTTTATAGAGCATTTCAGTTAGATATTATTATTAAAGATTGCAGCTTTGAGCTTTTTGTCTCCTTGAATTTTACTGTTTGATTCTTGGGTGTGTTTATTTTTCTTGCTCAACAGTTTTTTCTAATGCCATCAGCTGTGGTGGTTAATATTCTGAATTCGTCGACTTTGATATGATTAGACTATTGCAATTAAGCATTTTGATTAGATTTCAGCAAACAACATAAGATTAGCCTGCTGGAATTCAATAAGATAGAAGCTAATAGAACACTTGATATGCAGGAAATGCTCTGTTTGAATTGATAATTTGATACAAAATGGCCATAAAGACAATTGGTCTTATTAATAGTTGTCTTCCAGAGGAATTAAAATAGGTACTTTTATATGCAGCTTCTGAATGGGGGAATTCAATGTCTTATATTGTCAAATATAATGTTATTGTGTATCATAAACTTGGTCTCACTTTTGATTGAATTGTTCCAGTTCTTGGTATAAGGAGCTATAGCTCCATTGAAGAAGTGAGAGGCATAAGACAATATTTCTTCAGTCTGGTATGTCATTTTAACGATTGGAATTCCACAATTTGATTAGTTTTGATAATTTCCGGAAGAAGAAGAAGGCCCTGTGTCCAAGTTTTACAAAGCACACTTTGTAATGCTTCAAAATTTCATGCTTTTTTCAGGAATTCAGAGAGGCAGGATGCGGATACTTCTGACTTTATCAAGGTTAGTGAATTATGTGGTTTCTCCATGGGGTGCAGTTTTATTGTTACACTTTGTAAAGCTTCAAAATTTCATGCTTTTTTTCAGGAATTCAGTAGTCCCCATCATCATCAGTTTGTCTGCTATTGCAGTTAGAGAAGCATTCGACCGAAGAAGGCGGGGTTACACCTTCAGTTTATTCGCGCAAAGAACCAGTATGTCCAAAAATATATGTTACTCGATTCTTAAAAACTTTATGGCATGACAAAATAAATTTACAAATTGCTAATTTTTCTGTTTTGTATAAAATCTTTGTTCACTCTACCTGAACAGGAAAACATGTTAAGTTTTCTTTCATCTTATCTTTGGCACAGAAAGCACCATCAAAATTTAAACTTTTTATTATTTTTTTCATTCGGCTGTTGAGGAAGGGATTGTTGTTGGTGGATGAAACATTTAGGTAATTATCTGTTGCTTATTGAACTCCCCCAATCATGAGTTTTGACTCAAAAGAAGATTTTGATGATGACAGATACTAAATTGAATTTTGGCTCAAATTGTATTGAAAATTGCAGTTCGGAGCAATTTTTATGAGGAAGAAGGATGAATCCTAAACATATGTATGAATTTAGTCAATTTCTACATGCTCCATTCAGTAGATGAATTGTAAACATATGAATTTCAAGCACCTGAATTGAATAGATGCTTTTAATTCTTCTCTCATCTAAACCATAGATTTTTCTGCAATTTTATTTCTATGTTGTTTATATCATTGTTGTTTGAATATATGGTTAAACTTATTTCATTAATTGTTGATGCCGCGTGTTGATAATCATGGAAAGGCAGGGGTGCGATGGTCGTTTTAGTCTGTAGGGTTTCGAATGGATTGGGTGGGTTAGGGAGACTTTCATTTCCTTTCTTTCTATGAGCCGCAGAGGGACTCAGTGAGAGCATGCCGTCAGGAGAGAGAGCGGGAGGGATAGAGATAGGGATTTGGTGAGGGGAAGGCATGCCCATGGTTGCACAGAATGACTGAGATTGGAAGCCCATGACAGCCTCAGCTGATTGAAAAGGTGAGGAGTCGTTTTCAAATCTTTTGTGCTTTAGGATTAGGTTTACAAACTCTATTCATATCATGCAGCTTCAGATTCGAAATTGTGATTTTGGTCAGCAAGAATTCTAGGGTTTGTGACGTTTGTGAGGTTTACACATTTTAAATCTCCTTTTGTCTTCCAATTCTCTCTACTTTATTGCTATGTGATGTAACTCTTATTCTGTATATTTTACTAATCAATTGAACGTGCAAAGGTAGTAATTGAAGCCTTTGTTGCTGGGAGATCGTTTAGAGGTAAAAACCCAGCTTCTTTTTTATTTTTTATTTTATTTTTCTTCTTCGTTTAAATCTATTAGTTCTACTTAAGGAATGAATTATGATCAGAATTTGTTTCAGGGAATCGGAGAGCGAAATTTGAGAGAGAATGTCGAAATCGGCTAGGATCGAAGATAAAGACGGAGATTTCGACAGGTCTGCTTGGCTGCTCATACTGACGACATGTAAATCAGAGCCGGTGAGAATGGTGGCGGAGAAGCTCAGGTCGACCCAGAGTTGGGTTTCTGAAAAATGAGAAAGGTTTCTGTAACATGCTCTTCTACTTCCTCTTCATCTTCTGGTATGCTTCTTTCCCTCCAACTTTGCAAATATTTTTGTTTAATTGCGAATTGTTTGCTTGGTTTGTTTATTTTATTTTACTTGAATTATTGTTTATTAAGTGGGTAGGAGGAATTGGAGCAAATGATGAGGGAGAAGATCAATATCAGGAAGATCGACTACTTGCCAACAAGGCAGGTGACCTTCCCTGCAAATCAAACAAAGAAATTAATTTTGATTTGATTTCATTAGAAACTGCGAAAACATAAGTTATATTTGGAACAGGTTACGTACGTTGTAGCCTTTGGGTGCCACTGTCATGACACAGAGAACAAGCATTTAAAATATTAGATTACGAACCTGACATGGCAGAATCGTTTCAGCAGCATTTAACGAGTGGAACTCAAGCCTAACAGCAGGTATACATATGTTTCATTTTCTATTTTGTCAACTGTCTGCAGAAACTTCTCCTTATGTTCACATATGCTCGGATGTAAATTTTGAATGTTTCTTCTAACCTAATTTGTCTGATTCAGACGTGCCATTTTTCTTGGTTCATATTGATTCAAATTCACACCCTACTATTAAGCATCTAAAGGATCGGGAAACCTCCCAAAGTGCTGATGATGTTCACAAGGTCTGTTCGTTTAACTTTTAATTCGAACTATAGCCAATCATTTAGGTGTCCCGGAAAATGGAATAATATTTTAGATATTTCTGGGTTCAACTTTGTTAAAAATGGTGCATTATCAACGAATGGATCACGTAAGGTTGTGTTTTCAGTTTATAACCATAAATATTATCCATGTAATTTAAGCTTTGTTGTCAGATGGAAGCTGATGTTTAATAGCTGTAGTAAAAGAAATATTGCTTTTGGTCATGTTGGGTGACCTCCTCTCCTCGAGATAATTAGAAAACTCTTTTGAACATGGCTCTTTTAATTTTTGTGTGTAAAGTTCCAATTTTCTTCTCATTTTCGTGTGATGAATCATATTAATTTAGAGAACCAGTGCGCCGACCAAAGACGTTAAGGCTGCTCTCATTGATAGCAATTGGGACATTGGTAAGAACCCCTTTCTTCCCATTTTTGTTTATGTTAATTTGAATCGGTTATGTGTATGTGTATATATATATATTTTTAATCCTTATCGAAGTTGGTTTTTTAATGAAATGCAGAGGCTGCTCAGAAGGAATTGAGGAGGAGAGGGAAGGTTTAGGCGTTGAAAAAGTCATCTCGGATGGCTGCCGAGGGCTTGCTGGCTCTGGCTTAGCATGAGAACATATCTTTCAATACATGGTAAGTGTGTGTAACTGATATGATTCCTCCATATTTTTTTAGTTCTATTTGATTAGTTGTTATTATAAGTATATGGTTGCGTACTTAATTTCATTCGTCCTTTTTTCCCCTTATTTCTTCTTCCTCTGCTTCGCTTTTGCTGCTTCTTCTTCTTCCTCTGCTTCGCTTTTGCTGCTTCTTCTTCTTCTTCCCCCTTTTGGTTCCCCCTCTCTTGCTTTATTTCTTCTGATATTTTCTCTCCCTCTTGCTCTCTTCAAAATCCCACAACAGTCTTTGGAGTTGGAGGCTTTTGCTCTGTTGGGTTTTCTTCCAATAACTCAAGGGCCGAAAGGTATTCCCTTTTCATATTCTTCTCTCCCAATTTCTTTAGGGTTAATTTCAATTTTCTTATGCTATTTGCAGTGGTGCTTTTTAGGGTTTAACTATTTGATTTCACAGATTCATTACAGACAGTGAATAGTACATTTTAAATTCGTATTTCATAACTTGGTTGCTTGATAACACAGTAAATAGTTACATTTTAAGTCGCCGGCTCTGTATCCTTTTTGGTCAGTTTTGTTTTAATCTCATAATCTATGTTTCTTTATATCAATCATTATTGGTATCTGGTTTGCAAGAAATTGAGGATAGGATAAGGGAACTGGAAGTGGGCCTGGTGCGTGAGGGTCTTATCTCAAGGACTCAGAGAAGGCTGAGATGTATAAGAAGCACAAGGAAAACCCTGAGGTTTATACTGTTGAGAGGCTGGCTAAGGATTATAGGATTATGAGGCAGAGAGTGCATGCTATTCTTTGGCTCAAAGAGCTTGAGGAGGAAGAGGAGAAAAAGCTTGGTCGTCCTTTAGATGATTCTGTTGAGCTCCTGCTTGACACCTGCCCAGAGTAAGATATCAATTCACAAGCATTACTTCCATTATATACAATGGGTCCTGTAGTTCTAATAATTTTGTAATGATATCAATTATTCTGTGCATACTTCATACTGATGGTAAAGGTTTCCTGCTGCGTTAATTGTAGTCGCAAATTTATAAGCTTAGTGGTGCTTGGCTGATCCAATAGCCAGATTTTATTTCTCATAGTGCATAACTCCTTTCCTCTTTTCAGATTTTTTAATTCTCATGACCGCGAATCCACGTGGTATCCCTTCCCTACAAACCTGATTTCAAGGTTATGCCAGAGGGTTGGGATGGTACCACCGGAGATTTGGATGAAGTTCATTATGAAATCTCAAAGAAAGAAGATGAAATGCTCTATCAAGAGTTTGTCCAGAGAATGAACTTCAACAAAATGAAAGTAAGTTCCGTAATCCTGACTTTTCCATGAGAAAAGAAAGCAATCCAACATTAATAATTAGGAAAAAAGCATAGTTCTGTACTGCAAAGTATTACTGCTATTATTGGTGTTACTGTTACGTCTCTCATTATTATTGGCTTTTCTTTCTCTTTGTTCATATTTTTGTCTTCGAGGATGAATCATTGGAAGCATAATATGTTTTTGCATCATGCTTTCTTTTTCCCACTAAAGTGGCATCAACAGTTATTGTATTTCTCCTCTACATACCTCTTTATACGAACAACTGATGGACTTTACGGTGTACAAGCAAACTGGTTAGGAGAGTATTAAGTGGGTATAAGACAAGGTGATAGATTGGCAATTCTTAACTTAGTTTCTTCCTACTAATTGTGCAATGTCTTTACATGTTAGCTTTTAGTTGAATGTATATAAAAATCAAGCGGCTTATCTTATCGACCTCATTCACTCATGTGTCTCTCTATTCATTCATGATTGTGTTGAATTTATTTAGGTTAAATGTGTCTTATACATGTAGTTACGCTTGAAACAGTGGTTCCCGCCGCAACGTGCGGGCTTATTTTCTAGTAGGACCTAAATGTAATTCGCATGAATTAGGAATCATTAACCGATGAAGAAATTTAAGATTATTACATTATGTTTGGAAGAAAAAATTTAAGATTATTAATGAATTTTATAATGACGGAGTTTTATATTCTAGAATTTGTAAATTTTCTTATTTGGTTACAATAGAATTGAATACGAAATTTGTTATTTTTAAACTCTCAATCGTAGAAATTGAGAAATGACACATATTTAGAGGTCCCAAATTCCAAGTTTTTTTTTTTTTTTTCAACACGAAAATTCTAAATTTATATGATTATGAATCCAAAAAAAGGAATTGGTGCATGTCAATTTATAAATTCTAATTTTTACCTCGTCCAAACATAGTGTTAGAGATTAGATTTCTTCTGTTGTATAAATCATTTTATTTCTATAGAGATTTTTCCGTGTTCGGAACAAAGACGTGTTATTATACGAGTGATGAGTTACTTGTGTTAAAAATTAACAACTTAAATCATAAAACAATAAAACAATAAAACATCCCCCACTTATATAATGATACATAATATATCGTTCGTGTTACGCACACAATGAAAATTTCTCGTATTTCTCTATACATAAATATTCACACAATTATCACTTCTTCAAAATTTAAATATTTTAAAGTAAAAATATTTATAAAAATGAATATGATTTTTAGTTTAATCTATACTATTATTAAGAAAACTCACCTAGTCAACTTTTTCCCCCTTTTTTCTTATTTTTCCCTTACTTTTCATACACACTATTGACAAAAGGAGGGCAAAATAGTAATTTTGTACCTTTTGACAAAATAACTATCGTATCCCTATCTTTCCTATTTTACCCTCTTTTTTATACTTATTTTTCCAATTTTACCCTTACTTTGATACACAATGTTTACACAAGGAGGACAAAATAGTAATTATGTAATATTAAAAAAAATATGCATTTATTAAGAGAAATTGTTCACACACATAAAGTGTGTGCTCTCTGCTAGTTTTATATAAATATCCCTTTAATAATATGTGACTTGAATTTCAAGGCAGAAGAAGGAAAAAAAATTGTTTCCGACAAATGACTTAAAATTGTCTACGTTAAATTTTTAATTTTTAACCCAGACTATTAGATATGGTCTATCATAAAGGAGCTGAATGAAAACAAAGTTTCATGTTCAAATTTGAATTAGAGACGTTAAAAGTAATGAATCAATGTCGACTATAACCCTTTGCCTTCCAAGCTACTGATGCAAGTTCGAATCTCGAAACTAACGAGAGCTTGCAACCATTATATCAAAAATCCATCTACGTCCCCTAATATTCTATTTATACTCTTCATTCATCCATGAAAACTCAATAATTACTTGGCACACCGTCTGTCATTATCGTGCTTAGCAAATAACACATCTTGTGCGAATTGAGAGACTTGTAGTCTTGTATATTGAAGTTGTAGTCAACCATAATAACTTACATTACATGTATGAAAATGCTATTGTAGACATCGAAATTTCGGTGAAATAAATGTTGACCAATGCATTAAAATTTCAGTATTCACGTGTCACATAAATTTTACACGTAGCGTGTGACACAACGAAAAATTGAAAGAAATCAGAAAAGTCATCAAATAGGACATGTGTCAACACCTAGCAAAAATGATTTATTTCATTTGAATATTATATTCAAAATTAGGCCTTGAAAAATTCTATAAATACAAGGCTATTTCATCCATTTCAAGGGACCAATTCACATATACATTTCTCTACTCCCAAATTAGAAGAGAATTCCCCAAATCCTTGAAGCTATGAAACTCTAAAGCTCTAAAGCATCCAACCTCCCAAATTCCCAAGAATTCCGAAGGATCAAGAAAGCTCTTTTCGTTCTTCGTCAAATCCTTGAAGAAATCCACGCAACGGTTCATCAAGGTCAAGCCCCAAAAGCCCTTGAAGATTCGTTCATCGTTTATCAAGATCAAGCCCCAAAGGCTCCTTGAAGATCCATTCATCCTAAGATCAACCCCCGACGGCCCTTTGGATCAACAACATCAACAAATCCACACCACTGTTCATCCCCAGACCGAGCCCCAACGGCCCTTTGGATCAACAGCACATCCACAAATCTACACCTTACGAAGATAGAATCAAAGGATTAAATTGGAGAAGAGATTGTAACCCCAAAATTAATCTAAAATATTATTTTGTACACGTGTTCTTGTCTCATTCATCGCAAGAAAATTTGTGTTTACAAATTTGGCACGCCCAGTGGGAACTTTCTACCTCTCATCTCTATCTTCAAATCCGCAACAAGGTACAAATGACATCAAGAAAAGATCAGGCTGTTCCCACAACCAAAGCAAAGAACAAGAACATTTTCACCGCAAGCGGTGACACTTCGGGCGTCACAACCCGAAGCAAGGCAAGAGCCCTCTCTGCCGCGACTTCCACCCATACATTAACTCTGCCGAAGGAACAAGAACACCCAAGGCACGAACCCGTGATCACCCTGGCCTCGCTAAGGGCACCAAGAGAGGAAAGCCCGAGGAAGTACTTGGAGTCCTTACTTTCCGATGCCGACTCGAGCAGCTTCGCCATGCAAGTCATGACCACAGGAAAAACTTCAATCGATGAGCAGCTGGCTCAAATGAATGAAGCGATCACAAAACTCACATGGACGTGAAAGTCGACCTAAAGGTTGATCCACTAAAGATATAAGCCGACGAAGAAGAAGAGCCTCCGGTGGAGAAAGTCGAAGAGAAGCGAGAGCCAGACCAAACAGCGGCGCTCATGGGATCTCTCTCTATCCAGCAGCTGCAAGAGATGATCGCTAGCACCATCAAGGCGCAGTACGAAGAGAGCTCACATACCTCCGTGTTGTACTCAAAGCCTTACTCCAAGAAGATTGACGCCCTGAAAATGCCGAGGGGTTATCAACCACCAAAGTTTATGCAATTTGATGGAAAGGGAAACCCAAAGTAGCACGTCGCCCATTTCGTTAAAACTTGCAACAATACGGGGACGGAATGAGACTACCTCGCGAAGCAATTTGTCCGCTCTTTGAAGGGGAATGCATTCGACTGGTACACGGACCTAGAACCTGAATCCATTAATAGTTGGGAGCAATTGGAGCGGGAATTCCTCAACCGTTTCTACAACACCCGCCGCACTGTAAGCATGCTGGAGCTGACAAGCACGAAGCAATGGAAGGACGAGCCAATCGTGGACTACATCAACCGATGGCGCACTCTAAGCCTCGACTGCAAAGATAGGCTTTCAGAGATCTCCTCGATCGAAATGTACGTCCAAGGCATGCAATGGGGGTTACACTACATCCTTCAAGGCATCAAACCACGGACATTCGAAGAGTTAGCCACCCGTGCCCACGACATGGAGTTGATCATCGCCCACCATGGAAAAAATGAGCCAATCACAAACTTCAAGAAGGATAAGGTGTTTGCTCCAAATGTAGACAATCATGGGAAAAAGCCCGCCAAGAAAGCTTTTACTATTAACACTACCCCCATTAAAATCTCATTTGCGCTCGTCAAGATTTCCTCCAAAAACAAAGCAAATGAGATAAAGAGAGATGAGTATTCTCGCACCCAAGACAGGTACAAAAACACCTTGAGGGAGCTGGAGCAAAAGACGTACCTTTTTCCTGACTCAGATACGGCTGCAATGTTAGACTACTTGCTGGAAAAGAAGGTGATCGAGTTATCGGAATGCAAGCGCCCCGAAGAGATGAATCACGTCAACAATCCCAAGTACTGCAAGTACCATCGTATCATAAGTCATCCCGTTGGTAAATGCTTCATCCTCAAGGAACTCATCATGAAGCTGGCACAACAAGGGCGGATTGAACTCGACCTAAAAGACACGGCCGCAACTCACACTACTACGATCATGTTTGGATCCTTCGATCTCGTTCCCCTCCAAATGATTCATGACCATTCCCGCCAATGCTCAAGTCACACGGCACCTTCTGCACAACCATCGCTGGGGAAAAGCGACCAAGATGCATCTGCCGATGATGAAGAAAGGTGGATATTGGTGACCTATAAAAAAACGAGGAAGCCAAGACCGCAAGACATAAAGCCAAAGGTAGAGCAAGGGAGAAAGCACCATCGCCGTAACAGTAGGAAGCCCAAAGAAAACGTAAGAGTTGCTAAGCCAACATACAATGGGGAACCTATGGAGCAAGACCCACGCATTCCCGTCTTCTTGCACGAGTATTTCCTGAATGACTTCTTCCAATAGCGCACTACCGTCGTCTGTTACATGGTTGAAGTAGAGATGGAAGAGCCCTGAAAAACCAAAGTTATCGCTACTGAGGAAGAAAAGACCCTAACACCCAAAGAAGGTCTGCCAACACACTTTAGCATCGAGGAAGCGCTACGATTGCCAAAAAAGATGCGAAGAGAACTAGCAGTGATCTTGGCAAGTCCCGACTACCACAAAGTGCAAGAAAGCAATGATGAGGGTTTGAACCTTCGGCCACATGAATGTGCCACATGCTGTGCTGCCCATGACGCAATCAACTTCACTGACAAAGACTTACTGTTAGGATCAAAGCCTCACAACCGTCTTCTATTCGTCTCGGGGTATGTAGGGAGCACAAAGTCAACAGCATGCTTGTGGACGGTGGATCGGCCATAAACATCATGCCAAAGTCAACAATGACCACAATTGGCATCAAGATGGATGAACTGTCCCTAAGCAGTTTGCTGATCTAGGGTTTTAACCAAGGAGGACAAAGAGCAATGGGCATGATCCGAGTGGAGATGACCATTGGTGAACTCAAATCAAGCACGATATTCCATGTGATTGATGTGAGAACTTCCTACAGCTTGCTCTTAGGAAGACCTTGGATCCACGGGAACGGAGTAGTGTCATCCACCCTCCATCAATGCTTAAAATTCTACCAGGAAGGAGTGAAGGTAATCCAAGGTGATACCAAGCCATTCACCGAAGTCGAATCACACTTCGCATACGCCAAGTTCTACATGGATGAAGACATGGTGCCCGAAGCTCTTCCAAAATAGATCAAATCCACGGGCAAAGCAGCACCTAAAAAGCAGGAGTGGCAAGCCATGCCTAAGAAGCAAGAAGGGGAAGTCGTGCCATCTTCAAGCGAAAATGATGATGAGTTTGCTAAACCTGCAAAAACCAAAGGGAGTATGACACCTTCAAAAGGTGGAAACACACCCATCTTCCGATACATCCCGATGTCGAAAAGAAAGAATGGTCAATCCCCGTTCGAAACTGGAGCAAGCAAAGCCGACATACAACGACACAAGGATAATGCGAAGTTGCTCAAGACAAATGCAATTTTACCTCTAACACAGCTAGGCGGCGCTAAGGTTGCAAGACTACCACAAGGCTTCATAAAAGCTCTGCCAAAGGGGGTGGAACCAAGCTTTCTTCCAACTAAGAGGATAGAAGAAGGTTTTGATCCAAACGCCTACAAAGTCATGTCGAAGGCTAGGTACAACTTCGCTTCCTTTTCGAATCCTGAAAAGAAGGTTTCAAACACCGTCATCGATAAAGAACGTGACCTCACCAAGACTCAAAAGAAGTTGACAACAATAAGGCTGGACTTGACTTCACACCAAATGCACCCGTGAAGATTTCAAGCAAAGCGAAAAACTCTAGCACTCAACACATCAGCGTAAGCATTGAACAAGATCAAGATGAGCGTAAACCCACCACTTAGATGTCAGTCTTCAATAGGATGAATCGTTCAAGGCTCAGAATTTCGGCACTTAATCGCATTGGTGGTCAAGATTGAACCTCCGTCTTCAAGAAGCTTAACGCGCCAACATCCCAAAGCTCTGTTTTTGAAAAGTTGTAGAAACCTAAGAGACAAAGCAACACGGCTGGCTCTCCTCCGCAGTGGTCAACTTTGGAAAGAATTGAAGACAACAAGAAGCCTTCTAGAAAGAGGGAGACAACGTCAAAGGAAGAAAAGCTCGACGGGCTAGCAGAAAAATGTGACATTCGAAGCTCGATTCCTTCAAGGATGAGGCGCCAAGCAATCTTGGAGGTTGACACAAATGGACCACTGAAAGTAAGAAGGCGCACCATTATCCACACTGGACAATCTTCATGCCAACAAGCTCGAGAAGACAACACTGAAGATGAGGTCCAAGATGTCTTCGATATCACGATCCAAGAAGGCAAAGAAGATGACATCCCCAAGGAAGATGTCATTGCTGCGCCACCACAGCTCGAAGATGGGGGGCAAGCCACGGTTGATGATCTCAAGGAACTCAACTTAGGCACGAACGAGGAACCAAAGCCTATCTTCGTAAGTGCACTACTAAGTGCGGACGACATAGAGAAGTATTACCAGCTGTTATTAGAGTACAAAGACGTCTTTGCTTGGACCTACAAAGAAATGCTCGGCCTTAACCCTATCATCGTTGTGCATCATCTTGCAGTCAAGCCTGGAACGCAACCGATAAAGCAAACTCAAAGAAGCCATCGATCTGAGCTCATCCCACAAATTGAGGTCGAGGTGGACAAGCTAATCAAAGCAAGCTTTATTCGAGAGGTGCAATACCCCAAGTGGATCTCCAACATCGTCATTGTCCTTAAGAAGTCTGGACAAATACGTGTTTGCGTAGACTTTCGGGACCTCAACGATGTTTGCCCGAATAACGACTTCCCTTTGCCAGTCATCAAAATCATGGTGGACGCAACCACTGGCCACGAGGCACTGTCATTCATGGACGGATCTTCTGGATACAATCAAATTCGCATGGCTCTTGAAGACGAGAAACTAACAGCCTTCTGCACTCTAAAAGGTATATATTACTACAAAGTGATGCCCTTTGGTCTGAAGAATGTTGGAGCTACATATCAGCGCGCAATGCAGAAAATCTTTAATGACATGCTACACAAAAATGTAGAATGTTACGTAGACGATGTGGTGGTCAAGACAAAGAAAATATCAGATCACTTGAAGGATTTGCGAATAGTGTTCGAAAAGCTGCGAAAATACAACCACAAGATGAACCGGTTAAAGTGTGCATTTGGCGTCACCTCTGGAAAGTTCCTCAGCTTCATTGTCAAGCATCGTGGCATTGAAGTGGACCAATCAAAGATCAAGGCTATTCAAAGCATGCTTGAGCCAAGAAACCTGCATGAGCTGAAAAGTCTACAAGGACGGCTAGCCTTCATCAGACGCTTCATCTCCAACCTTGCAGGGCGTTGTCAACCGTTCAGCCGACTTACGAAGAAGGATGTTCCGTTCGTATGGGATGAAGCATGCCACAATGCTTTTGAAAACATAAAAAAGTATTTATCAAGTCCATTTGTCTTAGGGGCGTCTGTGTCTGGGAGGCCGCTCATATTGTACATCGCCGCTCAGAAAAGTTCAGTTGGAGCACTGTTGGCGCAAGAGAATGAATCCCAGAATGAAAGAACGCTTTACTACCTTAGTCGAACTCTCACCGGCGCTGAGTTGAACTAATCCCCAAGAGAAAAGATGTGCCTCGCCTTGGTGTTCGTCATCCAGAAGCTCAGGCATTACATTCATGCTTACATCATCCATCTGGTTGCTAAAGCTGACCCGATCAAATACGTCATGTCCAAACCAGTATTGACAGGGCGACCCGTTAAATGGGCGTTACTTCTTAATCAGTATGAGATCATCTACGTCCCAGCTAAAGCAGTCAAGGGACAAGCGCTAGCAGACTTCCTGGCCGATCACCCAATTCCAGCTGATTGGAAAATCTCAGACGACTTGCCTGACGATGAGCTGTTCTACATCGACATCTTCCCGATGTGAACAAATTTTTTCGACGAATCCGCATGAGCAGACGAAGCGAGGGCAGGAGTATTATTCATGTTGCCACAAAGGCAAATACTACCATATTCCTTCCAACTAAGTGAATTGTGCTCCAACAACGTCGCTGAGTACCAAGCACTGATCACCGGGCTCCAAATGGCGATCAACATGGAAATCACAGCCCTTGAGGTATATGGCGACTCCAAGCTCATAATTAATCAACTATTAACTGAATATGAGGTGAGGAAAAATGATCTCGTCCCATACTTCCGGCTGGCAACTCAACTGCTACAAAAGTTTGTGTCTGTGACACTAGACCATGTGCCAAAAAAAGAAAATCAAATGGCAGACGCTCTCACCAACCTAGCCTCGAGTATGACACTAGGAAAATACGAAACTGCAGACGTGCCAGTTTGCCAAAGATGGGTGATCCCGCTCGTTATTGAAATGCCACTGGATGATACAAATGTCATCTCAGTACTTCCAGTCGATGCTGAAGAGTGGAGACAACCGCTGATCGACTACTTGGAGCATGGAAAGCTTCCAGATGATCTTAGACACCGCTCCAAAATACGTCGACGAGCACCTCGGTTCCTCTACTACAAAGGAACACTCTACCGAAGCTTTTTTGAAGGTGTACTTCTGAGATGCCTAGGTGAGGAAGAAGCCAATCAAGCCATGGAATAAGCACACTCAGGTGTATGCGGGGCGCATCAGTATGGGCCAAAGCTACATTTCCAGCTCAAAAGAATTGGTTACTACTGGCCAAGCGTGGTGAAGGATTGCCTAGAACACGCCAAAAGGTGCCAAGTCTGCCAATTTCATGCCAACTTCATACATCAACCGCCTGAACCATTACATCTTACAGTTACGTCATAGCCATTCAATGCATGGGGATTGGATGTCGTAGAACCGATCGCACCAAAGTCATCTGCAGGAGAAGCTTACATCCTAGCTGCAACAGAGTACTTCTCCAAGTGGGCTAAAGCCATACCCCTAAGGGAAGTCAAGAAGAAAACTGTCGTCCATTTCATCAAGGAGTATATCATCCACCGATACGGTGTGCCTCGCTACATTATCACTGACAACGGAAAACAGTTCTCCAACCGACTCGTGGACGAGCTCTGCGAGAAATACAAGTTCAAGCAGCACAAGTCTTCCATGTATCATGCTCCGCCAACAGTCTTGCGGAAGCATTCAACAAAACGATGTGCAACCTCCTGAAGAAGGTAATCGGCTGAACAAAGAGAAACTGGCACAAAAGAATAAGCGAAGCACTTTGCGCATATAGGACGACACACAGGACTCCTACCCAAGCTACGCCTTATTCTCTCATATATGGCGTGGAAGCTGTTCAACCGCTCGAAAGTCAAATCCCCTCACTAAGGATGGCTATACAAGAAGGCTTGACTGAAGAGGAAAATGCAAAGCTACGACTTCAAGAGTTGGAAGCACTCGATGAAAGAAGGCTTGAAGCTTAACAACATTTGGAATGCTACCAAGCACGGCTATCCAAGACATTCAACAAGAAGGTCCGCCCAAGGTCTTTCCAAATTGGAGATCTTGTCTTGGCATTACGAAGGCCCATCATCACAACTCACAAGACAAAAAGCAAGTTCACATCAAAGTAGGATGGACCATACGTAATACAAGAGGTATACACCAACGACGCCTACTTAATCATGACGGAAGACGACTTGAGGATTGGCTCTATAAACGGCAAGTTCTTGAAGCAGTACTATGCATGAGAAGAAGCTATGTTCCTGGCCCGCAAGAGCATAAACTGCGTACGGCACATAAAAAAATAAAATTAAAATAAAATAAAATAAAATAAAAACAAACACTTTGAACTACGTTATGACTTGATCTCTTCTTTGGAAGAGTACGTAGGCAACTTGAAACTTCAAAACTTCGAGTACAGTCACACCATCAAAAATAATAATAATAATAATTTGAAGAAACGTGGAGCAAATTCAAAATGTGATACTTTATTTCTTTAAAAAAAATAAGGATTTTATTAAAGGTTTGACAAATGAAAGTCAATTTAATTACAAAGGCAACAATTTCTTTGTACAAAAAAAAAAAATATATATATATATATATATATATATATGTGTGTGTGTGTCTATGTCTGTGTCTATGTGGGGCCTCCAAAGCAGCAAGTGGCGTCATTGTCCAAAAAAAAAAAAAACACCATTCCCATAATCCCTAGCCACATTTCCAGATCAAACTTTGACATCCAACAGCCCATCGTGATCCGGGAAGTCTGGGCCCACAATCTGGAATCCAAACTCGATCTCACCCAAAATTTGCAGCCCTTCTTGTTTGGCGCACCAACATAGCCAACTTATCTGCAATCCAAATGCGTCTGCTCCCTCCTACTTCACAGGACAAGCAAATACGCGCTTATCAGCTGTATGCCTATGCAAATCTCTCCGGCAGCGCAAGAACCTTCCTTAGGCGGATCATGCTTCCCTATTTATGAACTTTGTTCTGCTTTTAGACATCTTGAACTTAGACATTCTGATCTTCTGCAAGAGAATGCATGAGAGGTTGACCTTGATGATGTTGAAGCTCGTGCAGATCACAACACGGTTGCAACGGTAATTATAAACCTCAGGAATCCTTGTGGGAATGTGTACAGTTACCAACATTTAGAGAATATCGCAGAAACTGCAAAAAAAAAAAAAAAAAAAAAACATCATGTTAGTGGCCGAGCACCAGAGGCTTAATGCAGCCATTACGAGTTCCCGATCTAGGCTTATCTTGATGGTCGAGAGTTTGATAGCATCAAAAATACCGAGAGCCCTCCATTCGTCACCAAAATATGATTCCATCCGGGTGACCCAGGCAACCCAGGCTGCAGTGGTCGATGGCCAAACTCCCTGGGGTCTGGCCGATTCCCATTTCGACCAGTCGTACCATTAGAACAAGGGTTTTAGGCAGTGTTCTTTAAGCAGTTCGTTGATTGCTTCTGGAACACTGTCCTTGAACAAAGGGCCTAGGGTTTGATGGGAGGCATTTGGTTCATCCTCAAACCGAATGGTTTTGATGGTGTTGTGGCCAATGCTGTCTTGACATCTGTTGCACTCCTCGACCAACTTGTTGATGAAAGCGTTGGCAGCCATTAGAGAAGATGAAGTTTTTTTGGGGGTATTGGTGTTTTTATGGTTATCTTTCTAGGTTTCGAGAAAGTGGCGATGAGATTTTAGAGAATGGCAAAGGGATTTGACTTTGAATTCCCGTGATTGCTGATGATGTTTATGGGCATCTTGCTTTTGGGAATAAACCATTCGTGCCAAAGGGAGTTTTTTGGATCAAGTGTTCTGGTTCTTACTCTCGGGTCCCTGACAAAGAGATGGATAGTTCTTGGATGGCGACTTGGTTGGTTTATGACGACTGATCCATATGGCCTGTTTAGAATACCCCAGGGTTATTGAGCGCGTCAAGAAATATTTCGACATCTTGGGAGGACCTGCAACTTCCATTCAGGCAACAATTTCTTGTATCCTTCAACAAACCGAATAGGCTTTCTTCAAGAAAACTCTCTATTTGCTGAAGCAGTCCTCGGACATTTGCTGTGAGAGGGTAAATGAGATCCCTTGTCTTACCTGTCCGAGCAAACGAGAATGATTCATGGCCGTAATGGTGGAACTAGACCTTTCACTACTGGAAGATATTAATGATGATATCGAATTTTGTTTCAAGCTCGTCAAAAAGGAAAGCGTTATCTTTCTTCCAGGAACAGCGGCAGAGCACGGCAAAGAAGACAGCTACAGGACGGTCTTTCAAGGCACGCTACAGTTGCAAAGAAAACCAAAATGCTACTAATCGCATTACGCAACCCCGCAGCAATTAAGCAAGCAGTTTCTTGCACCGCACGACAACGTCACCACCAAAGGAAAACTGTGACCAAAAGGAATTACACAGCAAAGCCCCGCTGCAGGCTTTTGTATAGCACCACACGGTAGCGCACCACCAAGGGAAAACTGTGATCAAAAGGCACTACACAACGAAACCTCGTTGCAGTCTTTTGCATAGTACCACACGGTAAAAAGTGACGCACTGCAACTAGCTCCAAGAACCAAGACACACGCCAACGTCACCACTAAGGGAAAATTGTGATCAAAAGACACTACACAGCGTAACAACACTGTAGTCTTTTGCACAGCACCACGCAGTAAAAAGTGACACACTGCAACAAGCTTCAAGCTCCAAAACTCACCAGTACGACAAGCAGCAGAGCAGGGAAAAAATTGGTGGCTGTGTGATCAAATTGTTGCAGCCAAAGACAATTTATAGACACTAGTGTGCTTGGAAGTCAAGCAATCATTCATTCAAAGCTACACACAAAGAAAAAAAAATACAAAAAAAGAAGGAAAAGAATGATGATGGCATGAAAAAAAGCAAGAAAAGGAAGGTCATGGTGGACGGCTAAAGAAAAAAAAGAAAAGGGGTCATGGTGCATGCTACTATTAGCAAGTCAATATGGAAAAAGGAAAAGGGTGGTGGTGACAAAATCATTGAAGGATAGAAAAAAAAATAAAGGGGGAAGATGGTGCATCAAGCACCATCTAAAAAAACAAAGGAAAAAAGAAGGAGAAAGGTTAAGGGATGGTACACAGTATCATTTTGAAATTATAATCAAGAAAGAAAAAAAGAAAAGTACCATCTGAATGAAATAAGAGTTCATTTATTGATATCTCTGAGAAATTACAGAAATTTGCATGTACATGAGTAAAAAAATAAATAATAAAAAAATAAATAAATAAAAACCGAAGGGAGCCTTCACAAAGGTTGCTCACGTGACACCTCACTACTCGGGCGAACTCCAGGAAGAATAGGCACCATAGGTTGATTATTTAGAGCCTCAATACTTAGTCGAACTCCAAATGGCGAAGGCAAAAGGTGCATATGGAAGAAAGCCACAAACCTCTGATGGTCACTTTGAATCCGACCTTCAAATTCCTACAGCTGGTCAAGCTTTCTCTTCATGCGTAACTCTCTATTCTCGCGCTTGAGTCGTTTGATCTCTCGTCCAAGGTTTGCCACCTTGGCGGTCAATGATTCGACTTGGCGAGTTCAAGCGAGTATGCGTTGGCCCATATTGGACACAGAGCTCGCACACTGAACACTGAAAGCCAGAGAGTCTTGGACAGCCAACTCATCGGACTGTCTTGAAAGCAGCCTATTATCTCTAGGAGTAAGGAGGTTCCTAGTTACTATCGTAGCTGTTGTTGCATCCCTCATCACAGAGTCTTCAACTGTAAGAAGACCATTAGAAGATAAGAAGAATGGGCGCCATATATTACCCTGACGCGGCTCGCCTGTATCGCTCACGAGTCTCAAATCTAAGCAAATATTATACGAGTAAGCCATTTTCAGAAATGACAAAAGAAAAGGGTTGGATGGAGTAAAATCTCAGAAATACAGCAAAGACAATTTTCACTGGCGGGAAATCTTCAAAGTGTGCATTTTGAATACAATCGATACCTCTATAAAAGGAGAAGCAACACAACCACCTGTTCAAAAAATCGAAGAGACACCACTCCCCGAATTTCAAAAGCTGGATTTTCCTGCATAAAGTCCGTCAACACTTTTCAGACGTAATCTCAGCTTTTCAGATATCACGTACAATTTTGTCAAATATCTCTGACAAAGTTGAAAACGCGTGAATTCTATTATTCCAACTACAACGTTGTCGCCGACAAACATGGGTAACAAGGCCACGTCCGCACCACTACCTGCTAGTGGGAAATCCCTATATATGTCAACCTTCATCCTCCATGGCAAGGCACACATCCAAAATGCCTTACTTTTCTTCCTTGCCAAGAATGCATCTGCAACCAAACCTCTCAACATACTTAGTTTTCCTCCTCCCTGAAAACACCTCTTCAACCAAGTCACACTAAGAGCAAAAGTATCGCATATCATCAGGGTCAAAAGCAAGAGTATCTCATAGCATGATTTCTCCCTATCATTTTCTTTGTTCTCGTTCTTCCCTGCAGAACAAGGAGAAAGAGAGCAATCAGTCGGCACTTGGGATCAACCTTCCGATTTGGAACCGACTGCCTGGAACCTCCTTCCTTGATTACTTACCTAGCATTGCTTTCAAGTACTCATCTTCAACTGTTGATGTACTTCCAAAGAAGATACCACATCTGCCTGGAGAATAGATGAACCAAGTGAAAATGATACATCGAAGCATGTGGAGACAAGTGCAACAAGCACATGTGCTGGTTCATCCGCTACTTCCTCAAAAGCAAACGTATCTCATATCATCAGGGTCGAAAGCAAAGGTATCTCATATCATGCTTTTTCCCTGTCTTTTCCTTTGTCTTTGCTCTTACCTGCAAGACAAGGAGAAAAAAAAGCAATCAGTCAGAACCTGCAATCAAACTTTCGATCTAGAACTGATTGCTCGGAACCTTTGCTTGATTGCTTTCCTTGCATTGCTCTCGAGTGGTCATCTTCAACTGTTGTTGGAGCTGGGTCTCAAGTCACCGACACCGTAAAATAATTGGTATGATGTTGGCTCTTTGCACTGAAGTTGTCAGGCATGGATGAGTCGCTGAGAAGTGGTGCTCTGAATGACCATTCAAATGCAAAAGGTTGCACACCACTTCTGCTATGCAAAAGAAACAAGCAGAGAAGAATGCAGCGTGACGAGCTGTAACAAATTATTGTAGCACGATGCCCTTCCCTGCAGAACTGCATAATCCAGATAGAAGAGTCTAAGTTAAATCCAAGCCTGGCGTCGTCACTCTAATCGAAGAGCTCGAGAAACTTCAACAACTTTTCGCGGGCATCGTCGCCGAAGAGCAAAGCCTCGCCGTGCAATACCGTCAAATCACCACTGCTTTTTCAAAAGAGAAAGTACCTCATATCATCAGGGTCTAAAGCGAAAATATCTCATATCATGCTTTCTCCCTATCATTTTCTTTGTCCTTGTTCTTACCTGTAGGACAATAAGAATGAGAGCAATTAGTCGGCACTTGGAATCAAGCTTCCAGTCAGGAACCGACTGCCTGGAACCCCTTCCCTGATTGTTTACCTAGCATCGTTCTCGAGTACTCATCTTCAACTGTTGATGTACTTCCAGAGAAGATATCACTTCTGCCTGGAGAGCAGATAAGACGAGCGACGATGAAACATCAAGCTTGTGGATACTCAGCAAACGCAACAACTGCAAGTGCTGATTCATCCTCAACAAAGCCGAATCTCACTTTCCAGGTAAAACCGCTCGTGGTTCTATTTAAATGCAAGATCAAGCCTCGATGGCCCTTGAAGAAATCACAAGTCCAATTCAAGATCAAGTGTCCACCACCCTTGAAGATCATACCATTAACCAAACTTCTCGGGGTTCATATGAAAATGGCACGAACATATGCGATCTTTCAGAGCAAACTTTTTTGTAGCCTCTGACCCCATCCCCTGTCCCTCTTCAATATGAATTGGAAAGATTGAACAAAGAAACAGACCATCACCTCCACCTCATGCCTGCCTGCCAGATGTCCAAATCCTGAAACCTCTCGTGATCCTATTTAAATGAAAGATCAAGCCTTAATGGCCCTTGAAGAAATCACAAGTCCGATTCAAGATCAAGTGTTCGCCATCTTGAATCAAATTCAGCTCCAGATGAAATGAGTAAGTTCAAACCTTTGGAGGAAGCCAGAAAACCCTCCAGCACAGTTAAAAATTAAGCCTGTGGAAAATCAACAATTGGAGGAAACCAAACAATCTTCCAGCTGAATTCAAGATCAAGCCCCGACGGCCCTTGAAGAAACTTTCAGCCCAATTCAAGATCAAGTTTCGACGGCTCTTGGATCTGCGTCTACATTAAGGGACTTCAAAACACATCTTCTACACGTGACAAGCACATGTATACAACGCGCCTTGAAGTGGGGGCATTTGTAGACATCGAAATTTTGGTGAAATAAATGTTGGCCAATGCATTAAAATTTCAATATTCACGTGTCATAAAAATTTTACACGTAGCGTGTGACACAACGAAAAATTGAAAGAAATCAGAAAAGTCATCAAATAGGACACGTGTCAACACCTGTCAGAAATGATTTATTTCATCTGAATATTATATTCAAAATTAGGCCTTGAAAAATTCTATAAATACAAGGCTATTTCATCCATTTCAAGGGACCAATTCACATATACATTTCTCTACTCCCAAATTGGAAGAGAATTACCCAAATCCTTGAAGCTATGAAACTCTAAAGCTCTCAAGCATCCAACATCCCAAATTTCCAAGAATTCCGAAGGATCAAGAAAGCATTCTTCGTTCTTCGTCAAATCCTTGAAGAAATACACTCGACGATTCATCAAGATCAAGCCCCAAAGGCCCTTGAAGATCCGTTCATCGTTCATCAAGATCAACCCCCGAAGGCCCCTTGAAGATCCATTCGTCCTCGTTCATCCTAAGATCAAGCCCCGACGGCCCTTTGGATCAACAACATCAACAAATCCACACCACTGTTCATCCCCAGACCGAGCCCTAACGGCCCTTTGGATCAACAGCTCATCCACAAATCTACACCTTACGAATATAGAATCAGATGATCAAATTGTAGAAGAGATTGTAACCCCAAAATTAATCCAAAATATTATTTTGTACACGTGTTCTTGTCTCATTCATCGCAGGAAAATTCGTGTTTACAGCTATAACTGTAGGATTGCAACTACTTGCCTCTCTTTATATCACTCACCAAATTATTCTTATTCTCCTCATAATCGATAATCTAATTCAGATTGACTTATGGCGTTTTATTTTGTTGAAACATTATTACTTTACGTATTTGTCATGAATAGCCCTACGCAGCTCTTACTTCTCTATATTACTTGTTACATTGAAAATTTTAGGGTTGTCAAATTTTATGAATCCAGAGTAACAATGGAACAATAATACTAATAGTTCATAACAAGGAAATCAATAGGAATTACGGTTAGCACTTGATTGGGGGGACGTTGAGGCCCCAATCAAGTTGAAGGTGGATGAGGGGGTGAACTTGTAATGCACTGCCAACTTCCTCCTTAGACTTTAATTTTAGCCGATTATTCTTTAAACTTATAATTATTAATCATACCCATTATCTTCTGAACTTTTATAATTAAACACCACAGGCAGTGCCTCCACTTCCGCCAAACATCCAAAGAGAGATTTTTCGGTGTGACCGTCACACAGAATAGTACACCGCGTGTTGCTATATAAATTATGAAATATGTGTGTTAAAATGCTAATAACATAAAAAAATAAATTTTCCACCACTCACAAAAAAAATACGTGATATACTACTCGTATTCCTGTCACAACTAAAAATTTCTTCAAATCCCAACCCGCCCACGACCCCATGCTGCATTTCTCTGCAACCGCGCACCAGCTCCCATCAATTCCCTCTTCACTATTTCCCATAAATTCCCCACATCCATCGAACCCACAACCTCCCCTTACTCCGCTACCCCAAGACTTCATCATCGGCCCAAAAAAGACACATAAATGTTTTTAAAACGATAATGCTAGAGAGAAAAAAAATTTAAACTAAATTTGCAAATACATAACCAAGGAATCAAATGATGTGATGCTACCATTTCATTTCCAACGAGTCCGAGCCAAACATCCAACACACACACAGAATCCATCCATCCACATTATTATCAAAACTCACATAAGTCCCAAACCACATCAAATATCCACAACAGCCATCACTTAGCCACCATAAAAAATCGCTCGCTCCTCAACCGCGCTATTATTTTCGGCTTGAAACTGGTTTTTCCCTTGTTTATTAACATATAACGTGACAATTAAGCCTCGGCAATCTCAGCGGATTCTGCAGCAGCTAGGATCAGCTCCGGCTGGATGCCTCCGACGTATGATCCATCCAATGCGTTGGGGAGTCCCAGTGCCTTTAATGCCAAGTGAGCTGCCTTTTGCCCTGAGATCATCATGGCTCCGAATGTGGGTCCCTGCATCCACAATAATGTTACAAATTATATTATTAGGACTACGTTGATATCGACGGATTCCAAACCCACAATGTATCATATCAAGTGGGAATCTTATTAGGACCACATAAAGATCTAGTAATGGTACTATTCCAAACATAAAAGAACAGGAAAAGAATGGAAGAGCTTTTGGACCCATGTTCTTTCGAAATCACTATGCATGGATTGAGGCTAAAGTAATTCTACTGTCCTACGGTGTTTTTGTTTCGTAATTAAACGCCGAGGGGAGAGGCCACTGTCTATCTACACTGTGCATTTACATGTCAAAGTTCGAAGCTTAAAACTAGGACGTTATGCTTGATAAATCAACTATTCTAATCCTTAATGTTTTATCTAAATCGTCTAAGCCCACCACCGCGATCACCATTTTGACTAAATGTGATCGCGATGGCTTGAAGCGGTTGGATAATAAGGATGATTTAGTCAAATGAGTTAGGCAAGTGTTCATTTCAAATCAGCCAAGCACAGTTATGGCTATACCAAAAAGTAAAACAGTAAATAAATCAAGAACAAATCGAATGAGACAGAAATGTACCATTCTTGGGGATCCATCAATCTCAGCAACTTCCATGCCGGTGACGATCATTCCTGGCACAATTTCCCTTGTGAGCTTCACGATAGCATCCTCAGCTGCGTTCATGTCCAAGGCCTTCATCCCGGGCACGCTCTCAATCATCCCAACGCTCCTCAACCTCTTCACGCCGGTGGCTCCCATGGGTCCGTCGTGACCACATGAGCTCACCACAACCTTGGCCTCCATGACGTTGGGGTCCATGCATGACTGTGTGTCGTGGTTCATTGAGACCAAGGCCCAGTTCGTGACCACCCCACCAACTCTGCCACCCTTAATGATCAAGTCCTCGGCGGCCACAGCGTTGAAAAGCTTCACGTTGGGCCGGGCAAGGAGCTTGCTCATGATGGTGGAGGTGAATAGGGCGGCGTGCTTGATGACAACGTAGTTGTCTTGCTCATCGTAGTCAATGCCGAGCTCGTTAAGGAAGAGATGGGCGGGTTTGCGCACAACCTATATATGTCAACATATAAATTAAATCTTAAGTACTACAAAATACAAGAAAAAATATTTTCAAGTTAGAACATTGAAATATTTTCGAAATTTATATTGCTTTCCAAATTGTACTTTTAATTTTCATAGCGTTCATTTCTCACTAGAACATTTAACCGAATATACCGCCAACCCCATTTAACGGAATAAGACTTGGTTGCGATTGTTGTAATGTTAACCAAATAGCGGGATAATCTCGCTTCCATAAATTTCACCATAATCAAGCAATCTAACTGTGATTAATTAGTGCACAGATGAAATCTATATATATATTGTATATTTGGAATTAATTAATAAGGAATTACTTTTCTACAAAACATACAAAATTTGTTTGATTTTCGAATGAAAATACAACAATATCAAACTATTTAATTAATTACAAAAAATGGAAATAAAGAAATAAATTACAAAAAATAAAATAACGAATATTTATGCAAATAAAAACAGACATGCACAACGATACAGGTCAAATTATCCAAACAAGACGGGGCATGCGCGACACGTGTCGCAGTCAAAAGTTTCATTTATTTTACCGACAAACATGAATTTCCAAATTAACAAACAATTCCCCAGAAAAAGGCCAAAAATTAAGCACCCGCGAAACCTTAATACGACCAAAAATGATAATTAAAGAACTACAAATCATTAATTAAAAGTTTCAAATAATTAATAATTTTCCAAAAATATTAAAATTAATCATAAATGACAGTAATTACCATGGCAGAGAAGAGCTGGCCACCGAGCCATGCACCTCCACCGGGGCTGACGGACTGCTCGATGATGGCGACCTGAACGTCGGGGTTCTTGCTGAGTTCGTAGGCGCAGGATAGCCCGGCGGAGCCAGCACCGACGACAACGACGTCGGTGTCGGCGTATGTGATCATGTCAGTCATGTAGCGCCTGGTCATCTCCCGGGAGACGATGGATTCCTTGATGGGGTCGAACTTAAAAGCGCTCAAGTCGTAGGAGGGGGTCAAGCCGTTGGTGGACATGGAGACGGAGAGGCCACCGTTGTTAGCGGGCACCGCCTTGGCGGGCTGAAGGTGGACCATGGGAGCGCCGTGGAAGGAGGAGTCGAGGAGGGAGGACTTCTGGAGCTTGGCGGTGAGGGAGGAGGAGGTGAGGGTGGAAGCCATGGTTGCCATTGATTGATGCGAGAGATAAGAGAGAGAAGATGATAAGACGGGGTGATTCGGGGGTTTAGCGTTTGCAAGTCAGAAGATTGGAGTGAGGAGAGTGGTTATTTAAGAAGGGGGAGGATGACATATATGTAAAATTGAAGATGGACACGTGGGAAGAGGATAGGATATGAAGGGTCTAGAACCTCTTGGGAGGTACAAGTGGCAAGCATGAACCAGTCCACAGTGTGTGTTTGTGTATGAGGAGAGTGAATCGAGGAGTAGGGAAATATTAGAGAGACCAAGTTTATAAGGAAAATGCTAAGGAGATTATCTTAAATATGACTTTTTGTGAACTTCCTGCTATTTTATGTTTTTGATACAATTTTTTGTGTCAACGTTATAAAATTTTGTGACAAGAATATAGGGTGACGGAAAGTCCATAGAGAGTCTTACTTTGAGATAGTCTCCTTAACATTTCTCAATTTGTAAACCAAATGTCGTAAACCAAATGATTAGATTGTTGATGATCAGTCAGTTTATTACTCAAGTGTTGATTAACGTGTTTATTTTCTATTAATTGTAAACTTCGTTTAAAAATGGTCTAACTAAACAGATATTCATATTAGAAATGAATATATTGGGGGAAAGGGATCCTCTCAGGATCCCTTCCACCTAATCCTCCTTATCAAACAATTCAGACCCTTAAAATTTGATCCAACGGCTAAAGTTATTATAACTTTTAAATTAGGCCCGTATTTTTAGTTTTTGAATCAAATTTCAATTATCCGAATTATTTAATGAGGAGGATTAGATGGAATGAATCCTCGGATCGCTTTCTTATATTGGGCTCTCACTGTTTACTGTTTAGCCAAGTAAAGTTGGGCAACATTTGAAGAAAATCAAAATTCTTACCTAAAGAGAGTGGTATGAGAAATACTCGGTTGTCACTACTTGTGAGATCTTTTTTATGTGTGTGTGTGTGGGTGGGTGGGTGGGGGGTGCATTTGATACTTTATAAAAGTTTTTGTCATTTTCATTGAGACGGACTGCTATAAAGAAAGAAGTAATATCTTTCTTGTTTGGATGCGAAACAACTTTTTCAATTGCATGATTTTCTGTGACCAAGCCAACTACAAATATCGTGAGGTTCAGGTGAAATATCTAAATTAAGCGTGTTGGTAGGGTTTTGTTTGCGAAAAAAAATTGAGGTTTTAATGTGGAATTCATTCTTAACGATTTGGATTCGATTTTTTTATATTATCGGTTCGTATGTTTGGAGCTGTTCAATTGAAAGAAGATCAAGATAATTCTCAATTTTTTTTTAGATACTATAGTGGTTTTAATAGTCATGGTATTGTCTGAAAATTATTGGCAATTATCTTGAAAATGCAAGGATATTTAAAGAGCCTGGGAGATCGAAATGTCATGGGGTTTTAGAATATCAGGGTAAAACTTGACTAGCCATGGGGAAACTATCTTGATAGTTTGATAGCAAACTGTCAAGATAATGTGATTAGCTTGTAGGCTTGTACATCGATGTAACAGCAAATTGCATTAAGATAATTTTAAAAGATGTGATAAAAGATGGCAAAATAATGATCACATAACTTCCTTGGTGATTTTGCACGCTGCTTGTTCCAATAGCATCAATTGCGTGCTGCTTGTAATTTTCATGTGGTGGTGATGTGATAATGTTTAGCAGGGGTGGTCTCTAAATGGTATGAAGTTTCAGGAAGCATGGTGCAGTCGAAATTGCTTGTACAATTTATCATCCACGGCATACATGTCTCTATAAATATAAGGATGAAATGCCAATTTAATCCCTGAATTATCACCTCAGTGAAAATTAGGTCCCTAAACTATTTTTTCAGAAAAATCAGTCCTTGAATTATAAAAATCTGCCAATTACATCCCTAATATTATATTCGAAGCTACCATATTCAATTTTCCGTCAATTTAAACCACATTACTTGCATGTGATACACATTTGAGGGTAGATTTCATAAAGAAATAGTGTATGGAGTTAACTTTGGAGGGTAAATTGGTAGTTTTTCATAAGAAATAGTGTAAGTTAGCTTCGGATGGTAAATTAGACGTTAGATTCGCAACCTATATGAAATGTTAAGGGCTTATAGGCAAGAAAATAATGGTATTACACTCTAAAGTGTGTCAAGTGACTTAAGTTGATGAAAAATTGGATAAAATAGCTTTGAATATAATAGTAAGGATGAAATTAGCAAATTTTAATGAATTGAAGGACTTATTTTATCGAAAAAATAATTCAGGACATAATTTTCACTAAAGTGATAGTTCAGGGACTAAATCGCACTTCACCCTAAATATAATATACTGCACAACTAAAAAGGACTTTCAATTCAACTAACACATCAATGTTCTGTGCGAAACCCTTTACCATTCTATGTGAAAAATACTAACGGCTTTACTATCAGTCAACACAAATACTGTTTGGTTAAACAAATTTGAGTTGGCAGCCTACGCAAATTCAGTCTGGTTAGATATGTTTGGGTTGGCAACCAACAAATATGACAGTTTGGTTAAACAGTACCAGAGTTGTAGTATCAGCTCGGTTTAGGAGTCTTGACAGTTTGATTAAACAAAAAGTTTTTTTAAGTTCGACTGGTTATTTATCCCAAGTCTTTGCCGGCGAACACATGGGTCATGAAGGAGGTGCTTCGTTGTAGAAACTGCGCTGATTCGGGAAAGAGAGGAATCCGTAGGATGAGGAGGCGGAGGTAGAAGGGAACAAGGAGAGGAAAGGGGTGGAGAAAGGAGGAGATGCGGTGGGGATGTAGGGCGACAATGGAGAGAAGGTGGGAATGTAGGGCCCAAATCGATTTTTTAATTTTATTAGTTTAAAATAAATAACAATTTTTTATTAGTTTTTTGTCCACGTGGCTAAAAATTGACATCCATATCAGCAAAAATATGATCATACATTTTTCACGTCATCATTTAGCAGCCAAACTAATATAAAATTTAACGAGGATTTGACATTGCAACGAATTCACAAGTTGATGTATGACATTACAATTTTTAAAATATAAGGTATGAGTTTGTCATATGACTCAAAATTGAGATGGTAAATTGTAATTTACCCTTTTTATTTGTTTTTAATCAAAACTTCGTAAAAATACACTAAATAGGTTGTTGTATGGTAAATCCATGCTCAATGCCTAGAGACATTTGTAAACACAGAAAATTCCTGAAACGAACGAGACAAGAACAACGTGTACAAAATAATATTTTGTATTAATTTTGGGGTTACAATCTCTTTTACAATTTGATCCTCTGATTCTATCTTCGTGAGGTATAGATTTGTGGATGGGATGTTGATCCAAAGGGCCGTCGGGGCTTGAGCTTAGGATGAACGAGGATGTGGATTTGTTTATGTTGTTGATCCAAAGGGCCGTCGGGGCTTGATCTTAGGATGAACGAGTGATGAACGATGAACACTTTCTTCAAGGGCCGTCGGGGCTTGATCTTGAAGGTGGATTTTACGAAGAACGAAGAGAGCTCTCTCGATCCTTCGGAATTCTTGGGAGTTTGGGAGGTTTGGTGCTTGAAAGCTTTTAGTGTTTCAAAGCTTTCAAGGATTTGAGGGAGTTCTCTTCCAATTTGGGAGTAGAGAAAATGTGAATGTGAATTGGTCCCTTGAAATGGATGAAATAGCCTTGTATTTATAGAATTTTTCAAGGCCTAACTTTGAATATAATATTCAGATGAAATAAATCATTTCTGCCAGTTGTTGACACGTGTCTTATTTGGTGACTTTTCTGATTTCTTTCGATTTTTCTTTGAGTCACGCACTACATGTAAAATTTATGTGATATGTGGGCGTTGAAATTTTAATTTATCGGTTAACATTTATTTCACCGAAATTTCGATGTCTACAAATGCCCCCACTTCAAGGCGCGTCGTATACATATGTTTGTCACGTGTAGAAGATGCGTTTTGAAGTCCCTTAATGCAGATGTCGATCCAAGGGCCGTTGAGGCTTGATCTTGAATTGGACTGGAAACTTCCTCAAGGGCCGTAGAGGCTTGAATCTTGAATTTTGTGCTGCAAGTTCTTTCAAGTACCGTTTGAGGCTTGCTCTTGAATTCGGCTGGAAGATTTTCTGGTTTTCTCCAATCGTTGATTTTCCACAGGCTTAATCTTGAACTGGGCTGGAGGGTTTTCTGGTTTCCTCCAAAGGTCTGAACTTATTCCTTTCATCTGGAGCTGAATTTGTTTCAAGGATGGCTGACGCTTGATCTTTAATTGGACTTGTGATTTCTTCAAGGGCCGACGGGGGCTTGATCTTGATGAATGGAAACGGGACCACGAGCGGCTTCAGGATTTGAACATCCGGCAAGCAGACACGAGATGAAGGTGATGGTCTATTTCCTTGTTCAATCTTTCCAATTCATATTGAAGAGGGTCAGAGGATGAATCTTCAAGATTGATGCTTCATTGTCTCTCGTCTTGTCTGTTCTCCAGGCAGGTTTGATGAGTACCCGAGAGCAAGGCTAGGTAGGCAATCAGGGAAGGGGTTCCAGGCAGTTGGTTTCTGACTGGAAGCTTGATTCTAAGTGCGCCCGATTGCTCTTCTTCTCATTATCCTGCAGGTAAGAACAAGGACAAAGAAAAGACAGGGAAGAAGCATGATATGAGATATTTTCGCTTTAGACCCTGATGATATGAGATGCTTTTGCTTTTGGTGATTTGACGGCGTTGCACGGCGAGGCTTTGCTCTTCGGCGATGGTGCTAACGATAGGCTGTCGAGGCTTCTCGAGCTCTTCAATTAGAGCAACGACTCCGAGCTTGGTTTTGACTTAGATTCCTCCGTCCAGATTATGCAGTTCTGCAGAGAAGGGCATCATGCTATAGTGACTTGTTACAACTTGTCACGCTGCATTCTTCTCTGCTTGTTTCTTCTGCATAGCAGAAGTGGTGCGCAACCTTTTGCGTTTGATTGGTCCTTCAGAGCATCACTTCTCAGCGACTCATCCACGCTTGGCAGCTTCAGTTGCAAAGAGCCGACAGAATGCCAAATATTCTGCGATGGCGGTGACTTGAGACCCAGCTCCAACAACAGCTGAAGATGACCACTCGAGAGCAATGCAAGGTAAGCAATCAGGCAAAAGGTTCTGAGCAATCAGTCTCTGGTTGGACGTTTGATTTCTAGTTCTGACTGATCGCTCTCTTCCTCCCTGTCTTGCAGGTAAGAGCCAGGGTAAAGGAAAGAAAAGGGAAAAGCATGATATGAGATACCTCTGCTTTCGACCCTGATGATATGAGATACGCTTGCTTTTGAAGAAGTAGCGGATGAATCAGCACATATATTGGTTGCGTTTGTCTCCACATGCTTCAGTGTACCAATTTCACCTGCCTCAGCTGTTCTTCAGGCAAGTGAGGTATCTTCCCGGAAGTTTGAGTGGAGGTTCCGACATATTGCTTTTCTTTGTCCTTGTCTTGAATGTAAGAGTGAGGACAAAGGAAAGGACAGGGAGATTGCATTATATGAGTGTGGCTTGCTTCGTCCCTGATGATATGAGATACGCTTGCTTTTGAAGAAGTAGCGGATGAATCAGCACATATATTGGTTGCGTTTGTCTCCACATGCTTCAGTGTACCAATTTCACCTACTTCATCTGTTTCCCTTGCAGAAGTGGTATTCTCCCTAGTTTCTCTCCATGCAGTTTTGACATCTGCTCCTGCAGTATTTGCCCTCCGATGCAGGGGTTGAATGCAAACCTTGCATTTGAATGGTCCGTCAGGGCATCACTTCTCAGCGACTTGTCCATGCTTGGCAGCTTCGATGCAAGGAGCCGACAGAATGCCAAATAGTCTGCGATGGTGGTGACCTGAGATCCAGCTCCAACAACAGTTGAAGATGACCACTCGAGAGCAATGTAAGGCAAGCAATCAGGCAAAGGTTCCGAGCAGTCAGTCCTAGATCGGACGTTTAATTTCGGGTTCGGACTGATTGTTTTCTTTCCCCTTATCTTGGAGGTAAGAGCAAGGGCAAGGGAAAGGACAGGGGAAAAGCATGATATGAGATACCTTTGCTTTCGACCCCGATGATATGAGATACGTTTGCTTTTGGCGGAAGCAGCGGATGAACCAGCACGTTGTGCTTGTGTCCCCATGCTTTGATGTATCATCTTCATCTGCTTCAGCTGTTCTTCAGGCTGGTGTGGTATCTTCCCTGGAAGCACATCGGCAACTGAAGATGAGTACTTAAGAGCGATGCTAGGCAAGCAATCAGGGAAGGAGTTTCCAGGCAATCGGTTCCAGCTCGGAAGATCGAGTCCGAGTGCCGACTGATCGCTCCCTTTCTCCTTGTCCTGCGTTGAAGAGGGAGGACAAAGAAAAGGATGGGGAAAAAGTGTGCTATGAGATACTCTTGCTTTCATCCCTGATGATATGAAATACTTTTGCTATGGTACGACCTGGTTGAAGAGGTGTTTTCCTGGGAAGAGGAGGACTGGGTATGTTGAAGGGTTTGGTTGCAGATGCATTTTTTTTTGCAAGGTAGAAGAACCAGGCGTTTTGGATGTGTGCTTTGCTTTCGAGGATGAAGGTTATCATATATAGGGATTTCCCACTTACAAGTAGTGGTGTGGACGTGACCTTGTCCCCCACGCTTGTCGACGACAGCGCTGTAATGGGAATAGTAGGATTCACGCGTTTTTAACTTTGTCAGAGACTTTAGACAAAGTTGCACGTGATATCTGAAAAGCTTAGATTGCGTCTGAAATGAGTCGACGAATTTTACGCAGGAAAACCCGGCTTTTGAAATTTGGGGAGTGGTGTCTCTTTGACCCTTGGACAGGTGGCCGTGTTGCTTCTCCTTTTATAGAGGTGTCGATTGCATACTTCGAAGACTTCCCGCCTGTGAAAATTATCTCTGCTGCATTTCTGAAATTTTACTCCATCCACCCTTCTCCTTCATCATTTCTGAAAATGGCTTACCCGTCTGATATTTGCTTAGATTTGAATCTTGGGAATGATACAGGCGTGCCGCGTCAGGGTGATATATGGCGCCCATCCTTCTTATCCTTTAATGGCCCTCTTACAGTTGAAGACTCCGTGATGATGGATGCGACGACAGCTACGGTAGTAGCTAGGAACCTCCTTACCCCTAAAGATAATAGACTGCTTTCTGGACGGTCCGATGAGTCGGCTGTCCGAGACTCCCTGGCTCTCAGCATTCAGTGTGCGAGCTCTGTGTCCAACATGGGCCAACGCTTACTCGCTCGATCTCGCCAAGTTGAATCATTGATGGCCGAGGTGGCAACCCTTAGTCATGAGATTAGGCAGCTCAAGCGTGAAAATAGAGAGTTGCACGTGCTTGCAAATAATTATTCGGCAGGCATGAAGAGGAAGCTTGATAAGCTGCTGGACTCCGAAGGTCGAATTCAAAATGATAGTCAGAAGTTTGCGGATGTATTCTGGAGGCACTTTTTGCCTTCGTCATCCGGGGTTCGACCAAGTATTGAGGCCTCGAATAATCCATCTTTAGTGCCTTCGGTGCCTCCCTCGGCTAGTGTCCTGCCTAGTACTGAGGCTTCACATAAGTGACATTTGTGAAGGCTCTTCTCAGCACCCCCATTCGTATGGTACTTTTTTTTTTTTTTTTTTTTTTTTTTTTTTAATGGTAACCCAACTATTAAAGATTAGGTTTGTTAATTTATTTTAGTAGCACACAAGCATGCACGTACGTAGGTGCCATTAGCACCCCTATATGTCACACATATATATCAAACATGTATGATTAATGATCATCTCATCATTAATTAATAGCTAATTACGATGTTTGGTGCAGAAGCATCCGCGGCGAAAGCCACGACAATGGCCTCCATGGAAGCCCTCAGTCTGGCACAGTTGTTTTTTACTGAGGCGTGTTCCCCTGAGCTTGTGGCTTTGAGACTCACGGGTTCTGAGACTCACGGGTTCTACCCTCCGCAAGCATTGGTCCCATCATCCCTGCAGTTAGATCAATGTGCTTGTAATGCTTGGTCTTGTCGTCCGGCTTTGCAGAGAGGGACAGCGACAAACCATGCCATGCAGGCTGCTGTTAGCACAGCCTTCCTCGCACAGTCTTCCTCGCTGTTAGCACAGTTTTCTGCATTTTTTTTTTTTTTTTGGGTTCTTTCGTATATACATGTATATATATACGAGATTGCACCGTGACTGCACAACCATTGGACAGCTACTGCACAGCCTTCCTCTCATCACTGCGCAACCATTGCTCTGCAACTGCCTTGCACCGTCACTGCACTATCTGCTGGAAGCTCCCCTCTTCAGTCGTTTCGTGTTGTTTTGCCAGCCCCGCGTCTGCCTTGCGAAGCCTTGTTGCTGCACAGTCTGCTGTCTGCCTTGCGCTGATCTTTCTGAGTGCATTATCCCAAGTGTTGACTTGAACAAAGCCTTCCCAAGCAGGATAGCGGTCCACCACAACATGATTACATGCTGTTTCCTGTAAATGATTCCTTAACGTCTTCATTAGAGCCGGCATTTTTTTTTCTTGTCCTTCTCGCGCCTCCGCATCTCGAGAAACAGGGCGAGCTCTTCGTCTCTGTCGTTGACGTTCACCACCTTCCCGAAGCTCCGTTCTTGCGCCCTCGATTCCACAGCAACCTCCATGGTCGTCTCTGCAGCTCAGAAAACACAGAGGCTTCGAGCAGTGAGAGAGAGTGAGTCGCAGAAAACTCTAGCTTGATGCGTTTGCAGGGAAGCCTCTTTGCAGGATAGACCCGTGCTGGAGTTTGCAGCTGCGTGTCCCGTGAGTGCCCCATGCTTTCTGCGAAGAGCCGTTGCTCTTTTTGGTATGTGGGTATATATTATATATATATATATATATATATATATATGATAGATTGTTGTCTGGCACTGCCATATATATGCAATATATATATTATATATATATAAAATATCCATATGTGCAGGTTGTTGTCTTATCACCATGAATATATATATATATATATATATATATATATATATATATATATATGTAAAGACATATGGCAGGCGTGGAACTATTGCCGTGGACCTACCCATATATATATGTATATCTTTATGGCAGGTGTGGTCCTGCTGCCGTGGACTTACATATATATATATATATGTATGTATATCTTTATGTCTATTTGTGTATAATATGTGTACCCCCACTGATGGATTTCTTTGTTGTACTGCTAGGAATTTTCAATTTTGAGATGGCAAAGCATGATGCTCAGACCCTTCACGAGGCTTTTAGAGACGTGGTAGTCGGTGGCGGAGTGAGCATGACGTGGGTGTACCCGTGCCTTTCGCTGCTTAGTGCCTGTTCAAGAGACTGTGACGAGATTTCGCTGTGTAGTGCCTTTTGATCACGGTTTTCCCTCGGTGGTGCGCTGCCGTGTGGTGCCGTGCAAGAGACTGCAGCGGGATTTCGTTGCAGGGTTGCGTAGTGCGATTGTGGCATTCTGGTTTTCCTTGCCACTATAACGTGCCTTGAAGGATTGCTCTGTAGCTGCCCTCTTCGCCGTGCTGCTCAAGTTTTGTGGCTGATTTTTTGTTGCAGTCATGGTATTTTTTAAGTGCTTTGAGAGCAACACCATCACCATTCTTGCGAAGGAAGGAGATTCGCAAGATAGAGGAACGACGTTGAGGCTTCATGTGCCATTGACTGGCCCTAAGGCGCTCGCTTTTCCTGCAAAAGACAACTCCATGCATATTAAGTCGTGGTCTTCTGAAGTGTCTTGGGAGGTGGTAGACTCCGTTCGCCCCACTACAAAGGAGAAAGCGCACATGGCGAGGATTCTTATCTTGCACCATTCGCACCATGTTCGTGACAATCATCCGGCTTCGTCTGAGCTTCTTGGTGATCGTATTCGTAGCGGAGTTGTGGCTTGGAGTAGCTCCTTGTCGACTAATGGAGGAGCTGCATTCGTTGAGTCTTATTGGGAATGGCTTGAAGATGTCTTGAGCCGCTCCAAAGACGTGCTTACCAACATGGGCCTTTATCATGCAGTGTACGCATCTTTGTTCAGTTATGATCGTCATCCTTCCGTCATTCGCGCATTCTTTGAGCATTGGTGTTCGGCAACCAACACCCTCCACACGGCTCAAGGGGAGATGTCGATTTCACTCAGGGATCTCTACAAGATAGGGGGCTTGCCGATCCAAGGAAAATTTTATGACGAGGTTGTCCCTAGTGCGGAAGAGTTTTCTTGTCGTAACGGTCGAGGATTGCCGGTGAGTTGCCGTTATTTGTTTTGGGCGTACCATAAGCTTTCCCAAGAGGTTCCGGGTAAGTCAGGCGTGAAGATTTCTTCATAGATTCGATTTTGGTATTGGGATGCCGTGAAGTACAAGAGGCCTTCGAAGAAAAGTGGTCGTAACAAGACAACCAGGCCTAAGGGAGACTCAGATCCATCGGGTGTCATTGGCCCAGTTAGGCGTCGTGCCCTTACCGAGTTGAAGACATTTGAGGATCTTGGTGTGGCGTCGGAGCACTTGGAAGAATCTTACTTGGCCGCTTTCTTAGCGTGTTGGCTTTGTAAGTTTGTTTTTCCCAAAGACGACGTTAACTACATCCGTCCCGGAGTCTTCAAAGTTGCTAGCAAGATGGCTGCAGGTGAGTCTTTCAGCCTTGCTATTCCGGTCTTAGCCAACATTTACAACGGCTTGAGCGTTGTCTCGGACTTGGCAAGCACTGAGGATCGTGCTGCGGTACTTCCTTACCACTATGTGTATGGTTGGCTGGGTGAGTATTTTGGCACTCATTTTTCTTCATCAACTTTAGATGGGTCAGGGCCTTCTTCATCGACTTCAGTCAAGCTGGGGCCCTTGATGACAAAGTATTCTGGTGTGTTTTCTGCGAAGAGCTTTGACGATTTGCAAGCGCAAGCGCTGTTTAGAAGTTGTGAAGGCTTGAGGATGGATCGCCTGGCGAGAGTTGGCTCTGTGCGGCGAGGCATTGTGGATGATTCGCATCTTCGCTTCCCAGACTCATCTTATCTTATATGTCTTCGCTCGGGGTATGTTTCTTTACGGCAAGAAGACCGATGCATCGTTCAGCCGTACAGTCCCCACCGTTTTAGCAGACAATTTGGTTTTGTCCAAAATGTACCGGGCAAGCTGAAGGAAAAAGCCCAATCGGAATCCTTGCAAGCCGTGTACATGTATTGGGAGTCTTGTACCCGTGCATGTACAAATGCTTCTATCACCCTACCGGCCAAAAACGAGTTCAAGGGTTATCCAGTGACTCGTGCTTACGGAAGTTGGTGGTCAAGGGTATATTGTAAAAACTTTGGGGTGGCAAGTGGCACTAATTCTTCTCGTTCACGCCATGATGCGTCGAAAGAGGGTCGTTCTGTAGTTCCTGCGCAGCTGGTACCTTTCGATTGTGCAAGTGTAGCCCCTTTGCAAGATAGACCTGTGGATTTAGTTCCTCAACGCCCGTGCTTGTCTTCTCAACCTCTGGGTGTTTCTGAAGAGGCTGGAGATGAAGTTGATTCGCACGAAGATGGACTCGTTTTGCAGCGGCGTCGACAAGCTTTAAACAAGCGACCACTTGAAGGTGCTCAGGTTGACAGCGATGTCAATTTTCGTCACAAGAAACAAGAAGCGTCTAGGCCTCCTCAATTTGATGGTCGCGTGTCATTCGAGAAAGATGTATGTATTTCATTCTTTCTTGTGATTTCTTCCGCTTTCGTTGTTTTAGCTTTTGTTTCTAGCATATTTCTTTTGTCTTCTTTAGGTTGGGCCTTCTCGTTCTTTTGATCTGGAGGACACGGGAGTTCATTCCTATATGAACATGCTACTTGGGGGCACTTTACCTACAGATGAGGATATCGGGGACCCACCTGGTGTAGAGCTTGTTCCACATCCGCCAAACTTCCCGAGTTTACCGTGTGTAGGTGAAGGTATACAAGAGCCTGTCGCACGTCCAACATTTTTGCCAGCTAGTTCTGGGGTCTCTTTTAGAGGGCCAAACGCTAGTGGTACTGAGCATTTTATCCACCACATCCAACTTCGTACGGCCATGGATGTCAAGAGCCATATTGAGAAGAGGATTTCGAAGTGTCCCTTGGAAGACCTTGTGTCGCTCAAGGAGGATTTGTTGAAGCTTGTTTCTGTGATCGACAACCTTAACGTTGATTCTTCTCCCTTGAGGGTTCAGATTGCCGAACTTATGGCCGCCTCGACTGAATACGCTTCCTTGCGCGCCACTTCCTTGGGAATGTTGAGTCCAGCTGCTAGAGCTCAACAACTCGCGACAATAGACTCATCAATTGCCCATGTCCGGTCTTCTCAACAAGTTGCTTCAAAAGATTATCAGGTTGCAGCGACCTCTTTAGCTTCCGTTCAGGCGCGTCTAGAGGCGTTGGTGCAAGAGCAAGAGCGGTTGGGAATCGAAGCATCACGATTTAAAGGTTTTCTCTTGGAGAAAGAAGCTGCAATTTCTCAGTACCAAAAAGAGATGTCACTCCTAGAGCAAGAGAAAGGCATGGTTATGGAGTTGCCTATCCTACCTCCCGCCGATGTGGAGACCTTGAAGACTCTAGAAAGCCTGCTTGAGGATCGTCGCAGTAGTTTTAGGGACATAGTTCTTAAGTAATGTATTCCCTTATTTGCCCTTTTTTTTTTTTTTTTATTTGTATTTGTAATGGAATTGACTCTTGATAGTCAAACGTTTAATAAAACCTTATTTTTTTATTTTGATGTGACTGAACTCAAAGTTGAATGTTTGAGCTGCCTACGTACCCTTCCAAAGAAGAGATCAAGTCATAACGTAGTTCAAATACATATATATTTTTTTTGGTAATTTTTTTTTATATACCGTACACAGTTTACGCTCTTGCGGGCCAGGAGCATTTGGTGCCGTTTGCAGTTTCAGCTCGTGCAGGCAAGGAGCGTGGCTTCTTTTTAGGCGTAGTACCGCTTCAAGAACTTGCCATTTATGGGACCAATCCTCAAGCCGTCTTCTGCCATGATTAAGTAGGCGCCATTGGTGTAGACCTCTTGTATTACGTATGGTCCGTCCCACTTTGACGTGAACTTGCTTTTTGTCTTGTGAGTTGTGATGATAGGCCTACGCAATGCGAGGACGAGGTCTCCAGTTTGGAAAGACCTCGGGCGGACCTTCTTGTTGAATGCCTTGGAAAGCCTTGCTTGGTAGCATTCCAAATGTTGTTGAGCTTCGAGCCTTCTTTCATCGAGTGCTTCCAATTCTTGAAGTCTTAGCTTTGCATTTTCCTCATTGGTCAAGCCTTCTTGTATAGCCATCCTTAGCGAGGGGATTTGACTTTCAAGTGGTAGAACAGCTTCAACTCCATATACGAGAGAATAAGGTGTAGCTTGGGTTGGAGTCCTATGTGTCGTCCTATACGCCCAGAGCGCTTCGCTTATTCTTTCATGCCAGTCTCTCTTTGTTCGGCCGATCACCTTTTTCAGGAGGTTGCACAGCGTTTTGTTGAATGCTTCCGCAAGACCATTGGCCGGAGCATGATACATAGAAGACTTGTGCTGCTTGAACTTGTATTTCTCGCAGAGCTCGTCCACGAGCCGGTTGGAGAACTGTTTTCCGTTGTCAGTGATAATGTAGCGAGGTACTCCATATCGGTGGATGATATGCTCCTTGATGAAACGAACGACAGTTTCCTTTTTAACTTCCCTTAGGGGTAAGGCTTCAGCCCACTTGGAGAAGTAATCTGTTGCAGCTAAGATGTAAGCTTCTCCTGCAGATGACTTCGGCGCAATTGGTCCTACGACGTCCAATCCCCATGCATCGAACGGCCATGACGCAACTGTAGGGTGCAACGGCTCGGGCGGTTGATGTATGAAGTTGGCGTGGAACTGACAGGCTTGGCACCTTTTGGCGTATTCCATACAATCCTTCACCATGCTTGGCCAGTAGTAACCCATTCTTTTGAGCTGGAAATGTAGCTTCGGTCCAGATTGATGCGCCCCACATATACCTGAGTGTGCTTCTTCCATGGCTTGATTGGCTTCTTCTTCACCTAGGCATCTTAGAAGTACTCCTTCAAAAGAGCGTCGGTAGAGTGTTCCTTTGTAGTAGAGGAAGCGATGTGCTCGACGACGTATTTCAGAGCGGCGTTTGGGATCATCTGGAAGCTTTCCATGCTCCAGGTAGTTGATCAACGGCTGTCTCCACTCTTCAGCATCGATCAAAAGTACTGAGATGACATTTGTATCATCCAGTGGCATTTCAGTAACCAGCGGGATCACCCATCTTTGGCAAACTGGCACATCTGTAGCTTCATCTTCTCCTAGCGTCATACTTGAGGCTAGGTTGGCGAGAGCGTCTGCCATTTGATTTTCTTTTCTTGGCACATGTTCTAGTGTCACGGCCTCGAATTTTTGTAGCAGTTGAGTTGCTAACCGAAAGTACGGGACGAGGTCATCTTTCCTCACCTCATATTCAGTTAGTAGTTGATTGATTATGAGTTTGGAGTCACCATATACCTCAAGGGCTGTGATTTCCATGTTGATCGCCATTTGGAGCCCGATGATTAGTGCTTGGTATTCAGCGACGTTGTTGGAACACAATTCGCTTAGTTGGAAGGAATATGGTAGTATTTGCGTTTGTGGTGACATGAACACTACTCCTGCCCCCGCTCCGTCTGGTCGTGCGGATCCATCGAAGAACATCGTCCATGTCGGGAAGATGTCGACATAGAACACCTCCTCGTCAGGCAAGTCGTCTGAGATTTTCCAATCGGCTGGGATTGGGTGATCGGCGAGGAAATCTGCTAGCGCTTGTCCTTTGACGGCTTTAGCTGGGATGTAGATGATCTCGTATTGATTGAGAAGCAACGCCCATTTAGCTAGTCGCCCTGTCAAGACTGGTTTGGACATGACGTATTTGACCGGGTCAGCTTTAGCAACCAGGTGGATGGTGTAAGCGTGCATGTAGTGTCTGAGCTTCTGGATGGCAAACACCAAGGCGAGGCACATCTTTTCTATCGGGGAGTAGTTCAACTCAGCACCAGTGAGAGTTCGACTGAGGTAGTAAAGCGCTCCTTCTTTCTGGGATTCGTTCTCTTGTGCCAAAAGCGCTCCAACTGAACTTTCCTGAGCGGCGATGTATAATATGAGCGGCCTCCCGGGCACAGGTGCCCCCAGGACAGGTGGACTTGATAAATACTTTTTTATGCTTTCGAAAGCGTTGTGGCATGCTTCGTCCCATACAAACGGAACATCTTTCTTTAGGAGTCGACTGAACGGTTGACAACGCCCTGCAAGGTTAGAGATGAAGCGTCTGATGAAGGCTAACCGTCCTTGTAGACTTTTTAGCTCGCGTAAGTTTCTTGGCTCGGGCATGTTTTGAATGGCCTTGATCTTCGACTGGTCCACTTCAATGCCACGGTGCTTGACAATGAAGCCGAGGAACTTTCCGGAGGTGACACCGAATGCGCATTTTAACGGGTTCATCTTGAGGTTGTATTTTCGCAGCCTTTCAAACACTGTTCGTAAATCCTGCAAGTGATCTGATCTCTTCCGTGTCTTGACTACCACATCGTCTACGTAACATTCTACGTTTTTGTGTAGCATGTCATTGAAGATTTTCTGCATTGCGCGTTGATATGTAGCTCCGGCGTTCTTCAGACCGAAGGGCATCACCTTGTAGCAGTAGATACCTTTTGGAGTGCGGAAGGCCGTTAATTCCTCGTCTTCAAGAGCCATGCGAATTTGATTGTATCCAGAAGAGCCGTCCATGAATGACAGTGCCTCGTGGCCAGTGGTTGCGTCCACCATGATTTCGATGATTGGCAAGGGGAAGTCATCCTTTGGGCAAGCATCGTTGAGGTCCCGGAAGTCTACGCACACACGTATTTGTCCAGATTTCTTAAGGACAATGACAATGTTGGAAATCCACTTGGGGTATTGCACCTCCCGAATGAAGCCTGCTTCGATTAACTTGTCTACCTCGGTCTCTATTTGCGGGATGAGCTCGGATCGGTAGCGTCTTTGAGTTTGCTTTATTGGTCGTGTTCCAGGCTTGACTGCAAGATGATGTACAGCGATGACAGGGTCAAGGCCGGGCATTTCTTTGTATGTCCAAGCGAAGACGTCTTTATACTCTAACAGCAGCTGGTAATATTCCTCTATCTCACCCGCACTTAGTAGTGCACTTACGAAGATAGGCTTTGGTTCCTTGCTCGTGCCTAAGTTGAGTTCCTTGAGATCATCAACCGTAGCTTGGCCTCCATCTTCGAGCTGCGGTGGAGCAGCAGTGACATCTTCCTCCGGGATTTCGTCTTCTTTGCCTTCTTGGATCGTAATGTGGAAGACTTCTTGGACCTCCTCTTTAGTGTTGACCTCTCGATTTGTTTGGCATGAAGATTGTCCAGTGTGGATGATGGTGTGCTTTCTTACTTTCAGCGGTCCATCTGTGTCAACCTCCAAGATTACTTGGCGCCTCATCCTTGAAGGAATCGAGCTTCGAAAGTCGCCTTTTTCTGCTAGCATGTCGAGCTTTTCTTCCTCTGGCGTTGTCTTCCTCTTTCTAGAAGACTTCTTGTTGCTTTGTTTCTTAGGTTTCGACAACCTTTCGAAAACAGAGCTTTGGGGTGTTGGCTCGTTAAGCCTCTTGAAAACGGAGGTTCGGTCTTGACCACCAATGCGATTAAGTGCCGAAATTCTAGGCCTTGAATGACTCATCCTATTGAAGACTGATATTCGAGGGGCAGGTTTAGGATCCTCTTGATCTTGTTCAATGCTTACGCTGATGTGTTGGGTGCTAGCATTTTTCGCTTCGCTTGAAATCTTCACAGGTGCATTTGGTGTGAAGCCAAGTCCAGCTTTGTTGTTGTCAACTCCGTAACCATGCTCCTTCAACTTCTTTTGAGTCTTGGTGAGGTCACGTTCTTTATCGTTGATGATGTTTGAAACCTTTTTTTCAGGATTCGAAGAGGAAGCGAAGTCGTACCCAGCCTTCAACATGAGTTTGTAGGCATTTGGATCAAAACCTTCTGCAGTCCTCTTGGTTGGAAGAAAGTTTGGTTCCGCCCCATCTGGCAGGGCTCTTATGAAGCCTTGTGGTAGTCTTGCAATCTTAGCGTCGCCTAGCTGTGTCAGAGGCAAAACTGCGTTTGTCTTGAGCAACTTCACATTATCTTTGTGTCGCTGTGTGTCGGCTTTGCTTGCTCCTGTTTCAAACGGGGATTGACCATTCTTTCTTCTTGACATCGGGACATACCGGAAGATAGGTGTGTTCGGTCCTTTTGAAGGTGTCTTACTCCCTTTGGTTGTTGCAGGTTTAGCAAGCTCATCATTGTTTTTGCTTGAAGATGACATGGCTTCCCCTTCTTGCTTCTTGGGCATGGCTTGCCATTCTTGCTTTTTAGGTGCTGCTTTGCCTGTGGATTTAATCTCTTTTGGAAGAGCTTCAAGCACCGTGTCTTCGTCCATGTAGAACTTGGCGTCTGCGAAGTGTGATTCAGCTTCGGTGAATGGTTTAGTATCGCCTTGGATTACCTTCACTCCGTCTCGGTAGAATTTTAAGCATTGGTGGAGGGTGGATGGTATTACTCCATTCCCGTGGATCCAAGGCCTTCCTAAGAGCAAGCTATAGGAAGTTCTTGCATCAATCACATGGAATATCGTGCTTGATTTAAGTTCACCAATGGTCATCTCCACTCGGATCATGCCCATCGCTCTTTGTCCTCCTTGGTTAAAACCCTGGATCAGCAGACGGCTTAGGGACAATTCATCCACTTTGATGCCGATTGTGGTCATTGTTGACTTTGGCATGATGTTTATGGCTGACCCACCGTCCACAAGCATGCGGTTGACTTTGTGCTCATTTATGTACCCTGAGATGAAGAGAGGACGGTTATGGGGCTTTGACCCCAACAGTAAGTCCTCGTCCGTGAAGTTGATTGCGTCCTGGGCGGCATAACACGTGGCACATTCATGTGGCCTGAACTTCGAACCTTCGTCATTGCTTTCTTGCACTTCGTGATCGTCGGGACTTGCTAAGACCGCTGCTAGTGCTATTCGCATCTTCTTTGGCAATTGTAGCGCTTCCTCGATGCTACATTGTGTTGGCAAACCTTCTTTGGATGTGAGGGTCTTTTCTTCCTCAGTGGAGATAGCTTTGCCTTTTGAGGGCCCTTCTATCTCTACTTCGACCATGTGGCAGGCGGCGATAGTGCACTGTTGGAAAAAATCCTTCGGGAAATACTCGTGCAAGGATACAGGAATACGTGGCTCTTGCTCCATAAGTTCCCCACTGTACGTTGGCTCAGCAGCTCTTACACTTTCTTTGGCCTTTCTATTGTTACGGTGACGGTGGTTTCTCCCTTGCTTTACCTTTGGCTTTTTGGCTTGCTGTCTTGGCTTCCTCATCTTTTTGTAGGTCACTAGTGTCCACCCTTCTTCATCGTCAGTAGGTGCATCTTGGTTGCTTGCCCCCAGCGGTGGTCGTGCAAAGGGTGCCATGTGACTCGAGCATTGGCGGGAATGGTCATGAATCCTTTGGAGGGGAACAGGATCGAAGGATCCAAACACGATCGTAGTAGTGTGCGTTGCGGCCGTGTCTTCTAGATCGAGTTCAATCCGCCCTTGTTGTGCCAGCTTCATGATGAGTTCCTTAAGGATGAAGCACTTACTAACGGGATGACTCACGATACGATGGTACTTGCAGTACTTAGGATCGTTGACACGATTCATCTCCTCAGGGCGCTTACATTCTGGTAACTCGATCACCTTCTTTTCTAGCAAGTCGTCTAACATTGCTGCCATATCTGAGTCAGGAAAAGGGTATGTCTTTTGCTCTAGCTCCCTCAAGGTGTTTTTGAACCTGTCTTGGGTACGCGGAGGCTCATTTCTCTTTATTTCCTTCACTTTGGTTTTGGAGGAAATCTTGACGGGCGCAGAGGAGGTTTTGACGGGGGAAGTGTTAATAGTAAAAGCTTCCTTTGCAGGCTTCTTCCCGTGATTGTCTACTTTTGGAGTGAACACCTTGTCCTTCTTGAAGTCGGCGATCGGCTCCTTCTTTCCATGGTGAGCGATGCTTAGCTCCATGTCATGGGCGCGGGTGGCCAGCTCTTCAAAAGAACGTGGTTTGATGCCTTGGAGGATGTAGTGCAAATTCCAATGCATGCCCTGGACGCACATCTCGATTGCCGAAATCTCCGAGAGCCTGTCTTTGCAGTCGAGGCTAAGGTTGCGCCATCGGTTAATGTAGTCCATCACCGGCTCGTCCTTCCACTGCTTTGTGCTCGTTAGCTCTAGCATGCTCACGGTGCGACGGGTGCTGTAGAAACGGTTGAGGAATTCTTTCTCCAATTGCTCCCAACTATTGATGGACTCGGGCTCCAGGTCTGTGTACCATTCAAAAGCGTTTCCTTTCAATGAGCGCACAAACTGCTTGGCGAGGTAGTCTCCTTCCGTCCCTGCATTGTTGCAAGTTTCCACGAAATGGGCGATGTGCTGCTTTGGGTTGCCCTTTCCATCGAACTGCATGAACTTTGGCGGCTGGTAACCTCTTGGCATCTTCAAGGCGTCGATCTTCTTGGAATATGGCTTCAAGTACAACATGGAGGTATGAGAACTTCCTTCGTACTGCACCTTGATGGTATTGGCGATCATCTCCTGCAGCTGCTGGATAGAGAGGGATCCCATGAGCGCCGTTGCTTGGTCTGGCTCCTTCTTCTCTTCGCCTTTCTCCGCTGGAGACTTCTCTTCTTCATCGGCCTCTTTCTTTACTGGGTCAACTTTGAGGTCAACTTTCACGCCGTGCTGCACTTCCAATTGGTTGGCGAGTACGGCGATTTGTGAGTCTTTCTCCTCCACGGTCCGTGTGAGTTTTACAATCGCTTCATTCATTTGAGCTAGTTGCTCTTCGATTGAAGTTGCTCCAGTAGTCATGACTTGCATGGCTGTGCTGCTGCTTGAGTCAGTATCGGAAAGCAGGGACTCGGAGTACTTCCTCGGGCTTTCCTCCCTTGGCGCTCTTAGCGAGGCTAGGGTGATCACGGGCTCGTGCCTCAGGTGCTCTTGTTCCTCCGGCAGAGTTGATGCAGCGGTGGAAGCTGCGGCAAAGAGAGCTCTTGCCTTGCTTCGGGTTATGATGCCCGAAATGTCACCACTTGCAGCGAGGATGCTCTTGTTCTTTGCTTTGGTTGCAGGAACAGCTTGATCCTTTCCTGATGCCATTTGTGCTTCTTGCGGATTTGAGGATAGAGATGAGAGGTAGAGATGTCCCACCGAGCGTGCCAAGTTTGTAAACACAGAAAATTCCTGAAACGAACGAGACAAGAACAACGTGTACAAAATAATATTTTGTATTAATTTTGGGGTTACAATCTCTTTTACAATTTGATCCTCTGATTCTATCTTCGTGAGGTATAGATTTGTGGATGGGATGTTGATCCAAAGGGCCGTCGGGGCTTGAGCTTAGGATGAACGAGGATGTGGATTTGTTTATGTTGTTGATCCAAAGGGCCGTCGGGGCTTGATCTTAGGATGAACGAGTGATGAACGATGAACACTTTCTTCAAGGGCCGTCGGGGCTTGATCTTGAAGGTGGATTTTACGAAGAACGAAGAGAGCTCTCTCGATCCTTCGGAATTCTTGGGAGTTTGGGAGGTTTGGTGCTTGAAAGCTTTTAGTGTTTCAAAGCTTTCAAGGATTTGAGGGAGTTCTCTTCCAATTTGGGAGTAGAGAAAATGTGAATGTGAATTGGTCCCTTGAAATGGATGAAATAGCCTTGTATTTATAGAATTTTTCAAGGCCTAACTTTGAATATAATATTCAGATGAAATAAATCATTTCTGCCAGTTGTTGACACGTGTCTTATTTGGTGACTTTTCTGATTTCTTTCGATTTTTCTTTGAGTCACGCACTACATGTAAAATTTATGTGATATGTGGGCGTTGAAATTTTAATTTATCGGTTAACATTTATTTCACCGAAATTTCGATGTCTACAACATCCACCAAAAAATTTGATTTGGATTGTTTATGCAATTAAAACTGAGGAACTTCAGGCCTTCAATCATGTAAAATCAAAGAACTATAAGCTCATGTTTTGATATAATAATTTGTTCTTTATGATGTACAATTTCATTCTTGTTCTTTATGATGTACAATCTCATTCTTACTTACAAGTTACGAGACAAAATAGTTTCTTATTGGTGTCGAACAGGGTCAGCCCTGATATTTCAGGAATCCTGTGTGCAAGTGAATCGGTGGCCCAAAAAAGTACTAAGATTTTTTTTTTTTTTTTTTTTTGTTCAAAAAAATAATTTTAGTTTTCAATTGAGCTTTTATAAATTCTAATAGCACAAACAAATTTGACAAATCAACAAGTGGAAATGTGGCGTATTGTTTTTCCTTAACTATTTAGATGGTCAAGGTTCGAATTTTCATGTTATAGTGTAGAATTTTTATATTATTTTGTGGAAGCTTATGCATTTAATAAAACTAAGCTGAAAAAAATGATGGAGATGAGTTTCAAACCCGCTCCTTAGGCCGTTGTAAAGAAGCAATAATACCACTTGTTCTAAAGCTCAAGTTTGTAATATTCTACACATGCTACTATATATACGTAAATGCATGCAATTTTGAAAAATCGGGGGCCCTTACGATTTGGGGGTGCTATGCGGTGGCACCACTTGCACCCCCTCAGGTCCGGCACTGGTGTCGAAAAAACTCAAGGTGTGGTGTATCCTCTAAGTTCAAGTATATGAATGTGTCAAGTTACGATGGGCAAAATTTTCCACGCCCTTCCCTATGATGGGTTTGTTACATGCAGCTAGTGTCAAGTTACTCATTATTAGTTGTTGAAACTTTTATCTTAAATGCATGATTGAAGAAGTATAAAGGAAATTAAAGTATGCAAATGTGACTTCTATTTTTATGAAGATGTTATGATTTTTAATAAGTTGTTGAAGGAAAGGGGCGGAGAAAGGAGGAGACGCGGTGGGGACGTCCGCCACAATGGAGAGAAGGTGGGGATGTAGGGCCCAAATCGATATTTTAATTTTTTAATATTTTTTATTTGGTTTAAAATAAATAACAATTTTTATTAGCTTTTTTGTCTACGTGCTAAAACTTAACATCCATATCAACAAAAATATAACCCTACATTTGCCACGTCATCATTTAGCAATCAAACTAACAAATTTAACGAGGATTTGACAAAATCGTAATATTTCATAGACAATGAAATGAAGACAGCCATAAGAAGTTAAAAGCACAATATCTTCGTAGACATGGAAATTAAGACAGCCACAAGTTGTCATACGCTCCATAAGTGACCCACATCACAGAGTTTATAGAAAATAGACACCGGAAACACAATCCACATAGCAGACCGGCTTATAGATGATACAATATTCAGATAACAAACTTCTCAACTGAGGGTTCAGAGAGACGCATTCTGCAGAGGTCGATGTTGCTGCAAGTCGCAACGGCTCAGAAACCGTGAATTTTGATATTGTCTTTCTTCACAATCCCAGCCTGTATAAACAAAAATGTGAATCAGGACCAGACTCCTCCAAATTGGCTCTGTAAGACCATCTAATGGAATAATCAAGGAAGCAACTTCGACTGTTTTATAATATAACATGTACAACATTTAACGCATCAAACCATTCTGTGAAATACCTGGACTAGAAAGGTAGATACGTTCTTTCGCTGATCACCTTGAAGCTGAATGACCTACAGACAAACAGCAATACAACAATTAGGGGCTGTATTAGAAGCTATATTATAGATTTTACTGTTAAGCACGCACCTGTCCTAGTTCTGGGTCCTGGACAACGGTACCATTGCAGCAAAATTCCTTTTTAAGGTCTTTGAGTATCTTGTTGTAGCTAAACTCTTTCTTCAGTCCCTGCACAGTAGTTAAGCTTTTCCTGCCATTGCGTTGCTGTACACGGATGTGTACATACTCTTTTGTCCCAGCACCCGAGTCCTCAGCAGTTGCCTCGGCAAAGGGATCTGAACCCAAGAAACAGCAATTCAATTAGATAAATGTAGGGACGCACAAGAAAGGATGAAAGACAAGCAAGTCAATGATAGACGCTCACATCTCATAAGATCGCCAAAAATTTAAAGCACTAATCCAATGTTCAAATAGTGAAAACAAAAACCTAATGAAAAATAGCCTTTCATACTCCAGCCCCCTCATGGAAAATTAGACCAACAAGCAGCAGATATTTTTTTACACGGTCTAAACCAAATTTTCTATACTCTCGTTTCGCACTCTGAAGGATCAATAAATCAGAATTTTTTACTTTCCAACTATGTATAAGCACAGAAAAACTCATCAGCAATCAAGAGAACTGAAGGGAAAATAAAGGGGGTAGCCTTCTACAAGCGTATAAACTTATCATTTTTATCACTTCTGTACAAAGCGGTGAAATTTTTTAAGTTTTGAGCATAATTCAGATTCCTAAGAATGATCTGCTCTGCCACTTTACATATAATTATTTAGAAAATATCAAACAACCAGACACAAATCTATATACCTTACAGTAAAAAAGCCCACTAAATTATAATGGAGTAGCCCAGCTACCATCACTTTTCATCAGTTTTTAGGAAAAGAGATGTAATCTATCCTAGTGAATGTGGATTTGATGCACAAGATCGTCTCTGCTGTGCTTATATTATATAAATATGAAAATGACTTCCGATCATCTCTGCTCTGATGCTCTCAGTAGATAAGAAGATAAGAAGCTAAGAAGCAACAGTAACCCATAACATTAATGCCTACAGTTCAAATCCCCACACTCACAACCCTATATTTTGACCAGTACATATGCATATTGGTCCAGGTCAGCTAAATAAGATCTTATAGACAACGTTCCAAACAACTGAACCAATGCCTTCAGAAAGAATTGTCGCCAAATCAAACCATGTAGGTTATCAAAAATGTCCAGATAAGCAGTTTAGCTTGGTTTCTTCAGTAAATCAGGTTGGTCAGATTGCTGAATTACACTAGTTGACACTATCTCTTGATAAACAACAACAAACCAATTTCTCAAACTCCACGTCTACTAGACTGCAACAGTATTGAATATTGGTGACTAAAATTGCTCTCGAGCATATAGGTACCCAGTTTTTCAACCAATCAAACGTCCTGGAGCTATTATCCAACTTATCCAATTGGATTCGAATAAAGGCGCACACAATCATGCGTTCAAGCACATAAACACACAAATGAGTTGCGAATTAGCCCTAAACATACCAAAGGCAGTGGGAAGCTGTACGTCGATGTCAGACATGAAACTTAGCTGATTCAACTAAGCGGCCCTGCTAACCGGAATGCTCAGACCTGGAACACATTAAACAAAAAAATATAAATCATCATGCCCTCCATCATATATAATCAAGATAATAACACATAAAAAGAACAGATCGCATAATCGAAAAGAATTTTCGCAACTCATCCGGAATAATCAACTGCGTAATCACAAGGGAGTAAACAAAATCTACATCGAATCAATTGCAATCTCACCCTCGGAAAAACCAATTGACACCCAAAAACAAAGAGGGTTCGAAAAAAGCACCAAACTTTTCGGCTTCATCTAATCAAACATGAAAATAATATATTTTTCAAGTGCTTTACTGGAAAAATTAAAAATCAGAACACCAAGAAGAACTTAATTCCCTTTTTTTTTTTCTTTTTCCAGAGCATCCTGTAAATAATAAAAATTAATTTAATTCTACCTCTCAGAATAATATCAATTTCAAAAAAAGAAACAAGAAAAGATTTCCAATTTATACAAAACCCCTAAAATTCGGACAAGAAATTAAACCATCAAAAACCCTAGAACAAAGACAAACAGAAATCGGTAGGGGGATCGAAGAACGAATTACCCGATCTGATAATTAGGGTTTTGGAATTGGCGAGTCGGATCGAGAAAAAACCTAACCCCAAATATCAGATGAGCCTGAGCGAGCTCTCTCGACCGCGTTTACTAGATAGCTGTTTGGGAAGACGGAAAAAGTGAACAGAAAATTGGTGCTATGGGATAGATATTTATTGAATAAACAAATAATTAAATAAACTTAAAAATACGTGCAAGGGGGAGAGTGGCTTTGGTCATTTGCACGCGCAGGCGTTTTCATTAGATAGTCCACGCGCTGATGAGAGCACAAGTTTAGGGTTTGGTTAATTTGAGTGACAGCTGTAGGTAGCTGGGAGCGAGTAGAAGTTAAAACAGAACAACAATGTCTGGCTTTCTGAGTTGCTAAGTCGGTCTTATGACCTTGTCCATTCTGGGCAATAAACGGCACCGTCTCTAGTGGGGCAATTGCCGTCCGCGTAAAGGGCAAAATAGATGAGTTATTCTTAAAAATTTCACTAGATTTAAGTTAATATTACAGTGATTTCCAAAAAAAAAAAAAAAAAAAAGTTAATATTACAGTTTAATGATATTTCTGCTTATTAAAAAAATAAAATGTCTCGTTTTTGACACATTAAAAAATATGTATAAAAGTTGAATACTCATTTCTTTAGACTAGAATATCTCAATTCCCGTAGATTAAAATATCATTATAGATAAAAAAAGATCACACTCGTATTTACAATTTAGGATAAACTCCTTCAAAGCCAAAATTATCTTCAAAGCCACTTAATACAATTTAGGGTAAACTTCACATTAGTAAAACACTCATCGTCAACAAAAAAATAATAAAATTATTACTATACCCTTTAATATAAAATTGAAAGAAGATATTAGAAAATAAAACAATATGGGCATTAAAGTAATTTTGTACAAACAAATTTTTACTTTATTTTTCCTAAACTCCACAACCATGTCACTCTCTCAACTTATTCTCTCTCTTTCCTAACTATCAACCCCTTTTTTTTCGGGATGTCTACCAACCTGTTAAAAAACAAATAACTGCTCTCTTAAAAAAATTAAAAAACAAATATTTAAAATATATATTTCTCAACACAAAGTGTGTTACGTTTGCTAGTACCTTATAAAGGCCACAATCTATGTACAATTGGTTTAAGTTCACTAATCTTGTGTCTAAATTGGAGGAGATAATCAAGTTGGATATTAAACTTTGTGTTTATATTTTTTCCTCACCACTCTCTTCCTCTGTTCCTCCTTCAATCATATGTATAGCGTCATAATAAATAGTCTGTTTGGTACATTAAGTGTTATAATACAAGTAAGACATCTTTTTTTTTTCTCTTTTTTTTATTTTTTTTTATATCAAACGATATTATCTACAATAAGGAGTAGGGGAGTGGGTTTAACCTCACATGTAAGATCCCACATCGCCCCAAGGATGGTTGACTCACTAGGAAGTTCTGCTCGCTTGAGTTCCCATAAACAAAACCGTGAGGGCGTGGTCGGGGCCCAAAGCGGACAATATCGTGCTACGGTGGAGTCGAGCCTGGGATGTGGTGGGGGCTCGTGCCCGGGATGTGACAATTTGGTATCAGAGCCAATCCCTAGCCGGAAATGTGCTGAAGAGGAAGTCGGGCCCCTAAGGAGGGTGGATTGTAAGATCCCACATCGCCCAGGGGTGTGGATCATGTAAGCCTTATATGTATATTCCCATCTCTACCTAGCACGAGGCCTTTTGGGAGCTCACTTGCTTTGGGTTCCGTAGGAACTCCGAAGTTAAGCGAGAATGGGCTAGAGCATTCCCAAGATGGGTGACCCACTGGGAAGTTCTGCTCGCGTGAGTTCCCATAAACAAAATCGTGAGGGCGTGGGCGTGGTCGGGGCTAGCAATAATGTGATTCAAATTTCCCTTTGACGAGAATCGAACCTAAGACCTCTAATTTACAAGTAAAGATTAATAACACTAGACTATGATCTGGTGGTATTCCTCTTTACTTGTAAGTGAGAGGTCTTAGGTTCGAATCTCATGGATGGCGAATTCGAGGCTTAACCGAACTCCCCCTCCCCTTAGTGTAAAATATATCATTGTACTCAAAAAAAAAAAAAAAAAAAAAAGTGATTTTAGCCAATTTCAGAAACAGTTGGTATCCTAAAAACTCAAAAGTATGGTTCAACCAGTCTTCTATCTATTTCCAGGATAAAATCTTACTAGATTTGGGACTTCAAAATCTTCCAAACAAATTGTTTGTAAATTTGAAATCTAGCATCCGTGATTTTCTAAAATTTGGATTCTATTTTTTGATAAGAGCTAATAATATCCTAATTAACGTTGGCGTGCATGCCAAGGAAAATAATTAATCCTTACGCGTGGCATAGACTTGTGGCTTTTAATGCATTAAGTCGGCAATCGATCCTATAAATTAAGGCTCTTCGATGCCAAATCATTCATCGTTGAAAGCAAAGGCATATAGAAGCTCTCTCTAGCTGGCTCTCGTTCTCTCTCAAGGTTTGTGCATGTTTCCCACCATATTCTGCAGTTTACGTTCTTCAGTATTTTTTTAGGGTTTGATTGTTTGATTCAATCAGTTATTTCCTAGAATTATTTTTTATTTTTCATTTTTTTTATGAACGCCAGAGAACATTGGAAATTTAGGACACAAGTTTTGATTAAAATTTTATATATTCGTTTGATTTGATTAGTTACTTTGCTACAATAAATTTTGTATATATTACAGGAAAATATTGGAGGTTGTTTTGTATTCAATTTGAAAAACAAATTTTAGTTTTAACAAATGATGAATGTAAGGAGTCATTTGTTTCGAAAACAAAGAAACTGATACCAAACGGGATCTTAAGTAATTAAGGGCATTGATTTACGATTTTTTTTTTCTCTAAACAGATGCAGATCTTTGTGAAAACCCTAACCGGAAAGACCATCACCCTCGAGGTTGAAAGCTCCGACACCATTGACAATGTCAAAGCCAAGATCCAAGACAAGGAAGGTATTCCCCCAGACCAGCAAAGGCTGATATTTGCCGGCAAGCAGCTCGAGGATGGCCGCACCCTCGCCGACTACAACATCCAGAAGGAGTCCACCCTCCACCTAGTTCTCCGTCTCCGTGGTGGTATGCAAATCTTCGTCAAGACCCTTACCGGGAAGACAATTACTTTGGAAGTGGAGAGCTCTGACACTATTGACAATGTCAAGGCTAAAATCCAGGACAAGGAGGGCATTCCTCCGGACCAGCAGAGGTTGATCTTTGCAGGTAAGCAGCTCGAGGATGGAAGGACCCTCGCCGACTACAACATCCAGAAGGAGTCCACCCTTCATCTTGTACTCCGCCTCCGCGGTGGTTTTTGAATTCGAGCTCATTGATGCTTGTCCCAGCCTCCTGGTCTGAGGAGTAGAAGTGAATCTAATGTTTTCTTTTGTGGTTGTGTATTGTCAGTAATTTGGGTTATTAATATTGCTTTCGTATGTGCTTTCTTCTGCTGCAATTTCTATTATTTTGGTACTCCTGTATTCATCTGTTTAAGTTGTGTGTTGAGAATATTTAACCTAGCTAGCATTTGTATGTTGGGGGATAACTTATACCTTACGTGCATGTATATTGGTGTGTTACGAAAAGTTCTGTTAACGATGCCACTGATTCATTATCCAGAAAAATGCACTGAATTTGTGTGTGCATCGGTATTGTATTGATTTTGTTGAAAATATATTGATACTTTGTCGATACATTTTGTTGGTCGCAGTAAATATTAGTGAAATATATCATGTACTGACTGTCTAGTCTAGCCTAACTGTCACATCCCGACCCGGGCTCCCACCACACCCCGAGCTCGACTCCGCCGTAACACAATATTGTCCGCTTTGGGCCCCGGCCATGCCCTCACGGCTTTGTTTCTGGGAACTCACACGAGAACTAGTGGGTCACCCATCATGAGATTGCTCTCGCGCGAACTCGCTTAACTTCGGAGTTCCGATAGAATCCGAAACCAGTGAGCTCCCAAAAAGCCTCGTGCTTGGTAAATATGAGAATATACATATAAGGCTTACAGGATCCACACCCCTGAACGATGTGGGATCTTACAATAATTGTCACATCCCGGCTCGGGCCCCCACCACATCCCGGGCTCGACTCCACCATAACATGATATTGCCCGCTTTGGGCCCCGGCCACGCCCTCACGGTTTTGTTTGTGGGAACTCACACGAAAACTTCTCAGTGGGTTACCCATCATGGGATTGCTCTCGCGTGAACTCGCTTAACTTCGGAGTACCGATGAAATCCGAAGTCAGTGGGCTCCCAAAAGGCCTCGTGCTTGGTAGAGATGAAAATATACATATAAGGCTTACGAGATCTACACCCTTGAACGATGTGGAATCTTACACTTACCTGTTCATTTGCAATGCAAATAACACCTCATAGCAAAATTGGTAGCGTAACTTTTCCAATGACCACTGTAACTCTAAAAGTGACTCCACCAACTTCATGATCTGTACATGACCAGTTTTGGGATGGAAGTCACAAATAAGCGAAGTACATACACTAAAGAAAAAGGCTAATTGTCACAGAGCAAATGCGGTTGTTGCTAGGAAAAAGGCCAATTGCCACAGAGCAAGTGCGGTTGTTGCTAGGGTTGTTATTGTGACAATTGCTATTACAACGCACCCCAAACCCCCTCCCCCCCTCTCTTCTCCTCTTCTTGTGCTTCTCGCAGTGACAACTACATATGATATGAATCAACTATGAAGACTAGCTATGATCGACTTACATTGCCAGCTAGCCCTAACTGTGCAACACCATTTTAATTCCAAAATTGATCGTGGGAGTTTCTTCAAGATCTATGCATGACCAGTTGCTAGGAGTGTAGTTACCAAGGGCAAGTACAGTTGAATAGTTATTCAACTTCTAATCAAGAGATTGTGCTATAAGTAGCGATGACGTTTTTCATGGGTAAGGCTAGAAAGATCAAATATTAGATAAATTTTGTAAATCATATAATGTGATTATTGATTAATGTATTTATTATCTTTGATGACACATCATATGGTTTGCAAATGTGGTCTAAAAATTTGGTCTACGTATTACTCATTTTGCATTGAGGAGTTGTCACTGTTCATCTGGTGTATAATTTAGGCCCATTGGGCCAACACAGAAAGGCCCAGTACTATTTCCAGTCGAGACACGGCTTCACCTCGTCTCATACCTCTCTCTCTCTCTCTCTCTCTCCCCCTCTCTCTGATCTCACCCTCCTCTCCTTCCTCACGCTGGAATTGTGGACTCTCACTGTAATTACGATTTGTCGTTTAAAAGGTACGAAAAATTTCTGTATACAATTGAATTTTAAATGTGATTTGACATATTTGATTGGGTTTCTTTAGGGGTCTGTCACTGTCAGTAAACTGGTTTTGCTTGTGATTTCTTGATAATTTGCGTGAGATTTGCACTGAGATTTGGTTGTTAATGATGTTTTTTGTATGGGATTTGGTTCTTTGCACTGATTCCTCATGGCATTTATGAATTTTGCTTCAATTTGGGAATTGGGATATTTTCGTAGTCGGTCGATGTATGGAGAGAATTTGGTGATTAGGGTTTAGAAAAGGTTTGATGACTGAAGCTCTTGGTGTCTGGTTCTAATCAACACGGCTATGGCCGAAAGGATCTTGGGTAATTTGATTTATGTTGAGAGGGGTTGAAAGTTGACACATTTGGATGTGTTGACTAAGGCCATAAGGAGCTTACTGACCTGCACTCAAGCTCTGTACTTGAGTCCTTCATCTGTGTGAGCTCCCTTGATATATCGCTGTTGGCAAACATTAAACGTCTAGATATCCGTTAATATTTGTTGTGCTAAAGGAGTTATAGTTTGTTTTTCCGTATTGTACTATGTGTGCGTTTGGATGAGGGACTTTGAAAGTTTTATAGAACTTAGGCTGAATAGTTACGAAAGCACTACAAAAATCATGTGGATCTACTTTGAAATTGATGTGATGCTATACATTTGCAGTGCATTTGTGGTGTTCTAGAGTAGATGCTTTACATTTGTAGTGCAATTTTAGTGTTCTAGAGTAGCGTTGAAGCGTTTGAGTAGTTCAGTAGCCTCTTATAGTGCTGTATTAAGAATAGAGTCCAATTTTCTCTGGGACTTTAATAGTCCCTCATCTAAACATTGCATAAAGAATTGATAAATGCATTTGATCAGATCCATCTTCGAAAAAAAATTATATAAGAAAGCTCTTCCTTTAGGAAACAAGACCTTACACTACTGTGTACAAAAAGTGGAGTGATAAACTACTATCCATAGTATCTAATCTACATGTCCTATATTCAAAAGAACAATAAGGTATTTCAGTATGTCATGGAATTACCATAACATTTATATTTACTTGAAGGTAATTAATAGCGTGTAAAAGCTGCTTTTGATAAACAATGTCTAGAGAAAATGGCTTGTTGGTGTATAAGATTGGTGGATTGAGTTTTGGTGGGAAAATGAACGGGGTTGTGTTCACTCTTTGGGTGCTTTGCTTTTATGTTATTGGAATGTTATAGCGAAGGTGGATGGATTTATATTGATTCGTGTCATTTGGTTTGTTCTTACTACAGACATTGATGTATGTTAATGTTGTTATATTATACTTCTACTGTGTTTTCTTGTTTTTTAACTTGTTCTTATGTTTATAGTTGTGTGAAAAACATACATTACTAATTTACTAGCCACGTAAAACAATTACGAGAAAAAAAAAACTATCTTAAGTGGGTATTTTGTTTCTTTTTGATAAATAACCAAACAATAAAAACTGGAAACAGTTACCAAACAAGCTTTATGTTATTAGTGTTTTTCAAATGAAAACTAAAACTAAAATTTAAAATCAGTAAACTGAAAACAAAATGGTTATCAAACGAGGCCTAAAAGTTGAGTGATTTTTTGTAATTTTGCACAGAAACCTTCAAACTTCTCAGTCTTAGCTTAGATCACCATGCCTCCAGTTGGCCCTCGATCTGGTGACGCAATCTTCGCCAACGTTGAACGGGTGGTAAGTGAAACCCCAACTCGCCTTGTCTTTACTTTTTTTTTTTATATTTTTTCTCAGCATCCAAACATGTTTAAAATCACTAATGTTTTCTTTATCCTCTTAATTTGGAAATTGAATTGGTTTCAGAATGCGGAGTTATTTACGTTGACGTACGGTGCGATTGTGCGCCAGCTGCTCACGGATCTTGAAGAGGTTGAAGAGGTTAACAAGCAGCTTGATCAAATGTAATTTTTTGTGCTCGACTTTAATTAAGTTTGTTTCTTTCTTTTTTCTCTGAGAATTATACCTTTCTTAGAAGTTTAGTTCTAGCTTTTACATTATATGGAAGTGTGTGCTTGCGTGCATCGACAATTATCTTGTTTTCTTCGTTTTTTCGTTGTTGTAGGATTCTGTTTATGGCTGTTAAGTTGTTGTAGGATTCTGTTTATGGCTGTTAAGTTATGTCAATCTTTGTTTTGAACTATAAATGTGTTGCAAGGAGGACAACTTTTATTTGGTGACGTGCAATGTTTGATGACCATCAACTGTAACTTTTGATATAAATGTAGTTAATTTTCAGTTTAGCTGATTACGCGACAATTTAATTGCATCTCAGGGGCTATAATATCGGCATTCGATTAATTGATGAGTTTCTAGCAAAGTCTAATGTATCTAGATGTGTTGACTTCAAAGAGACAGCTGAAGTAATTGCAAAGGTTTGTCATTAACGTCTGTTTCCTTTCAAATTTGAATATTCTGTGGATCTTAATTGTTCTAAAACCTGGTAAACTGCTTCTTCTGTGCTGAACTTTGGTATGTGCTGCACATTTCACTTCAGTCTACCACCTGTTGCATGGAAGTTATTGAATCTTCTATTACTTCCGATAATGTTTTGAATTGTTTGGTACCAATATCTTCCACTTAATGTTGGTGGAAATTTAATTCATTTATTCTATCTTCTCCCTTCTTGGGGATGATAGCAGAGGTTTGTTAGTGAAAACCACGATTTGGATCATGGTTAATGGCTGATTGATCAAAATGCTAAATGCTGAATCCCATCCACTGCTTGTGCAACAAAGCATATTAGTAGGCCTAACAATATTGAATTTAGAATCATTAAGAAGTGGAATTAAGGTTTGTATACTCAGTTTGTTTGCGTTTGAGGCTGTCTTGTGATGGAAAAAAGGTAATGGGCCAGGGTTGTGAGTACATGTATTGGCTTGCACAAGACAGTTCCTCAAGTGTTTGTTGCAATCTTTTCATGCTTTGCTAGATCAAAAAATGTTCACTTTTTGCTGTGCTTTTTTCAATTGCCACAAGCTTCCAGACGAAGATATGAAGTATTTTTATTTTTTATTTTTTCATAATTGCTCCATCGAACTTTTTTTCTACAGGTTGGTTTCAAAATGTTCTTGGGAGTCACTGCATCTGTTACAAATTGGGATGCTGATGGAACATGTTGCAGTATTGTTCTGGAGGACAATCCTCTTGTAGACTTTGTTGAGCTTCCTGATACTTGCCAAGGTCTTTACTATTGCAATATCTTAAGTGGAGTCGTAAGAGGCGCCTTAGAAATGGTGAGTTGTACCTGTAATAGTCTCTTCTACCGCACTGCTTTGACATATGCCCCCCTCTGAGATTTATGGTTTTCCCTTTTTTCCACTGTTCTAAAAATCCCCGCCTAGCACCGCCTAGGCCCCGCCTAGGCGCTAGGCGGCTGGTCACCGCCCCGATTAATGCCTAGACCGCCTAGCCCACCCAGACATGCTAAGGCGCTCGTCTAGACCGCCTAGGCGCCCGCCTAGACCGCCTAGGCACCCGCCTAGCCTGTCTAGACCCGCCTAGACACCTGCCTAGGTTGCAACTCACTTAGATAAAAAATAGATAACTTTCCTTTTGCATTTTATTATTTCCAATAAATTGTAAGAGACTTATTGAATACTTAAATAAACACACATTATATGTTTGCTCCCTATGTTTTCATTATGTTCCAATACTTCATAATATAGATGTCATTCTATTTTCTAGTTTATGACGAAATTATGTATATTTTAAGTATAAACAGACACTTGTTTACACGAAATAGAATAGATTTACTTAAATCCGCCTAGTCCGCCTAGTCGCCCGCCTAGGCTCCGCCTAGCCGCCTAGGCGCTAGGCCCTATCCCGCCGCCCGACTAGCGCCTAGCGCCTTTTAGAACCTTGCTTTTTTCACTAGAATTATGTGGCCGCTATATAACAGAAGACAATTTCTTATTCTTAACATGCCTCATTGATATTGGATTTTATTTTGACTGATATAGAGAATACCATAACTTTCTGCTTATGGTTTCAATTTTATTTCTTCCATTTAAAATATTAGTTACGGAAGTTGTAGCCGAAAAAGCCAGCTCGCTGCTAGTGAGATCGTTATCTATCTATTTATATATTTTTCCAAACTTGTCCTTACATAACTCTATCATGCTTTGACTCAGCTTCTCTATCATGCTTTGACTCAGCTTCAGTCGTAGTTGAGTTTTATTGTTCCTTTCTTATATCATGTATTGGTAGAAAGTTATCCATTTTTCTCCTACCGAATGATTTCGATTTTCTACTCCCCCATGCACTTTTACTTATAGTATCTAAGAAAACTTGTATTACTCGCTCGAGGGGAATCACCTGATTCGCAAGGCTAAAAAGCACTTTCTGATGGGAACATGGGTTTTGAAGGTTCTGTTAAAACCTAAAAAAGTGAAAGGGTGGTGGAGAGTCTGTTTTCATGTCAGACATGAATTTTCTTCGTCTCTTTATTTTCTGTGTTGCTTTACAGTTATGTTGTTTCCATGGTCAGGTATCAATGAAGACTGAAATTAGTTGGATCCGTGATATGCTTCGAGGTGATGATGCATTCGAGTTGCAAGTTAAACTCCTGAAGCAAATTCCAGAAGAGTACCCGTACAAAGATGATGAGTAAAATGCTTGCACTAACCTGATACATAAACAGTTTTATTTCTGCTTCCACCTTTTCCTTCAAGTCCAATGTTAGCAGCAGCTTGTTATCTCTTTGCCACGCGTTCGCCGGCACAATGGATAGCCGTGTTTTTATTTACTCGCCGTTTAGTTTTTGCCATTCCGATGAATCATTTTAACGGCTAAAATGTGCAATTGCATGTTCTGCGACTCTCATCTTATTTTTCATGGAACGGGTTGTAAGAACAATAATCAAATCTATATGTTTTCAAGAAAGTGTAGTTATTTTACTTGGAATTATTATGGCTAAATTATTTATGTAGTTATATAAATTGTTGTGGGTTGTAAGTTGTAACAGGAGTTAATAACTAAAATGTTAATGTACGGAAAAAAGAGCCTGTTTTGCTAATTTGCTCATTTTTTCTTATAATATTCTACAACTAATCTAAATCGGGAGGGGAGGGCTTGAACCTTAGAGGCAGTAGGTTGAAGAGGAAAATCCTTACCATCAAGATAATCAATTACTTGCCAATCAGGCTCGTTAGCATAGTGGTCACTGTCAATTTGCTCTTGAATTAATTTGGGACTTAGAGCTATCTTTTTCTTTTCTCTTTTTAATACATTCGATATTATTTATACTAAAATCATCCTCAATACTTGGATTAAAACTAAGAACAGTTTTAAGTTTTAAACTCTCCTAAAGTTGCTCCAATCATTGGGCTTAAAAGCAAATTTGGGTTAAAACCTATTCTTGGGCCAGATTCTGCCCAAAATACCAATTAATCCTAAAATTCTGGCCCACCATTGCGGGGGCACGCACATGAAGAAGAAACACTCTCGGTGCATTAGGGGTGGGCAAACGGGTACTGGACCCGCGGGGCGGGACGGTTCCATGCGGTTCGGGGCGGGTCTTAAAATTGTAAAACACAAACGGGGCAGGGCAGGGCTGGTTCAAGAAATTAACGGGGCGAGAAGGGTCCAAAAGGCCCAAGAAATAGGGCCCCGGCCAGACCCGTTTCTCTCAAGCCCACTCAGTTTCCCAGTCCAATCCTCTCTTCAAAGTCCATACCACCCACACTTTTCTGTCTTCTCCTCCTCAACAACATTACCCATCTCAACTCTCTCTTCCTCGTCGGCACCACCCATCATTCTCCTCTTCTGTCTTCTCCTCCTCAAAGACATCACCCATCCTTCTCTCCTCCTTGATGATATCCCAAAGCACCCAGGTCCTAGAACCAAACGGCACAAACCATCTCGATTCTCTCCTCCTCATCGGCACCACCCATCTCGATTCTTAGGAGCAAAAGAGTAATTTGGTTCGATTTTGGAGGGGGACCATCCCCTAGAAATTCATGGGGTTTGACAGCATATGTCACATGAGTCATGACTCTTTAGTTGCAATACAAAACGATTTAGGATGTGCTTTTAAGATGACTGAAAATGCTTTTAGAAAAAAATGTTTTTTGGTTCCAAAAGCAGTTAAAGTATTTTATGCAAGAAACACTAGTTATGTGCTTCTTCTAGGAAGCACTTTAAGTGTTTTTCCAGAATTTACTTGCATTTTTACTAATGATGGTTCCAAAAACATTTTCAGCAAAAGCGCTTTCAGTCATTTTAAAAGCACGTCCAAACGAACACTTACCTTGCTGGCTAGCCGATATTGCATATTTTGCAGAGATTATTTAGTCCGTATTAGGACTTTCTTTGACTTGGATGCCAAGGAAAAACTCTCCAAATATTTTTCCACGTATTTTATCGCCTCTTTCTTTTTTACTGAATTTTTTTACGCCAAACAACCATACAATAGAAAACCAAACGATCTAAACAAGAACAGTAGAAGAACAATCTCATTGCCTCTCTCTCCATCTTGGTCGATCTTACATTCAGGTATGCTCTCTCTCTTAATTACTGGAAAGTCTACTACTATTGATTTCAAAGGGTTTAAGGTTTTGAAAATGGTAAGCAAATATTTAGAAATCTTTCCCCTTTTTGTGTTGGAAAGTTTGGATCTTTGGCATCCAAAGTGAAGGTTCCAATCCTGATTTCCAAAATTTGATGATTGCTTTCTACTGAAAGTAACCGTAATCATCATTTTGAGAGTTGAAGTTATGGAAGGTAGAAAAAACTAAAACATACTATTAACTGACACACGCCACTCGGTACTACGGTATGATGGTATTTCTCTTCGCTTAGAAGCGAGAGGTCTAAGGTTCGAATCTCGTGGACGAATTCGATACCAAATTATGCTGCTATTATGTGGCTTAGCCGAACTCCCACTTTTCTTAGTGTAAAAATATCGATGTACTTAAAAAAAAAAAAACAGGAAACTTCATTCTAATCCTTGACAAAGATGACTTTTAGACGAAAACCATGAGTAAGATCAAAATATAATTTTAGTCCCTTGATACATTAATAACCTCATTTATTAATTACATTTGCATTTTTTAATTATTTCTCTTTTTCTTCCTAGTTTTAATGTATTAATTTTATTTCATTATAATTATAATTTTTATTTCATTTACCGTAATATATTTTGTTGTAAACATTTAGATAAACTAATTTTTGTTATACAATATATTTCGATGTACTTTGTCTTCTTCATTTAGGTATATTAAATTCATTATAATACATTTCGATGCATACACTTAGGTACACACATTTCGATACAAATATTTAGGTGCATTAATTCAATATAATACATTTCGATACATACATTTTGGTACTAACATTTCGGTGCATACATTTCGGTACACACATTTAGGTACATTAATTTAATATAATACATTTTGATGCATATATTTCAGTACATATATTTTGATATTGTGGGAGCCAAAAATTACTCCTCCACTAAACAAGCCACTAGCAGCATGCTAAACATGGAGAGTGGGGCTAAAGTAAAGGAGCATGATCAAACACTTCCATGGAATATGGAACATGGAGAAATAGGGGGAAAAAAGGAACTAGAATCCCACGAGAACAGGGGAGGAAAAAAGGGAAGTATCAAATAGCTTTACAATGTCTTGGAATTATTTTGAACAACGACTGACTTGAGTGTCGGAGTGTTTTCTTGCAGGTCCCCCCACTCTCATTGTTGACAAGCGAAGATGGTGTCCAAGGCTTCTCAACGTGTTCAAGATTACTTGTTGGTGGAGAATTGGAGTATCCGAATTTTTCCGTTCCAACAATTGGCGCCGTCTGTGGAAAACTTACAAAAAGCCGTCTCGAGAAGCCATGGAACCGTCCAAGAATAGAGAAGAATTCCTATACTCCTACTTTTCAGTTTCACGAATTAAATGAGAATCATTGTAGTGGCATCTTATGATTGCAATTCTTCCTGCCATAATTCTAAAGAATTGTCAAAATCCTTTGTCTCATTGGAATTTCATTTGGAAAAAAAAAGCTTTCATAATTTCAAGTTTTATAAAAGATAATCCTATGAAATACTTCAATGCTGTCAGATTAAACTAATTGAACAGGGGGCAAACGACTATGTTATAGGGGGCAAGGATCTAGGATCTTCAACAAAGCCAAGGCTACCGCGTCGTTGTATAACACTAGAAAGAGCCCAAGTCTGATGCCTCAATATTGACATGCTTACTGTGGCTACAAAGACCAAACCACAGTGACTAGTGCACTCATAATTACAGAGGGAGGGGTGCGCTCCAAGCTACTAGACAATGAACTTGTGCTGGGCCATCTATGCTTATATATGGAATTGTCTCCGAAGTAATTTCTAATACAATGAGAAGAAAACCAAAAAAGCCATAGCGATGGCTATATTGTACTTGAACATCGCTCGGCTGCGGATTAAGATAAGAAATATATGTTCAATACTTTGATTGCTTATTTCTCTCACAATTCTTCTTTATGGCTACAATTTCTTACTGGTGGACACATTTGGAATTACGTGCTCCAAAACATTCTGACTTCATGTGATATTTGTGTATAGTCATGTTATTCATTGTCTGGAGAAGTGAATTTATCAGGGCTTGAAGGAGCCGAATAAATGGAGATGTCCGCCACATGATGATGATAGGTTTTGTGACAATAAGAGGCTTCCAAGTGAGCGGCATATGCAGACTTCGACTTCTATAGGAAGCAAAAGCCTCCAAATTTCCTTGATGAGAAAAAATAGGGCACGCTTGTAAGCAAGGAAATGCACTGAATTCGCTTCGACAACAACAAAGTTGTTCGACAAATAAGAGTTTCTATCTTACACATGCTCATTAGTAATATTAATATTGTTAGAAATTCAATTACTTTGGGAGCATGCTATTACTATATAAATTGGTGATCGAAGATCATGAGACCATGGGTTGAAGACCTAGACCGAATAAGAGCTGAAGGCTCAAGACCGAAGGTCGAAGACCCAAAATTCATGGTCGAAGACCAATATGACCGTGGCCGAAGGCCAAACTCATGGTCGAAGGCCAAACTTATGGTCGAAGACCATATGATCGTAGCCGAAGGCTAAACTAATGATGAAATCTCAAGACGAATGAATTTTTGCAAAGAAATATTTTTCCTCTACAAACCCTAAATGATATGTGTTTGCAGAGAAAAAAGGGGGCAATGTGGGAGCCAAAAATTACTCCTCCACTAAACAAGCCACTAGCAGCATGCTAAACATGGAGAGTGGGGCTAAAGTAAAGGAGCATGATCAAATACATCCATGAACATGTACATCCATGAACATGGAACATGGAGAAATATAAGGAGAGTGGAACTTGGAGCCCAAGACTTGAATGCCTATAAAAGGGCAATAATCCCATCAGCATAAGGGGGGGGGGGGAAGATGGAGAAAATAGAGGTATACGATCGTTCTATATTTTATAAGCATTTAAAAAAAATATTGACTTGAGCGTCGGAGTGTTTTCTTACAGGTCCCCCCGCTCTCATTTTTTGACAAGCGAAGATGGCGTCCAAGGCTTCTCAACGTGTTCAAGATTACTTGTTGGTGGAGAATTAGAGTACCCGAAATTTTCCGCTCCAACAGATACTAACATTTAAATATATTACTTCAATAACATTTCGGTGCATACATTTAGGTACATTAATTGAGTCTTTCAAGTTCGAAGAATGTTAAATAAAATTAAAAAAATTTTAAAAAACTGTTTTTTGGTAAAAAAATAAATTAAAATTTGTATATTAATAAATTTAAATATTTAATGGGAGACATTAAATAATATGCATATTAATTATTTTGAATTAAGGACACATTAAGGGATTATAATCAATATGTAATATAGCACCAGGTTTATTTTAAATTTCAATCTTCTTGAATGATTAAAGTTAAAAAAATCCAAAAAAAAAATAACCATTTGTAAATATATCGTTGTATAAAAAATAAACGTGCACTCACACCATCTTGACACACCCCGACCGAGATCGAGACATGCTGGCCGTCACGTGATCGTGACGTAGCCATGTGCACAGTGCGGAAGCGAAAATATAGAAAGAATTACGAAAGAATAACAACCAAACTTCAAGGAGTGCTAGAAAAACTAAGGTGCAAGAACGGAAATAAGTGTGAATACACATCAGAGCATAAATAGCCTAAGTGCAATCAGCATAAGAAGTACTAATTTAAATAACACCCCAAAGGGTCCTACATATGTGATAGTCTGTCAGAACCTCCGTTGTATCCTCATAGGCCACCAACAAACGCTACCTAAAACCTGGAGGGGCGCAAAACAGAAAGCGTGAGTGGGCAAAAACAAAGCTTTTCGAAAATCATTTCATTAACAACAGTTATAACCCCTCGCCGTAAAGCCTGTATATTTTCCCAGAAAATAGTATATACATATACTAAATCTCAACTGAAATCATCAACATCAAAATATGTAAACAAATCATGAATATGCCATGCCACTTAAATCAAATCACCAGGTAAGTAATCCAAATGCAATAATAACTGCAATATCTCATCATCTGAACTCTAGCTCATAAATCATGCCTGCACAAGAGTCGAACCCACTTATAGTGGTCTATACGACATGACTGGGTGTACAACAATACGCTCTAGTGCTACAATCACGTGAAGACTGTGCGAATAATCGCGGGTCACCTAGGAGTCGAACCCACTGAAAGTGGTCTATAAGACAGGACTGTGCACCTAACTTGGATCCAAGATGAGCGTGTGGTGCGGGAGGTGAACATCACGTGAAAGACTATGCCCCTAACCCTGGACGGGAGCTCTCGATGCATCTCATCATAATCATCATAACCCAACTCCTCATCAACAACACATAAACTTACCTGGAACTTACCTGAGCACCCGCAGCATCAACAACCATGTATATACAATTCATAATGCATACTCAATAGTATAAGTATATTGGCATGGCAATTCATTGATAAAGTCATTTAAAAATGCATTTCTGGGAAAAATACTTAGCATATAGGTATATACGGAAAACCAAAAGCCCACTCACTGGTATGTAGACGGATCGTAACCTCCGTGCCTAGCCTGGCTACGCTCGTCCTCCGGATAGGTCTCGCCTATGTGAGAAACAACTATAAAAACATTATTTTAAAGCACATAAACGAAACTAGGAAAATAACTTCTCATACAATGCTCAATTGGGGTGTTTGAATATACCAAAGTGATCTACACAACCTCAGGAACATCCCCATATTTTTAGAATTATTTTTCGACCACCCACGCGCCGCTACGCGCAGACACAATGGACGGAAACCTAACTGCCGTTAGGAATATTCTGTTAAAACTAACAGAATCTGTTAAAGATACCTGACGCCGTTAAGTATATTCCGTCAACTTGAAGGAATATTCTCCTTTCTTCCCCGACGAACCTCCGATCACTGACACCGACGCCGTCGCTGGAAAACTGAAAATTTTTCTAAACTTCATATCTTCTTCAAAACTTAACCAAAATTCATGAAACTTAAACCAAACGAAAGCTTAGAACGAGTAGAACAAAACCTTACCAGTTTTAGGACCTAAAACTCACGGGATCTCGTCGGAGAACCCTCGATAATCCGGCCAAAATTTCAAACTCTTCGTTCCCTCTATTCCGACGTCCAAATTCTTCCAACGAAGCACTCCGAGCTTCGTGAGGACCTCCTAAAGCTTCCTATGAGCTTGAAATCCTCTGAAACCTTCACGATCACAGTTGCATGAACAGTACCCCAAAACTGGGTTTTCTGGTTCTCGGGGAAAACGAAGGTTTCACGTACATCCAAGGGTATGGTTAAGCTCTAGAGACTACTAGGAACTTAATTATAGTCTCTAATGGCTCGATCCGTGCGTGAAAGGAAAGGTTCGAAGTTTGTCCGTACGGTTGTACGGACGATAGCAGAAATTCGAGAGAGAGAGAGAAGAGAGAGAGAGTCAACGGGTTTGGTTTTGGGTGATGTGTGTGTGTGGTCCTCACACAGCCAACCAAACACACCAAAACAACCACAAATTCTAAGTCCTAATTGGCTTAGAACTAACTTACTACAACTAACTAAACCCTAACATACTAAAGCTAACTTCAATGGTTCCCACAAACTTGGAACCTTTTTAATTGGTCCAAAGCCAAACATTTTGGGCCTTCTAACTTAGCCCTGAACTGAGAATTCAACCCAATGCTCAAGGGTAAAATTGTACTTTCACAATTTCGAGGATAATAATGTACATAAATCGGGACGGGCTGTTACAATCCAGTCCACCTTTTTGGTTAATTTATATATCAAACCAATTAATTATCGAAAACCAACCGTTTATAAGACCAAACCCTAATTTGCTTGCGAATTAAGCAACTGCCAAAGATTCTTAACTCTATTAAATAATCAAGGCAAAAACAGAGTGTAAAAAAGTACGAAACAACTCTTTAAGTTTATTCCACGCAAAAAAAAAAAACCTCTTTACTTATTGAGTCCAAATTTGACATGTTCTTGTGGATGCCTCATGGCCAAAATAGAAATCTTCCAACATCCGTAAAACTAAAGTGCTAAGAAACAAACATTAATGAAAAATGGGAAAATGCGGTGGCGGCTCTAACGTGATATTTCTAATTTTAACCTCTAAGAAACATTGGTGGCAACCTCGTTTTAGTTTTAACCGTTAAAAAAAAAAAGTAATATTAGGTAGGCTAAATTTTAAATCAAATTCGCAAACTAAAATGATGTGTCACCAATAAGAAATAAACAAGTTAATCAACACTTAAGTAATAATCTAATCATCTACTTCCATGTCATTTAATTTACAAATTTAGTGTCTCTAAACATTACCAAAAAATAAATAAAAAAAGTTGTCTTGCTGCTTTTGGCTGCGAAAAAGTGGAAACTTTTGTAAGAAAAATTTTATTTGAACCCATATAACCTATTTCTACACCTAATTTATTTTCTACACCCATGTCAATTTTAATTAAACCATCAATATCTCTTTAAACCCAAATTTACTACCTAAACTACCCTCACAAACCCAATTAAGTATATACTTTGTCTTTACACCCATTGATAAAATAAAAACATAAAAATCAGTTTTCTACATATTTGTCTCATGTTTAATCCTTGTTTTGCTGCATATTTGTCATTGCGCTTTTTCTTTACCGAACCAACCCAAGCGTTGAGGTATTCAAAATATTTTTAGTTTGTAGAAGTTTACCATTTTCCAATTGTACAGAGTGTTTGAAGTGATTTACAGTTTGAATTAGTGGAGAATTGTGAGAAAATTGGATTGGGTTATCGTGTGAGTCTCTTTCGCACTTGGTGCTCAGGTAAGTTATTATTTCGATGAGATTTTATCAAGTATATATAGTTACCCAATTCAATTATTTGATTTCAATAATCCTTGATTCAATTTTCTCCTCAAGTGATGGCTATTCCCTCTTAACAAGAAAGATTCACTTCTGACATATATTTATCGGGACACTACCACTAAAACTTGTCTCCAAATTGATCCTTGGTAAAGATGATTAGCCATATATATGGATCTTTGAAAGTACATGTGGTGACAGAGAAACAAAATACTAGAAAATGCATCATCCACCTTTATTATCCTCGATTTCAAGCCTATTTGCAGGCTGTATAAAACTGCTACTAAAGACCAAACAAAAAAATTGAAATCAAATAAAAAAAAATTAACATAAATCGATTCATACTTTATTTGGAAGATCTAAAACTTCAAAATTATCATCCATCCGTAAAAAATATTCTACTTTTTTCTTTGACAACATCTTAGGATTTTAACCAAAACAGAACATAAAAGAATTATTGCGTGAGGGTAAGGGTTTGATTATTAGATATGGGTATATTAATAAATTTTGATTTCGATTTTGATTTCATCTTGTACTTGATGGTAATTACACAATAGGGCTAAGAAGACAATTCACAATTAAAATTTAAGTTGAGTGTAAAGAGAGGTTGTATGGGCTCAAATAAAATTTCCCCTTTTGTAGTCATGGGGTACTACATCATAGTTTTTTTATTTTTTATTTTTTATTTCTAGTTTTTATATTGGGGATTTTCTTTTTCTCGACAAAGTCTGAAGTTATGGAACTGAAACGGGCCGAAATGGGAATGGAAGATCAAAAGCCCAAATTCGGAATGGAAATACCATACTGCCCTAAACCAAACAACCTAAAACAAGAACACAGTAGAAAGACTCTGATTACCTCTCTCTCCATCTCGGTCGATTTTACCTTCAGGTACTCTCTCTCTCTCTCTCTCTCTCTCTCGTTGTGTTGATTTCAAATTTTGGGTTTGCATCAATTTTGAAAATGGTGATCAATATTGTTAGAAATATTTGCCCTGTTTGTTTGAAAATTTGGAACGTTGGCATTGAGGTTCGAATCCTGAATCCCAAAATTTGATTGCTTTTTACCGAAAGTTAATGTAATCAGAGGCAAGTTGAATTCTTGGTGTTGTCATTAACTTCTAGATTATTGGGAATTTATAGAAGTTGGGATTAAAGTGTTCTTCTATCTGTTCAGGTTGGATATATCAAACTGGATTTTATAGATTAGAAAACCATACAGGGTTTAGGGTTAAAGTTGTTCCTGCAGATGAAAGGTGGGTGTTCTTTTTCTTGCTATATAAATAAAAAAATCCATTTACTCTTTTCACAAAAAGCCAGAGTCAGGAAAATTGCAAGAAGGTAGTGGAATTTGAAAATTTAGGTGTTCCTCTTCGTTTTGTAAATAAGAATCCCTTTAGGTGTTATTGTTTACTCTAAAACCCGAGTTGGGAAATCGCAAAAAGGTTGTGGAGTTTGAAAGTTTAGGTGTTCTTGATAGTTTTTTCGCGAATTACTATCCTTGAGCTTATAGAAACTGAAAGAAACGGAGTAGTGGTAGTCATATCTATGCAAAGTTTCAATCTTGATTACCATGTACTGTTCTTAAACACTGTAAATGCAATAACGGACTCCGGTAGAGAAAGTCTAGCTGATATTGACGAGGCTATATTTTGTGTGTTTTTAAGTTTTGGTATGAATTTTACCTGCTACCTACTACCACAGCATGAAAGCTAATAGTTAAGCTAGATTCCATGCTTCATTATGTGGTCTAAAGCTTCAAAAGAACGTTATTATTAGTGGAGGAGGAAGTGACATGACTTTCACTGGGACAACTTGTTGAGAATATCGCGTTTAAGAATGGGAAAAACAAGAACAAACTCCGGAAATCGAAAAACAAATAACCAAGATAAATGACACCAAGAATTTATGTGGTTCGGCAATATGTGCCTACGTCCACGGGACAACAACAACAATCTTTCACTATATCAATAATGAGTACAACCAATAATCTTGCCAAATCTCTAGAACTAGGATTTGACGAAAAACCTGAAAGAACAAGAACAAGAAATACACACTCTTTTCTTTTCTCTCGCACACTTTGCCCCATTCTCTCACTCTAATCCCTTGAGTGGTATACAATTTATTGTTTTGCTCCCTTCCTCAAAACTAGTACAATAGCCCCTTTATATAGACATAATAAAGGTCTTTTTCAATAAGGAATACTAATCCTAATTGGAATCTAGTTATAAATCCTACTCCAATTGAGAAACTAACTCCAATTGCGAAAACAACTCCAATTGGGAAAACAATTTTAATCCTCTAAGTCTATAACTCCTTATAGACTTAGGACAACTTATCATGGGCTGGAAAAAACCCAACACAACTCCCTGTTGTTTGCCTACTTGCATTCATTTTGTCTCATCAATAGATAAAATAGGAGATTTCCCTCAGGGGAGCTTTTGCACCTCTGTCCAAGAGTGACAGATTAACGTTCAATAATTCAGGGTTTTTTTTTACACGTCTTTGCTAAAGAGCTCTGTCTTTCTTAATTCAAGTAAGATGCTAACTCACGCGCCTACTATACCCTACTATACAATAAATTAGTAGGGTAGGAGTTGATTGTTACGTTGTCAACCCTATCTATTCTTTTTTCCTTATAGCAAGCGTTAAGTAACCATGGCAAGAAGGCCATAGAAGCCTTTGGGGCAGTCAATTGGTTGTTCCTCCTTCCCTGCACCCTCTTTTTCCAGTGGTATAGAAAGTGAAACATTTTTTTGGGAATTCATTTATTGACTTTGTGGTTGCCTATTACCCTCCATGATCAGAGTCCCTGAGCTCGGGGAAGAGAAGTAGGGCCTTCGGTCAACCAAGAGAGGTCCAGCCCTTCCCCAACCAGCTTCCTGAAGCGTTGAAAAACTGTGGAAGTCTTGGTTGAAAGTTGATTAACTTCTTGAGTTAAAGGATACTTCAAAAGTTTTTTCACTATTCTATCCAGTCTTTTGGGAACTTGTGTATGTAGTGGAAAAAGGTTTTTGGACTATTGAGCATTGTGTTCATAAAATTACTTTTCAAAGATTACTCTCCTGCATCAATCTTATGCCTCATTATAGTTTGTTTTGAATGTAAAATTCAATTTGCAAATATTACATTGACTCTCTAACATAGGCCGGGAAAGTGCATATCCATTAGATCCTTTATTATTATTGTTCCTTGAAATTAACTCACCTTGTAAATATTGAAGTAATGCAAAGTTTGGTTGTAAATTACATTTGCCTTGTATTAGTCATTCGAAAATGTATTTTCAGTGTGCTTGATATTGATTTTGCGCTCCCTTAATCTTAATTTATTGTTTTGGATCCCTAATTAGCAATGGGTTATAAGGGAAAATTTTTGGCTCCTGTTTGTAATGTTCCCCTACTGTTTGATTTTTGATGTACATATACTTTCTCTGCCCTTTAAATTGCTTGGCGGAATCATCTTTCCATACAAAACCAAAAAAGAAGAGAGAGCACTACGCTATGGTGTCTTCTTTAGCCTGAACAACATCTTTCTTTCAGAGAGCAGACAAATGTAGCTTATTCTTTTCTTTTTCTTTTCGGATTTGCAGATTGGAAGCATAAAGCTGAACCTTGCTGTAGAGTTTTGCTATTAGATGGCTGGGATGTCAGGATTTAGGAGCCTTGCACCTAAAACAAAGAATGCTATAGTTGCTGGGGGACTGTCAGCTTTTGTTTTCGGAGTATATTTCTACACCATGAGAGCTGTTGGAGGCACCGATGAATTACAAGTGGCTATAAACAAGTTTGAGGAGGAAAAAGGTCAGAAAGAGGCTGAAGCAAGCTTGTCATCAAAGGTTTGATCTTTTAATAGTAACTCAGTTATGCTGATAATGTAGTCAGGGAAAAGGTAACCCTTACTGTGAAAGACACCAGCCCTTTATATATTTATTTATTTTTCGGATAAATAAATTCAATATTTTTCAGTATTAAGTGCGTTTTTCAATACTGGTCATTCAAGATTCTATTTGTCACTACTCGTTTGGTAGAAACTAAAGTCGATGCTCTAAGTCTCCAACCAATTAGACGGTTCATGTGAAATCCTAGCTTCGACCGTAATGACATAATTCTTCGTCCTATTTCCGTTTTTGCTTAGAAAGTAGATTTGAACTTTAGGGTTTCTACAATTAGGAAGAGAAGTAGTTTAGTTAAGACTCCAAGAGCCTTGTTGAAACGCTGTGTATACATATTTGTTTCTCTCCGTAATACTCGGCCATGCGACAAGTGAGATTGATACAAGAGCGTGTACATCGGAATATCGCAGATTCTACCATACTGCGAGAATATAAATAAAGACCAACTTGCTTTAATAAAGATTAAATAGTGCCAAAGACTTTGTAAAGGTTAAATAAACACCAAGTGAAGTTACCAAGACCAATCGTTTCTCTCTCTCCCACTTTCCCTCTCATAACCCTCTTCATATTTCTCTCTCTAACCACAAACATGGCGGATCCATCAGGCGGGTTCTGCAGTTGCTGCGTCTGCTTCATATTCACCCTCGGCCTCACAACCCTTTCCATGTGGCTGAGCCTCCGCACCTCCAACCCTAAGTGCACCATCCACTCATTTTACCTTCCTGCCCTCAACTGGACCCTAAACGACACCAAAAACACCACCCTTTTCGTCGCCCTCTAGCTCAAAAACACCAACAGTGACAAGGGAGTTTACTATGACGTCGTCAACCTCACCTTCCGGCTGCTGCCCAATGCCACCAGCATGCCCGTAGCAACTTCTGCTGTGCCCCGGTTCTATCGGGGCCACAAGAAGACAGCCACCAAGAACGTGGTTGTGGGCCCCCAAGAGAGGCTCAACTGGACGGCGGTGTCCAGTGGGGTCCATCCCAATGGGAGTGTGAATTTCAGGGTGGATTTGGCCACTGTTGTGAGGTTCAAGATCATGTTTTGGAAGACCAAGAGGCACATGCTCAATGTTGGGGCTGACGTGCTGGTTAATGCCTCTGGTAGGAAAGTAGGCGAAAAGGTGTTGACCCTAAAAACTACCAAGCCTACGTGGCGCGCATGCCGAGTAACTAATGAGCTAACTACGTCATTCAGTTGTGTGCGGGGCGTGCCAACTCGTCGGCCGAGCTCGACCGGGGAGTAAAATGTGTTGATGTCGCGTTGGTCGTGCTGCTGAACTCCTCGATCTTGCGACTGCAGCCGAGGAAGGAACACGTCTCGGCCTTTGGGTTCTAGAGCCTGAAGACAAGGCTGCTAGTCTTGCGAAGTTCACAAATCGTCGACGCCGGGTTCGGTCACAGTGATTATATTCGTAAGAGTATAAGCACGCCGAACTGGCACCAGACTATACGGACACAAGTACTCAAAAGAGATGTATGTCTTGATGGTGAATGTGGTTCGGCCGTCAGAATGCCGAACTCTGAAACCAACTTGCGAGTATCCAATCATAAAGCAACTCGGCATTTAACGTGCCGAGCCCAAAAACCGTAACACCTGACTTCCTCGAGAAGGCTAATGAGATGACCTCCGCCGATAAGGATTCGGAAATCCTTCTCGACTGAGACTTGGATAGGTAACCAGTCGGCCTCAACGCAGTGTTGTTTATCCAAACTGAAGGTGCTCCGCGGTCGGATGATTTTACGGCAACAATGCTGTTTATCCAAACTGAAGATGTCACCGGTTGCCTTCACAGTGCTGTTTATCCAAACTGAAGATGCGTTGGCGGGGAAAAGAAAATAAAAAATCTCAAGGTTGTTGAGAGAGTTTGCACAGGGCAGTTTTGTGTGTTGAGTTGGTGGGGGTTGAATGGTGCACTCCTCCCTCTATTTATAGTAACAAACCTGCTTCTGATTGAATTAAAACCATATTCGGATAGGACTCCTTACCCTGATCCACCCTTATCTCGGCCAGTCCCACGTCTACTAGGACTTTGAACTCAACCCCTTATCAAGCCGCATTCATTCTCAGGTCTCAACATCCTCATCCTGCCGAGACGCCTTTTTGTATCAAGATTCAACTACCCTACCCGTCTGTTTCGTAGTAGTTCACCCACTTCGTCCTTATCTGGAGTACTCCATTTCCTGATAAGACTTGTCCGGCCTTGGCTATGCGGCCCATGAGCTAGTTGGCCCACAGCAACTCCTGAGTAAGGCTTCCTGGGTCGAGAACGATTATAAACCCGACCCACACCAGTACTTTGGGCCCAAACAGAAGGATATCAAGCTCTCTGCTGCACCAGATCATCACCTGATTGGTTTCTTTTCTGGGCAGGTGGGGGTTTTGTCCAATTTCCTGGTTTTGATTTTGCTCAATTTTTTGTGATTTATTTTCTATTTTGCTGATTTGAATTCAGTGCTTTTTTTTAAAAAAAAAAAATTAGGAAGAAAGATATTAGTCCCAGCTTTTTGTACCAAAAATATTTTCTATTCAATTTTTTTGTGATAGACTGTAGACAATGTAATATTAGTCAATTCACAATCCTGCTGTTTATTACATCGTCCTGCTGTTTATTTTTCCAAACGCACTGACCTGGTCAATTGGTCCAACCCAAGTCCACTGCATTATTGAATTTGTTTCTCTTTATATGCCATTTATTTTAAAAACCAGGAGTTGAGTTGTGTGTGTGTGCGAGTGGGAAAATAAATGGGTTGGAAATACATAATAATGAAGCCCATGAAGAAAAATAAATAACAGAGATGAGACCAACATGCGTTGGCAGACTTTACTTTTATTAGAGAGATGATACAAGTAATGGTCCAAGTAAATGATAAGTATAACATTACTCTACTTAAAATAGTACTATGAACATTAGGTTCCTATTTGACCATGAATTTATGTGCTTGTTAGTAGACCTGGCAAAATTATATACAATGAGTTAATTAACTTATATGATGCAAATATACCTGGAAATGGTTTTGGGTTAAACCTTACAGAGTCGAGTTCGTAAAAGCAGTTCCACCGTGGGTTATTGCCCAATAGACTGGCTCTCAAACAAGGCCAGAGAGCCCGAGTGGGGAGGTCCAGCATGTGCTGGCAATGGAGCCCGAGTGGGCCCGAGGGAGGGGCTCATCATAAGTTGCTTGCTCGAGAGCCCGAAGGCAACGTGACGCAAGGCTGACATCACATGAAGTCTTTGACAATGCTTCTTCTTTTTTTCCCTGCTTTCCGTCGGGTTTTCTCATGAGACCTTCAACTCCCACCTCCTGCCGCGGCCGTTGATCCTCGAATACGCAGAAAACACCGATACCCACTTCAAGGAATTGGAGGATGAGATGGGTTTTGGGGATTCGGGTTTTTGGGTTGTTTAAGTCGCTGAAGGGCGATTGCGAGGTAGAAGCAGGTGCAGCAAACGAAGAAGCACAAGGCGGCGTTTGCGCCGCACACTGGGGAGGTCGGAGATTGAGAGGGGAAGTCGGCGAGGGTGGAGGGCGTCGGAGAAGACAATGGATTTCTGATTTGAAGGAGGCAGGGCCCACTCTTTTTTATTTTGTATTATTTTAAAAAAGTACTAATATTTTATTGCCTATTGCCTATTGCCAAGGCTATTCAGTGTAGGGGTGGAGATGCAAAAGACATTTACTGTTCATTAATAGTAGTTACTGTTCATTAATGGTAGTTACTGTTCACTGGGTGAATTAAATAGTGAATAGCCCTAGGATCCTTAGCAACGGTGGAACTGCTCTAATGAGTTGACACGGTTTCGCACGATAGTGACATATGATATGTTTGGAGATTTGGTTATGTAATGAATTACAGTTTTAGAAGATTTTTATTTTTATCTATACAACACTTGATAGTATTTTGTTGATTAGTTGACTTGACGAGAGAGAGAAGAGTAGGTAAAGCATGACACGACATTTTAAATTTGTAAATGAGTTTGGTTCAACTATTTTGACATGATAAGTTAATGGGTCGGATTTGATTTTAAAATAATTTATCATAACACGGATACAAATTGCAATGGGATTTCTTATATCAAGCTTATGTGTATAATATTATCTTCATATGCTATGTAAAAAGTACAACACCTACATTCAATTAATATTATCTTCTAATTTCCATTCAATTAATAAATTTAATATAATAATATTATTATTAAATTTTCCAACACCTACGTTCAAATTCCTTCTCATATTTAATAAAATTTGAGGTAACTATTCAAAGGCAATCTACATATCACAATCCAACATGCTCAAATACTTTGTTACCATTTCTCTGGTTCACCTAGGAGGTGAGCTTCCAGTTTGTAGTTTTATCAGATTGTAGTACGCTCCATTGCACCCTAACGAAACCAATTCGTTTATGTGAACCCTATTCCGCTACCTTCCCGTTATGGATCACAAAAATCAAGTTGGCCTTCTGTACTGTGGAGGGAGAGAAGTTTCAGGTCGACGCGGTCTTTGACCCGGTGTTTTGGGCATTTTTTCGACCAATTTTTAGGCCAATTCGGACAGTTTGAGGTGATGCCACCACTTAGGTTCAACTCTCTTCACGCCAAGCATAACCCACCCAAGTTTCGCCCCGATCAACCACTATAGAAGGCGGTACTAAGCCATGAAAATCTCTCGTTTCCGACACTGGTGATCTTGCCGTTTGTCCACATGGCAAAGTTTGACAAGCACATCAGCAAAAATATGAGATCTGCAGTTGGCATACCATCAGTTAACAGTCAAATTGACGGTTTAACTAATGGATCTTTGAAATTACAACTACAATAAGAGTTTGTGTAAGGGATTGAGGTTGCAAAATGTCAGGGTCGTTTGGTATCTATTAAAAAAAAAGTCATCATTTCCCAGAACATTTCTCATAAACATATCTTGAATTTTTTTTAAGACTAAAAAATTTACTTCATATGAGATTTAAAAATTTTAAATCTTAAAACTTAAATTGAAGAAATAAACCAAAGAGAGGGAAAGAAGAAAGAGGGTCAGATGAGATAAAGAGGAGGAGAGAGAGAGAGAGAGAAACAAAGAATAAGAGATAGAATGAAGAGAACGGATTAGAGGAAGGAGAAAGAGAGATAGATTCAGAGTAAGATGGGAGGAGAGAGAAAATAAATGAGTGAGTTTTAAGTTTAACAATCCTAAAAACTCATTTTTGATTTTTCAGAGAATATGTTTTATTTTTTTTATTTTTAAGTTAAGCTTGAGTTCAGTTTTTTAAAATAATTCTACCAAATAAGTTTTTATAGCTTAAAACTCATAAAAGTATTTTTGAGTTAAAAAAGCTGAATTCAAATAGAGTACCAAACATTTACCCTAAGTTATCCAAGATTTAATTATCACTTTATTGAAGTTTCATATAAAATATCAAAAATGTAGTTGGATGTTTTTGAGTGATTGAAAAATAGAATTGAAGGAAGGTTCCAAGAAGTCTGCTAGAAGAAGACTAATCCCTTTAAATAATTAAGCAAAAAACCCTTACACGCAACTCCAAGGAAATTGCTAAGTTTTTACCATCAACGACTCAAGAATTCAAGTCCATGCGCAAATTGATTGCTAAGAAGGTAGGGCATAATGTGCCTCTTGAAACCGTGTGTATACATATTTGTTTCTCTCAATTAACTCGCTTATACGACTAAATGAGACTGATACAAACGTGTATACATCGAAATGTCACAAATTCTATCACCCTAATCCCGTGAGATTGACACAATAGTGTGTACACTCGGGGAAGCAACGTATTGGCAAGTATACACTTGGTTACAAGACTATAAATAAAGACCAAGTGACTTTAATAAAGATTAAATAATACGAAAGACTTTTATATAGATTAATTAAAGACCAAACACTCAAACAGTACCTAAGAATACATAAACACCAAGTGCAGGTGCTGCTTCAGCTTAATATTCACTCTCGGCCTCACAGCCCTCTTCTGGCTGAGCGTCGACACCAAAAGCACCAACAATGACATGAGAGTTTTATACGCCGCCGTCAACCACACCTTCCGGCTGCTGCCCAACACCCCCGCCAAGCCTGTAGCAACTTCTGCTGTGCCCCAGTTCTACCAGGGCCACAAAAGGAATATTAATGTAGATCAAATATCCAAGTAATAAGCATATGTGTAGGCGTTTAGTTAAGACTGACACAGAATGGACAGGTGAGTATAGGTATTTAGATCAAATGTCCAAGTAATAAGCATATATGTAGACGCTTGTTAGGGTCGAATGCACAAAAGGAATATTCATGTGGTGATTGAACCAGGGATCATCTGGATTAATGTTTGCGCTAATCCTAGCTTCGTTCATGGAAGGAAAATATTTCCATATTTTCGTGGTCGGGTAGGGGGAGGGGGGTTATGACATTGTCTATCCTTGTATTCTTCGTCTTATTTCCATATTTTGCTTCTTGTGCTTAGAAAGGAGATTTGAACGTTAGGGTTTCTACAATTAGCTGGTAGTTTAGTTAAGACTCCATGAGCCTTAATATTGAGATCCTGTGTATGCATATTTGTTTGTCTCGTCTTACTCGGCTACGGGACGAGTGAGATTGGTAGAAAAGCGTATTCATCGGAATATCGCAGATTCCATCGCACTACGAGAATATAAATAAAAACCAATTGCCTTTAATTAAGCTTAAATACTGCCAAAGACTTGTGTAAAGATCTGGACTCATCAAATGAGTCCACATCTTCTGCACCCAAAACCCCCTGTGGCCCCTCTGTGTCTTTGCTTTTTGGCTGAGGATTTGGTTTATTTTTTTTTATTTTAATTATTGTTAAGTTAACATTAATTATGTTTAGTTCAAAAACCAAAGGCACAGAGAGGCCACATGAATTTTTGGGTGCAGAAGATCTGGACTCATCAAATAAAGGCAAGAGACATTATCGACAAAAAAAAGACATTAATAAAGATTAAATAAACACCAAGTGAAGTTACCAAGAGCCTTAATAATATTTTTTCCAATCGTTTCTCTCTCTCCCTCTCCCTCTCTCCATAATCCTCTTCCCATTTCTCTCTCCAACCACAAACATGGGGGATCCATCGGCCGGGTGCGGCAGCCCTCTTTATGTGGCTGACCCTCCGCACCTCCAACCCCAAGTGCACCATCCGCTCATTTTACCTTCCTGCCCTCAACCGGACCCTAAACGACACCAAAAACACCACCCTCTTCGTCGCCCTCCGCCTCAAAAACACCAACGCTGTCAAGGGAGTTTACTACGACGCCGTCAACCTCACCTTCTGGCTGCTGCCCAATGAGTGGGTTTTTAAGTTTAAAAATCTTAAAAACTCATTTTTTGTATTTTTTAAGAATATGCTATTTTTTTAAGTTAATCTTGAGTTTATTTTTTATTTTGTAAATAATTCTATGATATGCGATAGAATTTGTGATATTCTAATGTATACGTTTTTGTATCAGTCTATAGACGAGTGAGATGGAGGGAAACAAATATGTGTCACACGGTTTCAAGAGGCACATTATGCCCTACTTTTTGAGCAATCAAGTTGCGCATCGATTTGAATTCTTGAGTCGTTGAAGGTAAAAACTTGGCAATTTCCTTGGAGCCGTATGTAAGGGCATTTTACTTAATTATTAATGGGGAAACCAAACTTCTTGGAACCCTCCTTCAATCCTATTTTTAAATCATTCAAAACACCACAACTTTTTTTGATATTTTATATGAATTTTATTGAACGATAATTTTATTTTTTTTAACCAATGATATTATCTACAAGGAGTGGATCAACTTGGTCTCACAATAGGCTAACAATAATGTGATTCAAATTCGCCTTTGCCGAGAATCGAGAATCGGACCTAAGACCTCTCACTTATAAATGAAAAAGAATATCACTAGACCGTAATACTAAGTGACTTATTGAGCAATAATTAAATCTTGGATAACTTAGGGTAAATGTTTGGTACTATGCTTAATTCTAGCTTCTTTTCTTTTTTTTAACACAAAAATATTTTCTAAATTTTAAGCTCGTTTGATATAATTCCCATTAGTCTCCTGAGGTTAACACAAAAGCATATACACTCGAGGAAGCAACATACAACGTATTGTCCAGTTGTTACAAGAATATAAATATGGACCAAGTGACTTTAATAAAGATTAAATAGTACCAAATACTTTAATAAAGATTAAATAAAGACCAAAGACTTGAGTACAGATCCTCTCCGGATCTAAAAAATAGACTCTAGGGATCAAATGATCTGAGCCGTTGAAATTTGGTTCAACGGTTACAAACAGAAAGTTCTTTTAAAGTTATAATAATTGTAATAGTCGGATCAAATTTTAACGATCCAGATCATTTGATCCCTAGATTCTTTTTTTTAGATCGGGAGAGGATCTGTACTCCAAAGACTTAATAAAGATAAAACAAACACAAGTGAAGTGACCAAGACCAAGAGTATCAATATATTTTTACCAATCGTTTCTCTATCCAACCCCTCTTCACATTTCTCTCTCCAAGCACAAACATGGCGGGTCAACCAGAAGGGTGCTGCAGGTGCTGCTTCAGCTTCATATTCACCCTCGGCCTCACAGCCCTCTTCATGTGGCTAAGCCTCCGCACCTCCAACCCCAAGTGCACCATCCGCTCATTTTACCTTCCCGCCCTCAACCGGACCCTAAACGACACCAAAAACACCACCCTCTTCGTCACCCTCCGCCTCAAAAACACCAACAATGACAAGGGAGTTTTCTACGACGCCGTCAACCTCACCTTCCGGCTGCAGCCCAACGCCACCGCCAAGCCCGTAGCAACTTCTGCTGTGCCCCGGTTCTACCAAGGCCACCAGAAGAAGGCCACCAAGAACGCGGTCGTGGGCCCCCAACAGTGGCTCAACTGGACGGCGGTGTCCAGTGGGGTCCTCCCCAATGGGAGTGTGAGTTTTAGGGTGGATTTGGCCACTGCTGTGAGGTTCAAGATCATTTTTTGGAAGACCAAGAGGCACAGGCTCAATGTTGGGGCCGACGTGCTGGTCAATGACTCAGGTGGGAAAGTCAACAAGAAGGATATCAAGCTCTCTGCCGCACCAGATCATCACCTGATTGGCTTCTTTTCTGGGCAGGTGGGGGTTTTGCCCACTTTCTTGGTTTTGATTTTGCTCAATTTTTTGTGATTTATTTTTTATTTTGTTGATTGGAAGGAAGAAATTAGTCCCAACTTTTTGTACTAAAAATATTTGCTATTCAATTTTTTGTGATAGACTGTGGACAATGCAATATTAGTCAAATCACAATCCCGCTCACCTAAGGATCGAGATTTATGACATCGTCATGTGTTTTTTTTTTTTTTTTTTTTTCCCAAACGCACTGATCTGATCATTTGGTCTAACCAAATCTACCACTGCACTATTGAGTTTGTTTCTCTTTCTATATCATTTATTATAAATCCTGGAGTTAATGACAGGTGTGTGTGTGGGTGGGAAAATAAATGGGTTGGGAAAAAATAATAATGATGCCAAGGGAGAAAAGTGAAGCCTTGAAAAATTCTCGGTGTTTTCTTTGATAAGTTTGCAAAAATGGGTAAAACATGATATGTTTGGAGATTTGGTTATACTTGAAGTTGTTGTAGTTTTAGAAGATTTTTACTTTTATTTATACAAAACTTGATATTATTTTGTTATTTTTCATATTTTGTTAATTAGTTGATATTTGATGAGACAGAAAGGCACAGACGCTTTAAATTTGCAAATGAGTTTGAGTTAAAGTATCTGGACACGATAAATTAAAGGGTCATGTTTGAGTTAGAATAACTTCTCATGACACGGATACAAATGGTAATGGGGTTTCTTATATCAAGCCTATGTATAGTATAAATTAATCTCCCTCTGCCATGTAAAAGTACAACCTACATATAAATTCCTTGTCATATTTAACAAAAATTGAGGTAACTATTCAAAGCCAATCTACATATTACAATGCAACATCCTTAAATACTTGGTCACCATTTCTGTGGTTCACCTAGGAGGTGAGCTACCAGTTTGTAGTTTTATCAGATTGTAGTACGCTCCGTTGCGCCCCAACGAAATCAATTCGTTATGTGAGCCTTGTTCCGCTACCTTCCCGTTCTGGATCACGGCAATGGAGTTGGCCTTCTGTATCGTAGATAGCCGGTGAGCAATGACGATACATGTTCTACTAGCCATCATCTTTTCAAGCGCTTCTTGAACTGCCTTTTCCGACACGCTGTCAAGCGCGCTGGTAGCTTCATCTAGTAGGAGGATTGACGGGTTCTTTAGTATCGCCCGAGCTATTGCAATCCTTTGTTTCTGACCACCTGATAACTGAACTCCTCTCTCTCCACAATATGTATCATAACCATTATCCATTCCGCTACAAAATATATGGAAAGTGAGAAATCTTAGTATACTATGAAACTGCAAATCGACATAATCTTTTTCGTGTATTATTGTCAAATGTAATCTCTTACCTGATGAATTCATGAGCGTTGGCAAGACTTGCAGCCCTCTTTATCTCAGATTCTTTCGCGTTCTGTTTTCCGTAGGCAATATTTTCACGGACTGTTCCAGCAAATAGAGTAGGCTCCTGACTGACTAATGCAATGTGTGACCTCAACAGTCTCAAGTTATAGTTCTTGACATCCTGCTCATCTATGCATATTGTTCCCTTCATTGGGTCGTAAAACCTCTCAATGAGTCCGATAATGGTGGATTTTCCAGAACCGCTTCCCCCAACCAGCGCCACGGTCTTGCCTGCATCGATTCTGAGGCTCAATCCCTTAAGGATCATCTGCTCAGGTCTTGTTGGATATGAAAAGAAAACATCTCTGAACTCGACGCGACCCTTGATCCTTCTCTTGATTTCAAGTCCCCATTGGTTATCCGGATCAATCTCACTTTTCCTGTCTAACATTGCGAAAACTGATTGAATGGCACTGTTTCCTTTAGATATATCAGAAGTCATGCTTCCGGCATCTGCAATGATATAAGCGGTGAATAGCAGTATCAAAAATGCCTGAAAGAGTTCCTTTGGAGTTATCTGCCCGTCCACCAGTAGCCTCCCACCGTACCAGTATGCTAAAGCTGTAGCGGCAGTGTTGAAGAACTGGGAGCTAAACAAACCAGCACCCGAAACATAAGACTGTTTAATACTATCCTTCTTTGGACCTTTCAAGGTAGCACCAAATAGCCCCATAATCTTTTTTTGAGAAGAAAAAGCGGTTATAGTTCTGTGGTTGATGACAGCTTCGCTCGCCAATTGGCTTCCTTGCTTTTGCGCTTTTCGTGCTTTCTCACCACTGCTCTTCATTAGGATGCTTCTAGCGTAAAAACTCCCAATGACTAGTGGCTGCACTGCTATCATCACAAGGGCTAGCCTCCATGTCAACACAAGTCCTACTGTGTAAGCAAAGCAAGCCCCGAAAACTGCTTGGACCAGCAATGACATCCGGTCCCCAACAAGAGATTTAACCATGTTTGCTTCGGTGGCTAACCTTGCACAAATACCTGCACTTGTGTTTTCATCTTGATCAAACCACCCGATCTCAAAAGTCAGCAGCTTTTCAAGCACTTTCTCTCTTACCCTTGTCGTCAACTTTTCTCCCATGACTGCAAAATTGTAGTGTTGGAGGAGATTGGTGAAGAAGTTGAAAACGCCAATGCCTAAGAAAACGAGGGACAAGACTCTGGATTGTCTCTTAATTTCAGATTTGTCCTGGAGGAAGTAGACTGATATAAGCGATCCTACACAGTAAGCGTTTATAGGTTGTACTGCCCCGGATCCTATAGCACCCAAGCATCCAAGTAAGGCTTGTCCAGATTCTGGTGCATTCATTTTTAGCAGACGCCATTGGGAAGGAGGAGGATGATTCGGGCGCTTGAAGCCTTCATCGTCACTTTCATCTTCTGGATCGTATTGGACAGAGAAAGAGTAGGGTGTTCCCATGGACATAGACATCGGTGTGGGGTTGAAGGCTGAAGAAGGAGTAACTGATCTGAAACTAATGGGGCTTGGCGTAACACTCCTCCTACGGCGAGGCTTTTCATATGTTTGAGAACTGAAATCCTCCTCATTTTTGGCTGCCATCTGCTGCATTTGTACCATCTTGAAGTATTCGCCTCCTTGTTCCCCTCTCTTTTGCATTAGTTGATTGTGTGAGCCTGATTCTACTACTTTCCCGGCTTGAAGAACAAAAATCAAGTCTGCTGTTCGGATTGTAGACAGGCGATGGGCAATGATGATTGTTGTCCTCCCCTTTGATGCCTGATCAATTGCCTCCTGCACTACTCTTTCTGATTGCGCATCCAGTGCGCTAGTTGCCTCATCAAGAAGCAGAATTTTCGGATCCCTCAGCAGAGCTCTCGCTATGGCAATCCGCTGCTTTTGCCCACCAGACAGTTGGAATCCGAATTGGCCAGCCTGGAAGAATACAAATGATGTTATAAGCAGTAACATGTGACGTGATCAGTGTCTGAGAAGTTCATTTCAGATCAATTACATGCTTAAATTTTTTTTTTTTATCACCATAACATTATAGAAATCTAGTTCAAGCGTTGAGTTTAAGAAGAAAACTAAGCATGGAAATCAAAAGTAGATTTCCGTGTGGAAGATATTATACTTGAGTTTCATATCCATCTGGTAACTTGACGATGAAGTCATGTGCGTTTGCAGCTTTGGCCGCCGTTATTACTTCATCCATTGAGGCCCCTTCCTTTCCGAAAAGTATGTTCTCTTTTAAGGAAGTTGCGAACAGAACAGGTTCCTGATTAACTAGACCGATCTGGGATCTCAACCATTTCGCCTGAAGTCTACGAATTTTGTGTCCATCCAACAGAATTTCTCCTTCAATGGGGTCATAAAATCTTTCGAGCAATGCAATGGTGGTTGACTTGCCCGAACCACTGCCCCCAACTAGACCTACACTCTTACCAGCCGGAATCTTAAGACTCAAGCCTTGTAAGACTGGGGTATCAGGTCTCGATGGGTAACTGAAGTAAATGTCTTGGAATTCTATTTCTCCTTTGACATGTGACAAAGCCTTCCCTTTTCTGTCTTCAGTGTCGATACTAGGAACTCGATCAATCATTTCAAGGATTCGAGTTGTAGCTGCTAATGCCTCGGTGATGCCAGTAAGGTTTGGGAGTGCACTTAAAATACTCCTGCAATAACAACACTAGATTATAAGTTCAAGATCGAAAGTGAACCATTGAAATGAAATGCAGCGGTAAGTTAACTCACAAGCCGCCCATGAGGACATTGAAACCGGCTACAAAAACATGACCGCCATCTTCGCCTTTCTGAGTAACCAAATAAGTCCCGACCCAAGCTTGAAAACCCCAACCGACATAGATCATTCCCATGCTTCCCATCAGCACTCCCTTTACCAAACCTACCTTTATTCCAAGTTCAGTAACTGTCTGAAGTGCAGTGCTGAACCTATTCAGCGTTTGGTTCTCTCCAACGTATGAGTACACGGTTCTTACTGAAGAAATTGCTTGTTCAGCAAGTCCCCCAGCAACTCCATAAGCTGCAATTCCCTTCATTACCAGCCCCATCAGGATCTTTCCGAATACAAGTCCCGGAGCTATGAACAAGATTGAAAGCGGCATAGCTGCCAACGTCAGCCTCCATGACAGCGTAAAGGCGAATATATGGCAGAAGAAGAAAGTTGACATGTACGTCAGGCAGTCAGGTATCTGCATTAAAGAAAGCAGCAAACATGTACTTGATCGCCAAATTCATGCGCATGTTCTTCAATTCGGTGCATAAACTCTCAAGAATATGTTGGATTTATAATGAAAGTAACTCTTACCTTCTCACACAAGGCAACTTGGACCGCAGTGGCATCGGAGGAGATGATCGAGATAACTTGGAATGTTGTTGAAGAGCCAGCAGTCTGGGTATCAAAGAAGGAAACTTCTTGTCTAAGAACAGATTTCATATATTCCATTCTCATTTTAGAAGTCTGCCTCTCCGCCGTTCGTGTCCAACATAACCCTTCTGCAGAAGTAGTAATTACCACGAAAGCAATTAGGTTCATGTTCTAACGTTTAATCTTTCATTATTTCCTTCAAGCAAGAAAACTCAGGACAAATTATTGGAAAAACTGCAGATAACCCGGAAAACTAGTAATTACTAATTAACATTCGAATTTACGTACCAACAAATGCTGCTAATCCAACTCCAATTGCAACATAGAATAACCTGAGTGCAAACTGGAAAAAGGAGAATCAAAACTAGCAAGTGCGGCAAATACTCAACGCAGTTAAATGCCTTGTGCTGCAAGAAATACTGAGAAAATTTACCATGCTTAATTACCTTGTCTACTTCTGCATTTGTGACCTGACCCTTCCCATAAGAATTAATAACCTCACTAAGAACATACATCATGAGAGGGTTCTGCAACCCGTCACCGATGCTGCCTAACGTCCCGAAGAACATCAACAACTTATCGGTGCCATCTGCGTATCGAAACATGCTGTTTTTGTGCCCCATTTTCGTCGGAGGACTGAAATGTTAGGAACTTTAAAAGCTCTAGCTCTTATATAACTTCGTCACCTATTTAACCACAAATATTAAGAACCAAGATTTATAAAATAAAATAAATAAAAGCCGGCAATCTCATCCTGTATGAATGTTTGCTGCTATAATTCCAATTAGTTCATGATCCAAGGCTTACTGTTATCTTGGCAACTGTTAAATTTGTCTTCATGCTTTCATTCTGCATGATAAGAAATATTCCATTTGAGAGTTACTGTACTTAAACTTGGAAAATTTCACTTTTGGTCCCTGTAGTTTTAAATTTGACGAACTTTAGTGCCTACTTAACTTATTTTTGCAACTTTGGCTCCTTAATTTGCTTATTTTTGCAATTTTGGTCCCACTCGGTAAAAACTCTTTCTAAAACTGGAGGAAACCTATAATGGCAGGATGTGCATGTGTCATGGCTGAACATTTTTTACGTTTGAAGTGCATGACCTTGTGAGAACATAGCCAAAACGACATTCCAATTCCCCAAGAACACTAAGGAGCTGTATTCAATTGGAAATTTGAGAGATTTTAATAAATTTATAAATCCATAGGTTTTTATAGAGTTTAACTGATTTGTAGAGATTTCATATAAAATTTTGATTCAATTTCCTCGAAATCTTATGGGAGATGTGAGATTTTTGGATGCTTAAAATACACTACAAAATCTCTCAAATTCCTCAATTTTTTCAAATTCTAATTGAATGCACCTAGAATATTATAAACTTCTTTAAAATTTTAATTGAATAATTTTTAAGGATTTTAATAAACTATCTTAAAATCCTGATTGAATACACATTGAATTTCAGAGAATCACTTAAAATACTGATTGAATACCCCTAGATTCATTAAAAAAATTACAATCCCTCAAAATCCCAATTGAATACACCCCCTAAAGCTCCAATTTACAAGCTCAAAATTCATCATTTTCTTGGACTGGTGTTATGAGAACTTGGGAAAACAACCCAAAATGCCGAAAATTCATGAACACATGCATATGGTGGAACAACATTTTCCATCTTCAATTTTAATGGGGTAAAGCCATCACAGATCAAAACAGTAAAAGTAAGCACAACTACATGACTAAAATTGCCAAAGTCGAAACCACAAGGAGGAAAGTAAAACATTCTAAACTAACGAGGAGCAAAAGTGCAATTGGCCAACTTATATATCTCCATCACATCGCATCTAATATATTAACAAACTAATTAACAATAAATGAGGACTGATTTGGCGATGTTGAGGGTTTTGTAACATTTTTTGCCTTTTGCATTGTTACAAATTGGCATAAAAGTCACGTATTTCAATTCGGTTAACAACAACTATATGGTTTGTTTTTTTGTTCATTCGATACCAAAGCCTGCAGTTTTCAAGCAAATTAAGTTCGTACATTAAGCCAAGTCCATTCGACTTTGGATTCTTTTAATAATTGTGAGATTACCAATTAATTGTTATTATTTTTTGTTTTTCTGCATGTACTCGAGTATCGTCCAGTCCGGAAACATAAATATAAAACATGATGCCAATTTTTTTCATTGTTTTCTCTGGTGTAGTTCTCATAGGCGGGACCGCCGAATGCTGTCTTCAATATCTGTTTTTGGGACACGTGACCGAAAATGAGTATCTGACCATCCATTTCCCGTTATGCTACATTTGTAGGGTTAATTTGGAACAACTGTGTTTTTAAAAAAAGTTGTTTTTGGTGTGGCTTAATTGACATGGTACTGACTACTGAGGATGGTGGCGATGAGAAGCGGCGGCGAAGACAGTGGCGGCAATGGTGATGACAACGATAAAGATAGTGCTATGGTGTTGGGGCTAATAGTCAAGTCTGGTGGTTGGGGTGTAGAGGTAATAATGGTAGTAGGGGCGGTTGTGGTTGTAGTGGCAATGGAGGTGACTGTGTTTATGGTGGTGATGGTGGCGGTGGCAGCAATAATGCGGCGGCAACATTAGTGGTGGCAGTATTGGTGGTAACAATTGTGGTGGTGGTCTTACCAATAATGGTGGGGATAATAGCAATTGTGGTGTTAAGTTAGTGTTTGTATTGGTAGGTGGTGATAGTGACTTTGTTCTCAAAAGGAAAAAATGAGTTTAGATTCTTTAGAAGATTAAACAATGTCATTTTAAAAACTAATGAGGGTATTCCAGAAATTGAAAATATTCATTAAAGGCTCAACTCTGATTTTTATTAAAGCAGCTTTTAAAAGTTGTTGTCAAGAGGCTATTGCTTTTAAAATAAGCATACTATTTTATTTCCAAATACTTTTTTATTACTTAACTTTAAAGTGAAACCGACATAGCCTTATATGGACTAAGTACACTGTAATGTCTTGATCCAATAATAATACATTATTATGTGAAATTATATTTATATAGTAATGTGTTATTGAACCGTTATGTCCACTTAAATTGCTCTCCTCTCAATGGGGTCAGTCTTCCTTGTTAAACCAACGTTGTATTCCCCCCACCCCAATGGATACAATTCGCTAAATAAAATACGTGTCTGTCGATGTGTCCTGGATAGAGGGCAAACCAACAATGGAGATGATGAAGTCGGATCACAGTTGTCTAAATACTCCCAAACATTAGCTCCATAAATAAATTAATACAAAAAAAGGCACAGAAATATCTGAAAACTCTCAAAATTCTTACTCGCAAACAACGTTAAAAATATCAACGCAATGTCTTTTGTTCAACTCCTATTCTCTTCGCCTCATACCTACTCCCAAAAACTCAAATTAATTGGTCTTCTTGGACTTAAAACTCTCTGTTTCTTCCAATCGGATTTGAGCTAGAATGTTGTCGATATAGTACTACAAGTCTACACCTACCACCATTTAATAATGTCTCATTATCGCACTCCATCACCGTAGCATTCCGTGTCAATGTCAATGATACAAAAACGTGTAAACTTTGCCCACAAATCGTTTTAACGAAGTGCACAAAGGTAAAAGACAAGCAGCGTACCGCTTGAAAGAATACTACAAAGCATCTTCTGTTTATTGCAACCAGAAACCAAGCATATGCACATAAAATAAAAGTACGTCTATTCATTAACTAAATAGTTTTAGGGTGACTCATCCATTGGCCAACTTACAAATAAGATAATCCAAAACCGAAAAGGAAACTGTTCAATGTTCAGTGCAGGATGAAAATCACAAGCATTATTCAGAATTCAGAAAACCACCACGGAGGCGAAGGACAAGGTGAAGGGTAGACTCCTTTTGGATGTTGTAATCCGCAAGGGTCCTCCCGTCCTCCAGCTGCTTACCGGCAAAGATGAGCCTCTGCTGGTCCGGAGGAATGCCCTCCTTGTCCTGGATCTTTGCTTTCACATTATCGATGGTATCAGAGCTCTCTACTTCCAACGTTATTGTCTTCCCAGTCAATGTCTTCACAAAGATCTGCATCCCACCACGCAGACGAAGCACCAAGTGCAGAGTGGACTCCTTTTGAATGTTGTAGTCAGCAAGTGTCCTTCCGTCCTCGAGCTGCTTGCCTGCAAAGATCAACCTTTGTTGGTCTGGGGGAATGCCCTCCTTGTCCTGGATTTTGGCCTTCACGTTATCAATTGTATCAGAACTTTCAACTTCCAGGGTAATGGTTTTTCCAGTCAAGGTCTTCACAAAGATTTGCATACCACCACGCAATCGGAGCACCAAGTGGAGAGTCGATTCCTTTTGAATGTTATAATCAGCAAGCGTGCGACCATCTTCAAGCTGCTTACCAGCGAAGATGAGCCTCTGCTGGTCTGGGGGAATGCCCTCCTTATCCTGGATCTTTGCCTTGACATTATCAATGGTATCCGAGCTTTCAACTTCCAAGGTGATTGTCTTACCGGTAAGGGTCTTGACAAAGATTTGCATACCACCACGAAGACGGAGAACCAAGTGAAGGGTGGACTCCTTCTGGATGTTGTAGTCAGCGAGGGTGCGGCCGTCCTCAAGCTGCTTGCCAGCAAAGATCAGCCTCTGCTGGTCTGGTGGGATACCCTCTTTGTCTTGGATCTTGGCCTTGACATTATCAATCGTGTCGGAGCTCTCAACCTCCAAAGTGATGGTCTTTCCAGTGAGGGTCTTGACAAATATTTGCATGCCACCACGAAGACGAAGCACCAGGTGGAGGGTGGACTCCTTCTGTATGTTGTAGTCGGCGAGGGTGCGGCCATCCTCAAGCTGCTTGCCAGCAAAGATCAGCCTTTGCTGATCTGGGGGAATGCCCTCCTTGTCTTGGATCTTGGCTTTGACATTATCAATAGTGTCAGAGCTCTCAACCTCAAGGGTGATGGTCTTGCCTGTGAGGGTTTTCACGAAGATTTGCATCTGTTCACACAAAACATCCCTATCGATCAGTTTTCATTCTTGAAGCAAAACTGGATATCCAAATATAATTGATGTAATCACACAAATATTTAATCAACAAAAATTATTTCATAGAGAGGTTGAAGATTCTAGATAGTTCCTTTCAAATTTGATTAATACCCAATACGCAAGCATAAAAAAACTAGAATCACTAAAACAACAGTAAATTGGAGAAGCAAACCAAAAATTCCATATGATAATTTTAAGATCCAAATCAACACAATCCCCATACTAACAGACTCAGAACAAAGTAGCCTTAAATTTAAACAAATCTAAAACATCCGAGGAAGAATAAAGCTGCATTAGGCTCTCAAGCCTGGGTAAAGGCGAAAGTTCTTAAGCGGCCACTGCAAATGTTCTAGAGAAACAAGCCCTAGATGCTGTCATCATAGATATAACATATGAATCTATGATTAACACAATTCGATTAATAAAAATTCATAGTATTAGTACCTCAAATCAAATCAGCAGAATCAATACCCAGAAAATCCTAGGAAACGCTTTAGGAGTATGATTCTCGAATCACAATCGCATTATCTTCTCAACAAAAATTGTTTCATACGCGTTGAATATTCTAAAGAGTTTTATTTCAAATTTGATTATTAGCAACATATTAACAATTTCATCCAGCACTAAACAACTGAGCAAAAACAAATAGGCACAAAATCAATTAAAAAACACAAACAAAAACCGAAAATTCCATCCGACACAAAACCCCGTAGTAATAGACCCGCAACGGATTCACTTTGAACTTTAACATAACCTCAGACATCCAAGGAAGGATAAAAGCAGCACTAGCTCTCAAGCCCGGCGAAAGGCGAAAGCTCTTAGGCGGCCACTGCGAATGTTCTTGAGAAACAAGCCTTAGATTTCGTCATCATCGATAATATATATGCCAAACACAATTTAATAAAAAAAAAATCACAAATTCACAACAGCATAATCAAAATCAACAAAATCCTAACGAATGTTTGACAAAATTAACCTAATTCCATCCAACAACGATCAGTAATCTGAATCGGCCGCACCAGTCAATAAAAAACATACAAAATTATACAGAAAAACAATTCTTCAGATATACGGAGTCTAAGCAATTTCAATCAGATCTCGATTAATAGCAACAATAAATTAAATTTGTCATCCGCAAATAAAAAATCACAGAAAAAAAAAAAGAATCGCAAGATTACAGAATACGAACCTTGGAGGCAAAGCGAGAGAGAAGTTTGAAGAGGTTGAAGAGGTTGAAGGAATTGGCGTGTCTCTGATTGTTCCACGAATTCTGAACGATCGAGGGTTTTTGAAGCAGGCGGCCGTGTTTTTATAGGAGCGATTACCGACTTTATCAGGGAATCCTTTGAGGATCCATCCAATGAATTTCCGCCACGTGTTGGAAAAAAAATGCCTTGGATGCCAAGTTTAGTATCCCTCTACCCAATGGCGAAGCCAGGATTTCTTGGAGGAGGGGCGAACTTAAAATAATGCAAGGTTAAAGAAAAATGGCAACAACTAAATCTTTTTATACAGTAATGTCTTCCATAATTAATCAATACAAACAAATTACAATTGTTGCCGGCGAGGTTTCATGTCATGAAAACGTCGCATAATAGGCTCATTATCAATAAAAGCAAATACATATTTCTCAATGTAAACAAGCATGCTATCACTCAACCATTGATCTCTCATTTTTTTACGCAATGGTATTTTCACAATCTTCATAGCATAAAAAGTTCTCTCCACCGAAGCGGTTGCAACCGGTAACACCAAAGCCAATGTAAGAAGCTTATACACTAATATACCTCCCGGTCTTCACTAACTCTCACTAAATAAAAATTATTCAATAAATAAAAATTCAATTCAACCAATCATATTCATATGAATACAACTAATCAATTCAACTAATCATCAAGATTCAAGAATTCAAATTTTAATTTTCACCCTAAAAAATAATTTCATAATTTCATATCAATAATCATAAGCATATGATGTGTGCATCTTGTCGATGCATCAACCAACACCATAAAATATTTAAATGGTCCGCAGGTTGGTTGGATTGGTCCACAAATGTCCCCTTGAATCCTCTGAAGAAATTTAGGGGGGTCGTGAATAATCTTTGTGTGGGAGGGTTGAGTATTCAACTTCCCTATAGAACACGCTTGGCATGTCGGGACCTGAACATAGGGATGTAACTTATGCCCGTGGGAAGATTTGAGGATACGGCGCATCATGTCACGTCCAGGGTGTCCCAAACGATCGTGCCAAAGCAACAAAGTGTCCTGGAACTCAAGCATAGGGCCGGCCACATTGTGGGCTTCTATGCCCCGAATGGTCGTGATGTACAACCCATTCGGCAGACGTTCCAATTTCTCATGAATATGCTTCTGGCCATATTCGTATGAAGTGATACAAAGATATTCAGAACCATTATCTTCAGTGGTTTCAAGATGATATTGATTATCTCGAATATCTCTAAAACTCAGCAACGTTCTTCCGGAACGTGGAGAATAGAGTGCCTCCTTAATGGTCAAGAGTGTACCATTAGACAACATGATACGTGCCTTTCCGTATCCTTCAATCAGGTTGGATGGGCCTGAGAGAGTTGTCAAAGGAGCTTTCTTAGGTACGAAGTTAGTAAAATAGTGTCGTTCACGCAAGATGGTGTGCGTGGTTGCACTATCTGCCAGACAACTAACTTCCCCACTAGGCATACCTAGAAAGAAATTGATTGAATTGGTCACATGCATAAATATAATTCCATTCATTCAATTAAGCAATTCGAGAAAATAATATCCATTTCAATAACAATCCATAATTCAAAACAAACCAAAACCAAACAAATTATTCCAAATACTTAGAAAAATTGTTCAAAAATTAAACCATAAACCTAACAAAAATAGGGATAGGGGCCGGCCACTCCTAGTGGGTTCGGCCACTAGGGGTACATGCCCTAAAATCATGTCTAAGTTATTCGTCCATAGGTGCTGACGCCTCCTGGAAGTCCGATATCTCCATTGATGTAGTTGCATCTTCCGGATGATCCACATGTGCAAAGTTAGACTCACGACGTGAATGATACTTGGCAATAGCCTCAGGGGAAGCTCGGCATATGCGTGACCAATGATCCTTTGATCCACAGCGATAGCACATGTCCAATTCAGTAGAAGCAGCCTGAATGGGAGCTTTGCCCTTGTTCTTGAAGTTTGGGACCTTAGGGGCGAGTTGCAGACGCTGCTGGGTCGCAATTTTACCCTTAGGTGCGGCACTCTGTTGACCATGGGCCCGTGGTGGGACTTGTCCCCTATTTCCACGGCCATGACGAGTCTGTCGTCTTTTCTGGCTGCGATAGTTAGTCGCATGCGCTTCAGGCGCGGCGTGCGAGCCAGTGGGTCGAGCTTGATGGTTTTTCATCAAAAGCTGGTTCTGCTTTTCAGCAAGAAGTAAAACAGAGATCAAATCCGAGAATTTGGTGAATTTCTGTGCCCTATATTGTTGCTGCAGGACAATATTGGTGGCATGGAAGGTCGAATAGGTCTTCTCCAGGAGATCTGATTCGGTGAGTTCCACTTTGCAGAATTTCAACAAAGAACGGATTCTACAAACTTCAGAGTTGTATTCATTCACAGACTTAAAGTCTTGGAAGCGAAGGTGCTACCAGTCGTGTCTTGCTTCAGGCAAGTATATGTCTTTCTGGTGATCGAAACGGTCAGCCAGAGCAAGCCAGAGGGTGCGTGGGTCCTCCTCAGCGAGATACTCGGTCTGCAGTGCATCATGGATGTGTCTTCGGATGAAGATCATTGCAGCAGCCTTCTGAGCTTCGTCAACAGGTTTGTCGGCGATGGGAGTCTCGATGGTGGCTCGAATGCCCTTTGCAGTTAAATGGAGCTTCACGTCTTGAACCCACTTCAGATAGTTTCGTCCAGAGACTTCTAGAGCGGTGAAATCGAGCTTGTTCAAGTTCGACATGTCCCTAAAACAGAGGGAAACAAAACGTGTTTAGTCATATGGTAAGCCATAGACATATATCGGAGAACATACAGGTTCTTTAGACATGAATTGGTTTAATTTATGCATGAAAGCTACAGGTTTCATGTGGTATGTTTTGAATGAAAACTTCAGGTTTCAAAGGCACTAAATTTGAAGCTTCAAGTTCAATTTAGTATTTTATGAACGATTAGTTCATAATAAGAGGTTCCTGCAATAAACACAGAATGCAATATACTAACTTAGTGTAGTGGATTTGAGTTTCTTCGGGAACTCAAGTGTGAGAGCTTCGTTACTACGAAAGTATGTTACGGTTCAAAGTATAAAGAGAAATTATTGAATCGTTAATGTCCAAAAGTGATCTTCAGGTCAAGAATTTTGGATTCATTATCAGATTAATGGACTGTGGGTCACTTTTAATTAATTCAATAAATCGGGCCATACAGGGTCGATTGTAGAAGCAAAATAATATTAGTATAATATTATTGGATCGAAATCAAAGCTCCAAAGATAATTTGGGCTTGTGCCGTGGGGTGGGGGAAGGCACGGGGTGCCTTAAGAGGTCACGGCAGGGCCTGGGGAAAGGCCAGAAACCATGGCTGCAGGCCACGGGGGAAAACATCCAGCCGAAGCTGGGTTGGGTCCTTATGGACCGAGGGATGCGCACGGGGGGAGCCCAAGACAGTGGGCTGCGTTGTGTGATCTGCGGGCCACGCAAGAAGCCCAGCAAAAGCTGGCTTGTACGTGCGTGTGTGCATGCTTTTGCCCAGCCGAAGGCTGGCAGCAGTGGCGCGGGCCTCTGAGGACCGTGGGCTGCAGGCCCAATGACAGAAACACAGCAGGCCGAGGCCTGATGGTGCTGGCGTCGCAGGGAGGGTGCGGTGCACCCAGTCCCGATCCCTATTCCCATATTTTTTTTTCAATTCCCTTAGGGTTTTAGGAAAAAACCCTAACTTGCTTCTAATTTAGTTTTATACTTTGACTCACAAATTCCACATAACAATTTAATTGTGTGATGCATGAAACAAATATATATATGAATTTGTGAATATATATATATCGGAAGGAAAATATAAACATAGGGGGTTCATGCATCATGGGGAATGTTTTCATGCTTCATGGGTCGTTTCAAATATCTTACTTTATTTTAAGCGTACCTGAGTAGCAGAAAACAAATAAGCCTTTGAATGTAGTGGATGATAGCCTCCTCCTACGATGCGTCAATTCCTTAGCTTCTGGCAAGAGCGTGCTGATAACGTGTTGTAGGCCTAATTGATTGAGCGATCTAGGGAGAGAGTGAGAGAGGGGTGCGGCAAGCTTTAGAGAGAGGAGAGATTGATTTAATTGTGAGGTGTGTATGATTCACCCCATTGTGCCTTTATTTATAGTAGTAGAAAGGGTGAATACCTTTCCCTTTATGATTACAACATTTAATAGGTAATCTAGTCCTAATAGGAATATAAGATACTATCCCATATTCTCTAGGATTTACACAATCACATTCCTATTCTAAATATGACTGCAACAGTTAGAATATTTTGAATTTTAACGATAAGTACAAAATAAAAGGTAAAGTAAATAGTACCAATATTGACTTTTTAGTGTAAAAATGTTATTTTTCGTTAAAGTGAACAGTATCGAAAGTTTTTTATTAAAGTTCTTTTTTTTTTATACATGGATTTTGCACTTGAGAATTTAATTTCTTTTGTCACATCCCGACCCGGGGTCCACCACATCCCGGGCCCGCTCCACCACCGTAGCACGATATTGTCCGCTTTGGGCCCCGACTACGCCCTCACGGTTTTGTTTTTGAGAACTCACACGAGAACTTCCCAGTGGGTCACCCATCATGGGAGTGCTCTCGCGCGCTACTCGCTTAACTTCGGAGTTCCCATGGAACCCGAAGCCAGTGAGCTCCCAAAAGGCCTCGCGCTAGGTAGGGATGGGAATATACATATAAGGATCACTCCCCTGGGCGATGTGGGATCTCACAATCCACCCCCCTTAGGGGCCCGACGTCCTCGTCGGCACACCACGACCAGGGTTAGGCTCTGATACCAATCTGACACGCCCCGACCCGGATATTCCCCGAATATCAGGGTAAGCACGTGCTGGCCGACACCCGAAGGTGACGAAAGCCATTTATTGAGTGCAAATGCTGAGAACAAGGAATAGATAAGTCTTATAAATATAAAAGAATAATCATTTAAGGAACGTGTTCAGAGCATACACTAATCTATAACACTAAAAGAATTAATATAAAACTGAATGCAACAAAGAATGGGTCCTACACCGGAAGGACTCGAAGATGTCGATGCGGAAATGCCTTGACGTCGGGATTGTATACCTCGATTCTATGCCCTGAAGGGGGCGCAAAACAAAGGTCGTTTCATCAATCTGTTATTCTCAAATTATAAGTTCCTCAGGTCACAGCAGCTTCATCAATGCTATTTTATTTTATACAAGCAATATTTTAGACTAAATTAATATAAACTATTGGGAGAGAAATTCAAACTTAGGTATCGAAGCTTTAACCAAGTTGGCTAACCTCATATGTGCTTCTTATCTTTGAATTGAAATGATACAAAGAAAGAGCGAGAGATGTAGAAAAGGACAAGTGGCCTTATCCCCTTCCAAGCTCTTAGTTTGGTTTCCTTCCACTTGCCAACTGAAAGCATAAGATTCAGGCATGGCTTCCATCTTCCCACAATTCCTCTCAACTCATAATCCTCCTCACCCACCACTAAACCACCTCCCAACCCAAACCACAGCAGCCCCCTCCCACCTTTCCATCCATAGACCACCCAGGAAACACTTGTCCACCACCACATGCGCCACTCCAAACCCTACTGATCAACCAGACTTCCCAAGTCCGGACTCCGAAACCACCACCAGCGCCGAGACATTCCCCATCGAAAAGCGAAGAAAATCCGACATCACCCGAGACAGGAGCAGGTCGGAAACCGGCCTCGCAAAGCCGGAACCCCCCAACTTCGAGATTGGTTGGAAGAGAACCAAAGAGATAAAGCTAGAGAAGCCGATAGGGTACGTCATAGCTGACTTCTTGGAGAAGTTAGAGGACCTGATGGGAAAAGAATTTGGCTCCACTCAACTGTTGCTAAAAGTGGCGGAGATCGTGGCTGAGAGAGCGAGAGAGGAAGCGCAAGTGTTGAGGGACGAAGGCAAAGTGGAGGACAGAATGGTGACTGAGCTGTTTAGGGTTTTGAGGTTGATAGAGATGGACATGGTTATGGTAAAAGCTGCTGTGAAGGAAGAGACTTTGAATGAGAGGCTTGAGCAGGCCAGGGCAAGGTGCAGGCAAGCTATACTTGTTGCTTTGTCTTTCTGAAACTCTTTGAAAATTTCTGGATTGTACATTTGGTAGAAATTGAGCAAATGAAATTTTTTTCCCCCGAGTTAGAGATCCGTAACTCGATCTATCATGAAGAATGGAGAACTTGTAAGGGAATGTTCATGTAACGTGGTAGAACAAACCTGTTGCAACCGGGTGTACATCTCCTTCGGTCTCTTTTGTGTGACACATGGGGAGAGATACAGAAAGAAGATGATACACCCGGTTGCAACCAAGCTTTTGCCGTCCATAAGCGTCGCTAATGTTGTAGAAGCACATACATTATGATCGTAAGGATTGTAAAACATCTTTAGAGAAGGCAATGCATGAGAACTGGCCTGATGAAACATCCTGATGGCTAAATCTTCAGTTCCACAATTCAGCCGGGATTTGAACCCACGGTAGTGTGGCTTAAAATCTGTCCAGCAAACCAAACAATGAAAATGCACGAGCAGATTCTACAGCCAACATGAACCGTGTAAAGCCACAAGTCTTAAGGAACCAAAGTAGATTTAATAACATTGAACGAATATATACAAGTTACACACGTGAGAATTATCCCAGTACACGGCTCAATGTGTTTTCACACCGCTGATAGCGTCCCCAATGGAACTTTTTATCTCACCTTGGGCCGTTCTACCAGGGGCAAAAGTGGTTACATATGTCAAGGATGCATTCATCCATCTTATTTCTTCTTTTTCTTCCTGCTCTTCGGTTCTGAGTACGCGGTTTTACATGCTTGAATGATATAGCGAACATGAGGATCATCTCTAGGCATTTTACCATGCAAAGTACTCGCAGCCTTTTTTTCCCCTCCAGCCAAAAGGGCTTGATACATCCTGCAAGCATTCCGAGAATGAAACCCAGTTGTTACAAAATCATTTCCAATACATGGAAGCAAGGTGTTTGAACAAGAGAACAAACTAAACAATGAAAATTCCCAAGCAGCAGGATTATTCACCTTAAAAAACTTAAAGTGTTGTAAGGCAGTCCAGTAGATTTGTATTCTTTCCAAATTAGTCGGGCATTTTTCATATCTTTGGCATTACCACAAGCGTGGAGAAGAAAATCAAGACATTTTCGTGAAGGTGTGATGCCAAGCTCATTCTTCATAGCATGAAGCAAGTCCAATCCCAACTGCAAATATGTAGGCTCTAATTCTGCAATTAAGGAAAATACCTACAAATTTGGGATGGAAAGGCACAAAGTATGTACCGTCAGTTTAAACAACACACTGCAAGGATGTCATGTCCCAGACTATCAGAGAACAGACATTTGAATAGATATATTACATTCAGTAAACAACAAGAAAATGCCAAAAACATCTGCAAAGTTACCTAGAAAAGATAAAGGAACCTAGATAAAAGAAAGGAAGGAAATATATTACAAGTTCGGAAAGGAAATAGATTCTTAAAGAGTTACACCGAACGATCTGTAAAAGTTTGACTGCCCTAGAGGAAGAGAGATAAATTAACATAATTACAATGAATTGCTGCTACCAAAATTAGATTCACACATAAGATGAGAGAATGAGAACAAACCTGATCAAAAACTACGTCTAGAGCTAATTCGTCAGTACAGATTTTATCCCTGAACTGCTTGATCAAATTGACGGCAGATCTAAATAAAAGAGATGGAAATAAGCAACTAGGAGTTGTCAACCAATCAAATGAATGAAAACTATTAAAGTTGGAGCATCCAACAAACCAAATTGAATGCGAGGCTAGAATAACTAATGTGGGGTTTTATATTCTCAACATAGCTGTGATATTAAGTATGAAACCTTAAATGCTTGTTCCGAACACAATGTAAGATAGTTCTCGTGCAACCCTCAAGCCAGTAGTCTAGATCATCTAATTCATCAAGTAGAGAGAATAATTTGCTGAATTCTTCATCAGATTGAGAGTGCTCCTAAAAGATGATCAAGAAAATGTTAGATGTTTTGACAAGACAAAGAACTCAAGCACTAATTTAGGAACTCACAATAAGACTTATAACAGCTTTCGGCTCTACACTGCATCCAGCTTGCTTCATCTCTTCATATATATTAAATGCATCACACAATTGCCCATGTGATGCGAGGGAGTGGATAAGCACGCTTTTAATTTCATTCAAGTTCTTTACTGGAATCCCATTATCCAAGAGTACCTACCATAGAACGAGTGTCAATGAGATCACCAGAAACCATTCATATCCCAGCCAAGCAAATACCTTGAAAAGCGGTAATGTGTTAAAAAATTATTACGACAAAGAAACCTAGAACTTCTGCTATAGACTTGTAGATTCTACTCAGGTATAATGGAACATATAAACAGTTCATGAGCAGGAGAATGCTAAAAGCTAGAATACCTGGCAAATATTGTGTATGATTGCAATACAATATGGCAGCGAAATAAATGAGGCACCAATAGGAAGCAAATATAAATGAGATTTACAGTATTAATAGGAACCATATGGTTATTCAAATCAATGTTCTAAAAGGCAAGGGCAAAGAAAAGTCGTTGCATAAATTGCCTAGCCTAATCGATAGCCTCACAGTACTTAAAATTATTATAACCTTTATATATATATATATACACACACACACACACACAATATAATACTTTGTAAAACAAATATCCATTGTCATTCTTCATGACCTGTTTTATCCATTAGGCCTTGTAATGTTTTGAAAAAAAAAAAAAAAATCACAATTATTTCAATATTTAAAAATATAAGAAAAAAAAGGACAAAGAAAATCTGATGAATCTAAGCGGCCAAGAAGGTTTTAAAACCTTGCACCAACCTTATGCCGCCTAGTCTGGCTGGGCAGAAGTCTTTTCCGAAAACCCCACCCAAAAAACTACCATGGCGAGTATCAAAACTACAGTTTTGGAACACTGATTAAAATATAAATCAATAAAAAAACCCTTCAGTTTCCCCCACTCTTTAAAAGAATTTCCATTTTTTAATGTTGCTGAAAATAATTAAATTCTAGGAGGCAGGCCATTCTGTTTGTTTTGATCAGGCAATAATAAATTATGCCAAAAAAAATTCAAAACGTTTAGGACTGGCTGCAGACTCCAAATGTTTATGGTTATTTATATTTTCCCAAGGAATAAAAAATGGACTTGGTCGCTGCTTTAAATAGTAATTGCATCACTAAATAAGCATTGTGTCGATATGATAGACTATTGATGGTAGATGACAAGCAGACAAATAAAAGAAAACTGATGTAACGAAGTCACATTCAATGATAAACTGTAACATCAGTTCTTCAGTGATATGCACCTATTGCCCCAACATATACAGATAATCACAGATTGTATTGTCTTCTCTATTCTTGGATCATAAGGTAAGAAATTGCAAAATGAATATGTACCTGTTTGGCATTTTCAAACTGCCCACAAGCTGCGTATGCATGTATTAGTGCCATGAAAATTTGCTTGGTAAATTGAATTCCAGACTGCTTCATTTCTTCATAATACTACAAGTAGATATTCAGATCAGCAACTTTTAAACTCACACTCATAAATTATAAGCAAATTGAATCAGGCTGGCACTCATATCAGGAATGGGGAATGCCATTCCATCAAGATGTGATGTTTGGCTCGGTAGTAAAAGAAATAAAAGTAGAAAGAAATGACCTTAGTTGACTGGAACCAATTCCCTTAAAAGGTAGAATAGAACAACGAGGAGGATGGAGTTTTAATTCCTTGGAATGTAATTTCGAGCAGATACCATTATATCAATCAAGAAGTATCAATTGAAAAAGAAAAACAATTCAATACTTTTCCCCCTGTTTGTCTGAGATTCAGAAGAGAAATGTGTCCAAGAATAATTTTGATATTCCTGTCGGTCACTCTCAAGTTGGGCCAGCTTTTTTGTCCTCAGAAACCTAAATGCCCAGCCCCAATTAGATACACCCACACGAGATCCAAAGGATCCAACACCACCTCGACAACCTCCCCCAATTTTCAGTTCTTTAAAATTTGTTCAGCCCTTGTTGTGGGCATGGCCAATGGACACTACCTTGTCCTTTGCTACACATTTGAATAATCTACAGGTAGAGACTGACACTAAACCAGCACTGGAGCACCATACCACTACTATGGGGTTCCTCAAGCTATATTGCAGTGCTGAACTTACAAAACATAAAAAGGAAATGATGGAAAACAAGTTTGAAATCTATGGCTATATGGTTATGATAGACAACCGAAAAGATTAGTATAAACTCCATTCTGGGACAATCAGGAGAACAAGAGCAATTCTTATTCCTGTACAAGCTTTCCGGTGAAATGAACGAGTTATCACTCCAGGTTACCTTGTTAATATCCTTCTCAGAGTTACAGTTGGTAATTAGATAGCTGAATGTCTGGGAATCTGGTTTGACATTTGCTGCTTTCATTTGTTGGAGAACCCTCAACCCACCATAAATGTTCTTCTGCAAGGTATTCAGGGAAACAAAGTTTCAACTTTCAGCCACAAATTATTGAAAACTAAAAATAGAACAAATCGTTACTGAGGCTTAAAAAAAATTAATTCATGTTGAATATAATAGTAATTGTTTGAAAAAGAAGGCTTAGTTTTATACAGCTGGAAGAAAGAAAGAAAAGCACATGAAAAAAGAACATTACCTCTCGGAAAAATCCGCCCATTATAGCATTGTACATGCTAGTAGTGGGTGTCAAATTCATTTCCTCCATGTCTCGCAGCATGCTATAAGCACCTTCATACTGCAAAAGTAAAGAGATACAATAACTGAAATTGGGGTATCGTTGATAATAGTGGTTCAACTTCCATGTTATTGGAATGTAAAAATATAAATATTAGGCAAAAAGCAACAGAAAATGAAAACTTAGACATGCAAGTGTGCACAGTAACACAAAGAGAAACCATATAAAACTTACATCCTTCATTTTCACGCACAAACTTATCATACACCTGAAAGTTTCGCAGTTTGGCTCAAATTTGTACTGGCAAATCAATGAATAGATTTTGCGTACCTGGACATGCGGCAAGCAGACAAATATCAGAAAATTATACAAGTTACCCCTTGAAAATAACTGAATGTGAAACTCAGTTGCATGCACAAAAATGAAAAAAAGATTATTCGACCTGGAAATACAAGAAAACATCGCAAACCACCAAATTATTCATGGTATCAAAAGAGTCAACACTTAGGTCATTATTAATTGGTCAACTTTACAGAGTCATTACCATGGGTCAGATTTCAATGTAACTACTGTGGTTCCTACTCTTTTTAAATCATACCAATCTCGGTTCAAATTGAGAATTCCGTCTAATTTCTGTGTAATTTGACCCGTATGCACATTGCATGCAGAAATGAATGGTCCTTTCCAGCCATTTCGATCGGTAAATTTTCTGACCATGTACCCCACCCCAATGACGCAGTGAGACCTGTATTTCTAACCCACATTTTCTGCAACTACATTAATCCCATATATTCTTCTGCTTTTCACTAAGGTTCTTCTAACCATTACAATTTCTAGCATTTGTGAACGCCATAATATAGACAGCACTCACCTGCGATTTACAGCAAGTCTCTTCACATTGAAAGGTAAGAAAAATAACAAAAGTCATACAATTCAAGGGTTGAAAAATATGTACAGCATAGTGCATCATACCAGATTAAAATCACAGCTCTCGTCACTAGCACGTAAAATGGGATGTACTGCCTCAATCGAAAAGGTCAACCCCAGTTCACACATCTCATTAACCAGTTCAAGAGCAACATGCACCTATATAGAAATAAAGGGACAAATAACCAATGTTAAAGCAATCTCTGAGCCGGCAAAAGAAATAGAAAAGATAGCTTTATGGTGTAAAGTAGAAAGCAAGACATTCATTTTCCAGCATATAAGAATATATGGAAGGAGCAATAATGAAACTCAATTGCTACATCTCTTAAGCCAGCAGATCAAACATACCTTAAGTGAATCACAACAGTACACGATAAGCTTCTCATATGATGCAGAGGAAGGTGTCACCTCCAATTTCTTGTGCCATTTTTTGAATTCTGAAATGACATCCTCAACCTTCAACAATTGATAATTAGTGTAAACACAACACTCTCAATAGAAATACTGAGTAAAAAATAAAGTTTTTCTGCAATTAATGGATCATGCAAACTTCCCTGCCCGATACAAAGAAAAGTTACAAACCAAAACCCAATTCAAGTCCCCCCTCTTCAGCAAACTCCAAACCCATAACACCACTCATATCCTGTCCATCAGCAGCAGATCTAAACCTCCATCCCCTCAGTTTGCTCAAGTATCACTGCTAGATCATTCTCTTGTGGGATTGGTTGTACCCGAGATTTAATATTATGTGCTTTATGTTACAATTAGAATTCTCATAATAATTTGAATCCCAAAAGGCTTACACCCCAACAAACTTCAAGTAATAAAACTTCTAGTGACATCCTTTGACTTTGGAAGTATTGCTACACTACAGCCCAAAAACTAATGCAAATAACAAAATATTTATGTATTTTTTTATTAAAAACATGCGTACAGCTTTTACATAGAAGCAAACTGCGTGAGAAGCAGAATTGCCTCTTATAATTGTCGACTTGAGAAATTACCAGTAGCATTCATGAGAAGTTCCTCACCGCTAAATTTGGAATGCCAACAACATAACTGTAGATGAAGCTTGTAATCTTCTCTGCAGCAGAGTCTGCAATTTTAGCAAAAAGAAATCACATGTATATAAGGATTTCATTGCATAGATACTGTGGAACCAATGGAACACTCACTCCTTTAGTATTTTTTCTCCAAATCATAATAAGTTGCCAACTGTTTTTCCAGCACAAGAGATTTTAAATAGGAATGCAAATACCAGTGGCTTTAAAATATCATGAACATACCACAGGCTTTAAATTCCAGAAGAAACTTCTCCGCGAAGGAATCCAGTAGTTGCCTTCCTAAGCATCTAAAGATACTATCCACAAAAGGCAGAGACGAGATTTTGGTTATGTCCATCCTTTCCAACAGCTGCAAAATCTCCTTTGTCCGGTCGCTTTCACAAAGTGCCAAAAGATAATTCTCTGCACGTGAGTTAAAACAGTAAGACTTTCATTGATGCCAATCTCAAGAGCAGTGTCATGGTCGCAAAAACGCCATGATGCGCCGAAAATACCAGCATTTGATTTCATAATATCATCGTTGGGATTTTCATATCCATGCTGGACATATTCCATAAGTTAAATTTCTCCATAGACTTTTATCTAATCCACACTGAATTTGAAACTGTTAGTGGCATATAGACTTTTCAATCAGTTGGTGTCTAAATCCAAACTGATGGTGTCATTCACATCAATTAAAGGTTTTTAAGACATTCTTTTGTATTTAATTTTCATTTTCCATTCTCTTTAGTCAGTAAAACACCCATTATTCAAAAACCTGTCAAAGAGTCAGTAGACCAAAATTTACAAAAGAGATATATTCCAAGTGCCCAAGCACCATTAGTTCTCAAACACATAAACATCTATACAGTTTCAACAAGGTTTTTTGCCCAATATGTTTCAAAAAAAAAATGTACAACAAAAAGGAGTGACAAGGTGAGATCTCCATTCCACGATTTCTTTTTGGTACAATTATGCATCTTGATTAACAATAAATCATCCTAGCTTGCAGGTGATGTCAAAGAGAATTGTAACAAAACATGACCCAGCAATAAATAAATTGTTTCAGAAAAATTTAAGATATCCAGACAATTAGAATAACTAATCATCACTACCAATGTAATGATTACCTTGTAAATTGGACTCCTTTCCTGCATCATCACTTACAATGTAATTAGAGAGCTCTTGAATTTTTTCCTCAGCATCAACACTGATCCATAACAACATCTCGTAGTATCCTAATCTGCCAACTGAACTAGGGTTTCCAGCTTTGATAACTCCACAGAAATATTGAAATTCCTTTATCATACCCATGTCAATTAGATATGAAAGTAATTGGCCATACGTTTCTTCCTCCAGCGGAAAACCCTGTTCCTTCATTGCTTTAAAAATTCGATAAGCCATGTGAAACTGTTCTACTCCAACATCTTCATCCGCACTACTCCTAGCTCTCTCTATGCAAATTTTAATCAATGAATTATATTCTTTCACACCAGTTTCTCGTCCCAATTTACCAAAAACCTGAAGAGTGGTGTGTGTCCCTAGCTTGTTGGCACACATGTCAACTAACCGACCAAAACGATTAACCTGACCGCTACCGAAAGTCCACTTTTGCTTCCTTTCACGAGTGACTTCTTTGCGACGTAATGATATTGCACCATGAGATACCTCAGGATAAAATGGTAAGAGCAATGCATCTTCCTTAAATTTCTCACCTTCTGTTCCCCGGATATCAAGAGAATTTGCAGAAGTACCGCCTGAAAAAGGAAAAGATCACACGGCTATAACAATCCGTCAACAAGAAAACCTTAAGGAAAAAATAAAATAACAATGACACATAGTATATGGCTAAAAACAGTCATGCTATTGCAGAATAGAGATTAGTTATTACAAGAAGGTAACAGAGCCTAAAGGGAATCATTAAATGCTAACCAATCAAAAGAATGAATCTGACACATTGGAATATCCCTCTTACCATCAAAGTTTTAAGTTCACCACGACATTCTTCTGAAATTTCACCCAGCAGAAAATTTCCCTCTGACTCATTACTTAAACGCAATAAAGCATTGTATCTATACGTGAATTAAAGTGCTGACTTATGACGGTTTCTCACTGAAGGGAAAAAAAAGAAGTACACTACAAAACAATAAACTCACCAACCTAGTGTAAAAATGTATTAGGATTTTCACAACAAAATTAACAAGCACATACCGTCTAATATCGAAAATATATCCCGAGGCAGTTCGTTCGGCGAATCTTCTGCAGTCAAACACAAAAGCTCAAAACAAAACATCAACCAATACTACATTACTTAAAATCTACTGCATCCACTCTAATTGAATAGTAAGAAAACAAAGGAAAAGTAACCTAATTTTTTCTTCGAAAAAAACAATTAGACAAAGAAAGGAAAACCCTTTATCCATCTGAACCAAAATAACAAAATCATTTATCTTTCTTTTGAGCGAGTTCTTCACTACCCATAAACCAAAACAACACAAAAGACCCAGAATTCCATTTCCCATTTCATCACTTATTTCCCACACTTTCTAACCAACCAAACAAAGAGGTAATGCCGTACCGGGAGCGGAGGGCGAGTCCAAATTCAAGGCGGCGAGCGCAGAAGGAGCATTGAGGTCGGAGGGTGGCTTGTTGGAGGCGGTGAAGCGCTGAGAAATGGGGTTGGAGGGAGGGGAGGGGTCGAGGGTGGAGACGAAGTGCTTGAGGGTGGCGTCCTCGGCGGGGGAGGGTAGAGGTATGGCGGGGGGTTTGGATTTGATGGCGCCGCGGAAAATAGAGCTTAGGCTCTTGGCGTTAGAGGAGGCTGGCATCTGACTTCTGATTAATTTCCCCCTCTCTCTCACTCCCTCGCTGCATACTGGGTTTTTAATTACATAGCTCCCTCTTTGTTTTTTTCAAAATTGAATTAAATTTTGTCAAATATCTAAAAAATAAATTTATTCATTATTATTATCCACGCTAAGTCGTGAAGGTGGACTTAGCTTTACAATTATTTAATAATAATAATGTTATTCAAATTTGTTTTTGAAGATAATCGAATTTAAGACCTCTCACTCATAAATGAGGAGGAGTATCACTGTATCATAGTACTAAGCACAATTTTTTTTTAATTTTATTACGGAGGAGGGAGAATTTTAATTTCGAGACGTTTAGTAGAACCTACATCCTATTCAATGAGATATTAGATTGCGCAGATTCAAAACTATTTAAATAATTTAAGTAAGGCAAGAATTTCAAACTCATAAACTATGGATGGAAACTCAACGCCTTATATATTAATAGGGTGAAGTGTCGATTTAATCTCTGAACTATCACCTCAGTGAAAATTAGGTCACTGAATTATTTTTTCGGTAAAATAAGTCCTTAAATTCATTAGAAATTGCTAATTTCATACCTACTATTATATTCAAAGTTATTTTATCCAATTTTTCGTCAACTTAAGATACTTGACACACTTTAGAGTGTAATACCATCATTTTCTTATTTATAAGCCTTGACATTTCATATAGGTTGCGAAATTATGTCTAATTTATCCTCAAAAGTTAACTTACACTATTTCATTATGAAATTTATCCTTCAAAGTTAATTTCATACATTAATTCCATATGAAAAACTACAATCTAACCTAACGTGACTTAAATTGGCGAAATATTAAATAAAGTAACTTCGAATATAATTAACTTTTGGTAAATAATTAAGCTAAAATTATTGCACCAAGTAGTCTCTGTCTTGTTTAAACAGAAATTTCCGTTGTTTGGGAAGAAGTAGGTCTGTTGGTATCCTGCGCCGCAGACATGGCGGCGAAGTTCGCTTTAGGGTCGGAACCGGTGGTGGGTTCCCTCGCACCCTCGAAGAAGAAAGAGTACAGAGTCACCAACAGGCTCCAAGAGGGCAAGCGCCCCCTATACGCCATCGTTTTCAACTTCATTGACTCTCGCTACTTCAACGTTTTCGCCACAGTCGGCGGCAATCGGGTTCGTTTCTCTTCCCTTGTAATTCCGGGACTGCTAGTTGGATTTTCGTGCGTTTTCTCGCCAACCAAACATGGGTTCTATACTGTTTTGGCTGAAAATTTAGTAAATTTTTGGGGTTTCTTGTGATTTAGTTTACTCGGTTTTGTTACATTGAGTGGATTGCTAGAGATTTAGGGTTTATCAAAGTTTTCGATGTCGGCTTTGCCTATCAATTGTTTGGTGCATTATCTTCTCATGGAATAAAGATAATACATTGGAATAGAATTAAATGATCTTTAAGGTTAGGGTTCCGAGAATCCGAGTGAAAACAAAAAAAGGCATCACCTTAACATTTACAACATTGGATTACAATGCAGCTGAGTAGTGGTGAATTATGGATGTTCTGACCTGGTAGTGTATAGTTCCTTCGTTTTCAAATAAACAATGTGAATTTGTTCCCCGTGTTCATTTGCATAAAATATTTATCTGAGAGAATGGAAGGTTCTCTTTCCGCTGTTTGTTGTATTTGTTGTAAGTGTTGTTTTCTTCTTTTTCAGGTGACTGTATACCAATGCCTAGAAGGGGGTGTGATTGCTGTGTTGCAGTCTTATATTGATGAAGATGTAAGTAAAGACAGCCATCATTCCGTTATTGATCAAGATTAGTGTTCTTTTCTCGGTCATTTTATCAAACGGTTTAGCATTCATTTCCTATTGTTTAGAACTTTTTTTGCGGCTATGTGATTGTCATGTGCTTTGTATAGATCAGAAGGATGAGTCTTTTTACACTGTGAGCTGGGCATGCAATATTGATGGATCCCCGTTGCTTGTGGCTGGAGGAATTAATGGTATAATGCGCGTCATTGATTGTGGCAGTGAGAAGATAGACAAGGTACTAAATTTAGTACTGGTTGTAAGATCCTGTACTTTATAGTGGTGCAGTAGTAATAGCCTGGGTGCTCTTTACTATGCCATAACATGCAATCGGGATGCAATCATACATCTATTTCCGCTGAAATATTTGAAATATTTCAAAAGTGCTTTGAGTGGCAATGAAAATACAGGATTTTCTTGCTTTACATTCTTTTTGCCCCTAACATACTCATCTATGTGCAGAGTTTTGTTGGCCATGGGGACTCAATAAATGAAATCAGGACTCAGCCATTGAAGTCATCACTTGTGGTGTCAGCAAGCAAAGTGAACTCAGTAACCTGCTCCTTTTTTTTCTAAGATATTTTTGTTGCTTACTTTATTATTAATCTTAGAACTTTCCAGGATGAGTCAGTTCGGCTATGGAATGTTCAGACTGGAATATGTATTTTGATATTCGCAGGAGCAGGGGGTCACCGCAATGAAGTCCTGAGTGTGGTAAACATATCTGACGAGGAGTTATATCCTGCCACCTTTCCATGGGATCTTTTAATCATAAATCTTTTGTTTCGGTTTTTTTTTTCTTTTTGTTAAGATTTTGATCAAAGAAAATGACTCGAGGGGCTAATTCTATCACCTTGTTCTTATTATTATAGGACTTTCATCCTTCTGACATATATCGCATTGCGAGTTGTGGCATGGACAACACCGTTAAGATTTGGTCAATGAAAGGTAGGACTTCACGGCTTTGCTTCATATGAGAATTTACACAATTTGATATGGTAACCATTGTTGTGTAACCATATGGCATGGATGATGGATCACAATGGTCACAAATTTACCCATTCGCAGTAGAGCGTGAGTACGTAATTATGTTTCTAAAAAAGGCAAAATATATATTATCATAGAAAATAGAAGCAGCCTTCTTTGTTTTACTAGTATTGAAGAAAGTAATGGGTTATTTTAAAATTCTTTTTTATTGCAAATTAGCTATGTTTATGCATGATTATGCAACAGTGGGCTGTTAAAGTAATTCCACATCTGAGGGTCAGAGTGCTTGATTTAATGTTTGGACAGGCGTCAACTGGGTAAATCAATATTATTTCTAATCTGTTTTCTTATACATTGCTTTGTTGTAGAGTTCTGGACATATGTGGAGAAATCTTTCACATGGACAGATCTTCCGTCAAAATTTCCGACAAAATATGTGCAATTTCCAGTGAGTACCTCTTTTTTTTTTTTTTTCGTGTGTTTCATAATAGAGTTTTCATTATCCTTTTATCTGATGTTAACTTGAACCTTTCAGGTATTCATAGCCTCCATTCATACAAATTATGTTGACTGTAATAGGTGGCTTGGTGATTTTCTCCTCTCAAAGGTGAATCACAATTTCATCCACTATTTTCATTTCTTTTCAGTATAAATCTGATGGTTATTTGGGAACGGAAAATAATTGTAGGATGTAAAATTTTAATATGTGAATCGTATGTTGCCTGTACTAATTGGCAAAACTTTAATCAGCACAATCAGCTGGTTCAAATGAGTTAACGGGGAAGACATATCAGTACCTGAAAAGTTGATTTCTATTTGTTTGGCATCAACTTATTGATAGCTTATTTGATCGCCTGAAAGCAAGATGAAGTTTAATAACAATTTAGAATAACTTGCATGGTGTGATAAACTTTATCGAGATATAACAAATAGATTTCAAATATGGGTAGCTTGAATTGCTTTTAGATGCCTGTGGTAGCTTAATTCCATATATTCTCTATTAATGATTACATTAATAGATTATTCTGTGAATTTCCAGAGTGTTGACAATGAAATTGTGCTGTGGGAACCGAAAATGAAGGAACAGTCTCCTGGGGAGGTTAGAAACCTGGCCATTTGGCAACATTTTTATTTTCTGTTTTTGGAGAGGAGGTGAGGAGAAATGAGTGGAATATATAAAATTAATACTAAAAGCTAAGTACAATTCGAAATAGTTTTTTCTTTTAGTTTTACGCTATAAAGCATTCTAATTATCTTCTCTGCTTCTTTCACCACTATCATCTGGCTACTGAGTTTCCTTCGTCTCTTTCTTTTCCCCTTTATTTTTCTGATTAAAAACAAAACAGTTATCAAGCAAACCCTATTTCTTCTTCTTTACTACCTATTCCACGAATCTTTGCTGAGTTTGGTTGATTGTGTAGAATTCCAATAATTATACTTTCTGGTTGCCTAAATTGTTATTTGGATGCTTTCTGGTTAGGGTACCGTTGCCATCCTTCAAAAATACCCAGTTCCGGAGTGTGATATTTGGTTCATCAAGTTTTCCTGTGATTTCCACTACAATGCAGCCGCTATAGGTAACGCAAACTGCATGAGGAATTTTCTTAAACAGTTGTGGTTACAACAGTTGATATGGTTCTTCATTCTTTCAAAAATGAAGGGACCATACCATGTAAACTTTAGATGTTCTGAGTTGCAGAACTATATGTTGACTTCTTCCACCTCTATTGTTTTCTGTCTAGCAGGGAATAGAGAAGGAAAGATTTTTGTTTGGGAACTACAGTCCAGCCCTCCAGTTCTTGTTGCAAAGTTCGTTTGGTTTTCTGTTCTTTACCAAAACTACATGCTGAAGAAAGTTGTAACTTTGAAATGCAAACCACTAAAGATAACCTTGCGCCGTTTTTCAGGTTGTTACATCCTCAATCAAAATCTCCGATTAGGCAAACTGCTACGTCTTTTGATGGAAGGTGATTCATGCACAGTTTATCTCTCATTGCGTTTATTACATATTATCTTTTATTTGACATTATTCTTTATATGACCTTGTAATTTCCATATCCCTCGATAATGATGAAGTGTACCCTCTTTGCCTCATTCTATATTGCAGCACCATTCTAAGCTGCTGTGAGGACGGAACAATTTGGCGTTGGGATGCTATGGAGAGTTCATAAAGCTTATCCAAGTTGGTTTGTTGGCACTAATTTAGAAAAAATGCTTATCGCTGTTTGATTTGGACCAGCTTTGGTTGATTGCGGTAATGAATTTGGCTGCATTCCTGATAGAGAAAAAGTGATTTGTAATATGTGATCGAAATTTGGAGTAGAGAAAATCATACTTTGGCGAACCTTTGCTCTAGTGTAGTTGTTATGTAACTCAGGTAGGTCGATAACAAATCTATTTCAAAATTTGCAGAAGAATAGAATTTTGAAACATGTTCTTGCAAAGGTATTTTCTGCCATGGCGTTGCATAACCTTTTTATGTTATCATATATGTTATATCACAGACCAGTTGTGCATAGGGATGGGCAATGGTTATGGCGGGCGGGTAACCGCGGTTATGTGCATCACTCTCAGTGCTCATTGAGGGCTCCCGTGGTTCGTGCTCTTAAGGAAGAAGTGAAGCCTTGGTTGATCTAAAGAGATTCTGCAAGCGCTATGGGAAGGAAAAAAGTTAAACATGATATCGCTACTCTCTCCTTTTCGAGAATTTCAGGCCCTCGGCCAACAACAGGTACCAAATGTCAAACCAAACGTCTACAAGGTGCTCGTAATGTGGCAAACAGTATCGCTTTTATCAACAGAAACATACACTGGAACTTCAAATCAAAACCACCACAATTTCATGCTGGATTTGAGTCGTGTTCAAAGTTGTCACCCCTACTTAGGCTTATGGAATCTGATATACGCTTGTGAAGCATGAACCGAGTAGAAATATCATTGTTTTGCCGATCGACCATTGCCATAGCTACAAGCGATGCAACGTGGTACTGTATATTTTCTTTAAAACTGCTATACCAGACATGAATACATAATCTCTTATCTCTGGGGCAACTTTTTGCCCCTTATATACAGAAAAGAATGGGTAAGCTATATGATTGGGATCATTTTCGTCCCAACGTATTACAGGGGAGGGGACAAAAGAATAGCACACAATGACAATTATATGTGAGACCGTAACTGCGTCAATAAACTCTGCATACTCTGAAGTTTCTGATTGAGTTCTTTTACAGTCGCAAGATGCTGTGCAGACGGTTCTGAACTACCTAGGTCGGCAAGAAGAGCAGTGCACTTGGACTGCGAAACTGTAAATGCCTCCTCAAGTGAAGCCACTGTCGATTCCAAGGTCGCGGTTGTACTTGGGGTTTCAATAATCAAATTTGACTGAGAGAGCCCCGTGCTGGAAAAGCTGCCGCCCCTGCTGAGCTTTGCTGGTGAGAGTAACTTGTCCATGCCCTCAGTTCCTGCAAGTCATTTTCGTATCCAAATTCACAGATGGCCCAAAATAATAAATTTTAAAACTTATTGGCTATAATCACATACACCAGGTTAAACTTGTTCCACAAATGAATCGAGTAACTCATGGCAAGAGATGTCAACTGATTGAATTTTTTTAGTGTAGCAACCTCAGGACTTGGAAGGGAAGAAGAACTCAACCCTGATTAGAGTTAATGGTGATGTATATGTTGGCTGACAATCAGTTTAGTAGCGTACCAAGGTTGCTTAGTTGTTTCATTGCCGCCTCGCCAATGGACCCCTCCAGCTTGAGTAACCGCAGAGTTCCAGCTGTCATTCGACCCATTGATTCAACTTCCGACTTGCACAGAAAAGTAAGATGTTGCAACTCATCCTTCGTTACAACCGCCTCAATCTATGGAGACAAAAGTTCATAATGCAGAATACTTTTTGGAAGATAAAATACAGTTGTTAACTTGAAAAAACGCATTACCGGTTGGTTAACAGAGAATTTCACATTTTCCACAACCCATTCCACCATTTTGTGATCGACCGGGTCCTCTGGTATCACCATGCGAACTTCAAGATCTATACCTGCAGATGTCTCAGCAGTTTCCTTGATCCCATTCGCAGGTACGACAGCAACGTTGTTAGACTTCTGAGAATGTGGCTTTAGTATCTGCAAGCCTTCCACACCAACCTGGAACCATATTAAAATGCATGAGGTAATATTTCGATATCTGTTTGATTAAAATGCAGGTGCATAAATGATGAAATTGAAATCAATCACAAACAGTTGCACATATTTGCATTCGATAATATTCTAATGAAAGCAAACTATATCTAGAGTGTCGGAATATTGATCTTGAACGCATGCGCAACCAACCAAGTTCCACCAAAGAATATACTGAGAATTGTCAGCTCATTAGAACTATAAAAATTAAAATGAAATAATAAAAAAAAAAAGAACAAAACCTTTGCATGAATGTTCTTTTGCTCATTTTGCCTAAATCTCAAACTGCATGACATTGACTCAGTTCTACTCTTAACATAAAGCACTACCAACTGTTAGGTCGCTTAGAATTACATATCTCCATATTGCACCCAACCTTGAGATAGTTCTGAGCGCATGAGCAAGACAACTTCTCACCCTACTATAATGACCCACTTAAGGTAAAGCCCAGAATTATCATACTTCACTACTACTTAACCAAACAGAAAGCTTGACAAACCAGTTAGGAAAATGGTACATATATTTTTCTGAAATGAAACAGAAATTGATTAGTTCAAAAATCAAGTACAAAGTGCGGGTGAGAAATCTTGTAGGACCACCACCAAATTACGATAACAAAAAGAAGGCCAAACATTCTAATCTAACAACCCTACCTCATCACTCTCTTCCTAGTGAAGCAATTTTCAGTAGCTGTATCATTCCATGATCCAAGGTAAGTGGTAGCAAACCACATGCTCATTTACTTTCATGAGTGTTACTGTTATGACCGCAGATCCAGGTAACATAGTGAACCAACACCATAATGATGAAATTGAGGTTCCACCATAAAACCAATTGGCAATATGGGGAGTAGCCCAAGACCATATAAGCACATAGCAAACTTTGTCCCTCACCAATGTGGGACAACTCTCAACACGCCCCCGCACGTGTGACGGATTTTCAAGCCTACACGTGGACAACAACTGGGTGACGTGGAGCGCGTGTGGCCGTTGGGCTTCACACGTAGACAACCTTGCTCTGATACCATGATGAAATTGAGGTTCCACCATAAAACCAATTGGTAATATGGGGAGTAGCCCAAGACCATATAAGCACATAGCAAACTTTGTCCCTCACCAATGTGGGACAACTCTCAACACATAACAGGGACATAATCTCAGCAATGCATGCAAGTTATAAAATAAAATAATAATAATAATAATACTAATAAATAAAAAATAAAAAAAAACCTAAGATATCGCCCAGGAAGACCATAATTTACTTCTTTTTTTCCCAAGAAAAGACCCAAAAATAAAATGATAAAACGCTTCAATGATGCTGGCTTATTCATGTAAGCTGACCCTTTTGGAAAAAAATCACCTTTAATAATCAATATGCATGTATAATTCATCCAAGATGCCTTTAGCAGGCAACCTTAAAAAGAGAAAAAGCCACAATGGAAAGAGTGAGAAATCCTTACTGTAACCAATTCCACAGGATATTTTTGGGTCCCGTATGACTTTCCATTACCATTCAGCATATGCTTTGGACCACTTTTTGCTTTTACATGCAGATTATGGAACGTTGTGTGCCAACACCTCTCTTCTCTTTGCACATCCTCATGATTGTCGAACCACCATCTTTCTGCAATCTCCCGTTCACCTTCAAGAGCAAATAACCAATTTTTGAACTCTACGGACACGTCTACATCATCTGGCTTTCCCAAGTGCAAGACCCCACTTTCTTTCCCATCTCCTGGACTTCCATCTGGAAGAAAATGGAATATATATCCATTTGTGTAACAATGAATAAACTCAGCACTGATAATAAATTGACAAGGGAAAAAAGAACAGGATAAAACGACTTTGTGTGTATGTACCTAAACAGACAAAATTACCAAAATCATGTTCACGTACCCTCTTTCACATCAACAATGAGATGCGACGGTTTGAAAAGTTTTGACAGTGGTCCAGCTTGTAATTTTTCAAACTCCTTAGAGAGCCCCTTTCCTGGACCACCATCAGGGCCAAGTATTCCAAAGCGATGCAGCAGGGATTCAGCATAGTTCATTCCCCCACCTAGGCGTATGCCAGAGATACACGCCGACACATTCAGACTATGACACTCTGCATCTTGTTCATTTAAAGGAATTACGTGTACCATGCTTACGTCCAGAAATGGATTTACAAAAGCTTTTCCATTTGATTGGTGTTTTATTTGGTTATGTATCCAAAATACAGGTCTTAGCTGAGGGTACCCATTTCCACTAGTTGAAAGACCATTTTCAACAGAAGTTAAAACTGAGCCATTCTCATGTGCCAAGTTTCCCTCAGTGTCTACACAGTCCACCTCAACACAATCCCAATGTATAGTGGATGAAACAGCAACTGCACCACCAAGAGTTCTGTGAGTAACTTTTATAAAGAGATCATCCCCAATAAACTGAACCAGAGGCATTCCTTCAATATTCACGGAAGATGATTCCAGAAATTTAATCTGAAGATTTTTTACTGCCAAGCTTACCGCTGTATCATTGGGAACCTTGTCAATCAGCTTTAAGTCAATAGAATGATCCTTATTCTTTTTTCCAGTATTTTTTCCAACGAGAACAATCTTTTCACTAACTCTGCCAAAGTACGAATAAAGATCCAAAACAAAAAATAACTGTTCAACAGATGTGTTGGAGAGATAGTTTTGACAAGCTACCCCCACCCTGACAATACCACCGGGGGGAGGAACATTTGTTAATGGGCTCCCATCAGCAGTTACCATAGCTACTTCAACACAAGCATCTTTCAGCTCAACACATCTCCACATGCCTGAATTCCCATCAAAAGAACTCTGAAGGCCAGCAGACTTGGTGCATTTTTCTAGTGACAAACTGATGTGCGATGCTCTAGCACTCCATTTCTTCTGGCTGGCATCAATTGGTTGATCTTCCCAAAGACAAAAACAAGCAGGATCCTTCTCCAGATTCAATAACCTTAATTTTAGTGATGTTGACTCCAAAAATAACAAGTTCTCGATATGAAGCCTTGCTCCAGAAAAGGTACTCTGGTAGATACTGTCCTTGTTGTTAGCACGGTCACACAATTTATCTATGTCCAAAGGAACGGTCACATCTAATTCCTTCAGGGTGAAAGTCAACGAATTGACTGAGAAATCTGGTAAAACAGCACCAGGATTGACTACAATTCCATCAGCCAGGAAGGAAGCGATCCTCAAACAGGATCCTTCTTGGAGATCAATCTAGAATTTAAACCAAAAAACAAACGGGAAAAAAAATTGAGAAATGATACTTGAAGATTCACTAAGAAAAACAAATAAAAGATGCCAACACATACCATTAGGGGTTGACAATTAATTACTGTTTGTGAAGCAAAAGATGGAGGGACTGGGGATGGCTTGATCTGAAGAGAGTGAAGGCACAAAAAAGGGACACCTTTAATTAGCTGCCACTCCTGATCTCCCAAAGGATATATGGGAGGGCAAAAGTTCTTACCTGTCCAAACAATAATACAAAACTGGTAAGAGAATAATTTCAAACTACACATACCCAGCACCCAGCACACTGCCACTGGGTTAAATTTCGATTTTCTAGTGTACATAAATAAATTTATCCCATACCAAAGTCAGGAACATGAAGAGGTTCTTCAGAAACTGCATGCATTGATGGTTGAACCAAAGTGCAGGGAGGTCGTGAAAAGGTATCCCTACATTCCAGCCACCGACATAAATTATAACTTAGCCATAGGACTGAACATATACCAAATTGAAAGGGGAAGCCATTTCTCAAATTTAAACGTTTCCCACATAGAGCTAATGTACAACATCATACTTTTCTGTTAAACTACATCCATAATTCATTGTGGCTTCAACAAAAGTGAAATGCAATAGGACTAGTCACAAAATCACTTCAGATACAATGCAGGTATGAACAAACAATTCCTACAGTTAACATATAATCCTTGTTAATTGTTAGAGATATGTAAACTCCTACCTAAAAGACCAGGAAAAGAAATGCACAAAAGCAGAAACAACACCCAAAAGCTAGTAGAACCTAGTCAAAGCCCAACTGAGCTCCAGGAAAATGATGGGAAAACATACTACCACCAAATCTCTTGCAGTATCCTAAATTAACAATATTTACCTTAAAAACAGTCCACCAATCATAACCCTCGACAAGTTGTTGTCAATTTCTCCATCTGAAACACTGGCCTGCAAAAGTGGATCCCCATATAAGATCCCGGACTCCTAATTGAGTTAAACAGACATGGAACTTCACAAACACTACACTCCATGCATAAAACCTACAATTTGTACTCCCAACAATGAAATCTAAAGACTCCAAAGTATTAATGTATTTTAGTGCATAATAAGAGTTTTAAATAAGAATTGCACAGAATTCAAATGCCAAATATTTTTAATTTTGATTGTGACAAATTTGTTAAGTATAATTTCTTACAGGACCCTCCTTGAAGTATAAGCACTCTGTAAACTGAATCTTATTTCAGTAATATGTAAACCCAAGAGTCCAATATGTAAGAGTTCAATCAAAGACTGAGATAATGGTAAGGAAAATTTTAATCATATATGTAAGAGTCATAGAACATACCCGTGAGAAGAAGAGTGATTGCATTAAAAGTTCAAGCTTGAACTCTGCAAGTAAATCCAACATTTCTGAGAATGCTTCAATTTAAAAAACAAAAATAACAAAAGAAATAATCTGAATAAATGTACCAGGCAACCTCGCAGATACCAACAAATTGGGTTCCCTGGCCCATTTTTCTTTGTCAGTACATTGGGTTGTATAAAATACATGTTTTTTCAATGTACACAAGTATTAAGTCCCTATAACATTTGTAAAGGAAAATCACAAACCAGCATCTTTAATGCAAAGAAATATGTGGTCCACAACAATTGAGACAATAGAACGTCCTGCTGCTTGTGTGGATCGCTGCAAAAAATTCCATGAGAGATGTAGATAGATAGAGCTTAGAGACAGAGAATAACAAGAGAATCATAAAATGTTAGCAGATAATGGATTGAGAATGAAGTAAAGCCTGCAAACCTGCTGAGTATTTGAATCAACATCTCCTCTATTCAGACATACATACAATCCTGTCATAAAGCGAAGGAGAGCACGTAGTCCTGCACCACATGATTACATATTAGCACCAAGCTATAGGTATACATTGTCTTATTATAATTTTAGAACCACTGAAACAGGTGATCAAATATAATTCACTTGTTACCTGGTTCACTTATAGCAGGACAAATGGCCTCTGTGATATGTAACTGAACCTCAAGTCCAAGTGGACTGTTTAATTCAGTCCTTTGCACTGTGATCTGGTCATAACCTCAAAGTCAAAAAAGATACACTGACACAAAGCCCAGAAAACACTTGAAGCTCTCTAGATTCACACTGATATATGGAGTAAAAATAAATCCATCAGTAATTAACTAAAAAGTTTATATCTACATTACATAAGCTTGTCCTGAAATTCCTTCTATAAAGCGCTCCCCACCAAAGAAAACTCGCTTTGCACCATCGCCATCTCTCTGGTTTCTTCCATCTTCAGTACGTGCTATGTTAGCATCCATGAACATATCAGGGTGGGGAAGGAGATCAATAGACAAAGATTCCCACTCAAGTTTCTGGTAAGAAAGAATATATCATCATCATCATCATTTAATACTAATTCAAAACTGAGAAGTCTAACACTGCTGGACGCAGAACAATATGGAACACAATAGTGATCTGATGCACAAAGATTAGTACATTACTTTGAACAAATATATGAACTTTTTGTCACTGGAGAATTCCCGTGATTCCTTAAGACTTACAACCTGTAACAGGACATTAGTTCAAATAAGCTGGTGAAATTACGGAACTGGTCAAGAAATGAATGTATGAGCAGAGCAACTAACACATTACCTGCCAATTTTCATTGGTAGTATACAGAAAAAGGTTCCGTATAGTTATAGAGGCCAGAGGTGATGCCCTGTGTTACAAAAAAAAAAAAAAAAAAATGAGAGAAGAATGAGAATGTGCACTAACCTATACAACTTTATATTTCGAAGTCTTAGTTTTTGCAAAGCCCCTTGTAACTCGACCTCAATCACAAAATTTCCCCCCTGGAACTAAACTATCACCACTTTGAACTCTGGAACTCAATATTCGCTCCACTTTGGAGCGATTCTGTTTCTTCCGTTAAATAGTTGCCAAATGTGCCGATGTGGAAGATATTTTGCTTATGTTGCGTACAATTGGAAGAAGAGAGAAGGGTATTTTGGTCAAATCATCAAGTCTCCTCCCTTCTTTCTCAAAAGAACCTGCAAACTGGAGCGCCAAATCCATCAGTCAAAAACTGAAAACTTCACACATCACTTCCAAAATTCGTAAAGCAGCCCCAAATCCCAATATTTGCTTTGATTTTCTTTCATTTCTCACTATTTTTCTACCTCAAATCAAACCCAACTGATGAAATTTCTTTATTTTGAAGAGATGTAGGGTGAGACGCTACATCCTACATCTGTAGCTGTGTTTTCAAATTCTTGCATTCATTTTGGCAATTTGAATTCTTGCATCTTGGTTGTAATGGGTAGGGTCCTTCATGCCCAACTAAAAGTTAAAAGTGAAAGCAAGCGAACTCTGTAACTGGAAGTTTCAACTCAAAACCAAAAAAAGAACCTAAATTTTAAATTAAAAGAGAGAGAGAGAGAGAGATGAAGAAAGTCGCAGAGCAAGTGATGCGTTCTTCACAGTGGCGCTTTGCTCCACTAAACCTACCCCAAAACACCTGCAACCTTGTGCCTATTGCCGGCTCCTCCTTGAGCTGACATTTCCAACAACAATGACTACGTTTTAACTTCAACGGTCCTACTCATTGTCATGTTACCTTAGAAAATGACTTTTAAGTGCCACCTATGCTTTAATTACTAAATTACCCTTCCATCAGCTCATTTAACTTAATTTTGACAGAATAAACGGAAACTGACCAAAGTGAAGCAGATGTTGAGTTCCAGGGTGCAAAGTGGTGATATTTTAGTTTCAGGTGGGAAAGTGGGATTGAAGTCGAGTTATAAGGGGCTTTACAAAATATAAGCCTATTTAAATGTCTACGAAATCCTAGAGCCTGTTCCTATAGTGTTTTTGCCAAAAAACCTGAACTTGTCAGCCCTGCAATTTTTTAATTAAAGATCCTAAACTATCGTCCTGAATACTTAAGATATTGCCACCCAAAACCTTCGGCTTCCTGCTACTTTTGGCCATCAACATCTACTACCTTTCTGTTATTTTCCTGAAGCATACTTCCTCCTCTTACAGATCCAGAACTTAAACATTTAAATCTTCACAAACCACGATTACCATATGTGATCGCACAGGCTAATTCCTACTATGTCCTCCTATATCAACAAAAATTATCATTTTTACCAAATATTACTGGCCTATATAATAAGTTAGCAGCACAGATACATATGCCATTTTAAGAGGTAATAGATCTACTTGTTGATTTGTATAAACTCAATTCCTTGTTTGGAGCCAAAAGTTATTGATCATAAACCAAATTCCCACAAAAGGGATCCATAAATAAGAACATCATGACTGCACATGGTAAATATGATATCACGTATTGAAGAATTTCCACCTGATATATCTATATTAACTTCAATCTACGGTTAAAAATCTACAAAAGTTATCAAGTGTTCTTAAAAGGCCAGTTCGTTGAGGATAAGAGGATTTCTGGCCATATTCGTTTCCGAAATATATAACTAGAGAACTGGGACTGAGAAATTACCAACTAGCGCCTCCTTGGCTTCGACCGCCCCCATGAGTCTCAAGTAGAAGATTAACTGTGAGAATCTCCAAAGTCATTCCATCTGCAATCTGATCATTTTAAAAAAGATCAATAATGTAACTTCCAGAATAAAAATTCAAATCTCTATGCATGCTCAAAAAACCCAAAGAAGACACTCATCAGTAAGGAAGCTTGCAAGAAAACTTTACAGGCCTGGATTTTCAACTGATTTGAGCTACTAATGATGCCATTGAAAAAGTCAGTATGAGAACAATTAAAATTGTGCAACAATACAAGAGCAGAGGACCAGAAATTCCACTTCACAGAACAAACCAAGAATAGAAAATAGACGAAATGTTGGAATGAAAAGTGAATTACAAAAAGCATGAGAGCAAGGGAGGAATTGAATGAATGAAAGGTGGGAACCTAACAAAACACATATAATCTCATATAATTAGCCAGATACACTAAAAAAGACTGGAGCTTTATTTGACAAATTTCATCTTGTTAACAAGCTATAATTGCCATTCAGCAACAAACATGAAATGTGTCAAGAATTCAATGCCATTTGGCAACAATCTCTCCTTTTTCAAGTGATAGCTAATTATTTTTATTCTTCCTGAGTTTTGAAGTTTCATCAGTCCTAAAGAATGACAAGATTATTTACATTCTGTATAGAGAACACATAACTGCACTGACTGAACCTCACCTTATCAGCAAATCCATAACCGCTACCCATTGCCGGGCTAGAGGATGATGGGGAACTGCACACAAGAATTTATTTGCTCAGTAAAACCATGACTACACTATAAAACTTGTTTCAATCTTGAAATGTATAATCAAGCACCTCCTTGGACTCCTCTCATCCAAATCTGACTTCTCCTCCAAAACCAAATCAAGCCTATCAATTTGCACGACAATCGGCTCTATTTGCACATTACTGACAGATGGGAGCTATCAAACCACACAAAGAAGAGTCATTTACTTAACTCATATCCGAAAATGAATTGAGAAATAATGCATATAAAGGAAACCATCTGGAATATACATCTACCCTAAGCTCTCACCAGAGCATCACATCTTGTACAACGATATACTCAACTAAATTCAAGAGTTTTGTAACAATTAAGAGAGTATACACAAAAGCCAACACATTTTAACTTCTCATTTCCTTTTCCAATCCACTAACTTCCGATTTCCAATTCTCAGCCAGACACTATATCAATCGAAACCAATTGAATTATACCGAATACACAACAATTAAATGCAGAATTAACAGTCACCAACCACTATCTCCAACTTTCCAACTTTGGCCGTGGCTACATTCAGTGCCGGCGGCAATCCCATGCTTGAATGCAAAGCATCGCCATTGATATCTGCCAAATTCAAAAACAAATCAATGATACCCTAACTACAACGAATTGACCAAATCAAAATTAAGCAAATAAATCCCTGAAATTTACCCAAATTAGAAAGCTGGACCGTCCGTCCCTGCAACTTGAACTGGTCTCTGGAGAAGGATTTCAACCAATACTTGAGAGTGTACTCCAGCGCCCGAGCCAATATCGACTCCATACCTGAAGCAAACTTGCAGGACTACTACAACGCCCTCGAGAATTCAAACAAATCGTCAATGGAAGCTTTCCGCCGCAGCTCCGCGGATCTGCGCCGATGCGAAATGTGGAAAACCGTAATCGGGTTCCGATCGGGGGCTCTGGCTGGCGGGTGGAGCATGCATTTGGGGTTCCAAACCCGAGAGGCAACTTGTTTCCCTTTCCGCTTTGCTTTTTTTGGATGTTGCAGGTGGGAATCCCAGAAGAGTGGGAATGGAAAGAGGCGTGGATGGGGTGGCACGTGAGGGAGGGAGGGGACCGTACGAATGGCACGTGATAGAGGGGTGGATTGGTGTGCATTAGTACATTACGTATTTTTTTGTAAGTAGTGGAAAATTTTAATTTTTAAGTTATTAACATTTTAACACATATTTCCCACCATTTATATAGAAACATGTGGTGTATCACCTCGTGCGACGGTCACACTGAAAAATCTCTCTCGGATTACAAATATGCGATGATGATAGTGACGATGACATGCTATGAAGAGAGATTCAGTACTGCGATATGATAGAATTCATTTTCATTTGAAAGTTAGAGGTTTTATATTTGAATCTCATTGATGGCGAATTCGATACCAAATTAGACTGAGCAACTCAGTACTACGGTCTAATGATACTCATCTTCATTTGAAAGTGAGAGGTTTTAGGTTTGAATCTCGTGATGAATTCAATACCAAATTAAGTTGGCCATTGTGTAACTTAGCTCAACTTCTCCTTCTTTTAATGTACAAATATCGATATACTAAAAATATATATACCGTGATGATATGATCCTTTTCATTTTTGCAATGATTGCGATAGATTACGACATTTTACATTTTTGGGGACCACTTTAAAGATCATTTTTACAAAAGTAAAGTTGTTTGAATTTGTTTAATCATTTGATGATTACTGAATTGCGGAAATTGTCGATAATACACCGTATATAATTAATCTAACAAAACTAATTAATTTGTTTATTTAATTACAAGTCGAAAGAAACACGGGTATCGTATGAAAACGTCAAATAACATTGAAGACTTACGCTTATCACATATTTGTACATCATTTGTATCATCTCTCTAATAAAAGTAAGATCCAACAACACATGTGAATTTCATCTTTATTAAAAAGTGTACAAATATGTTGTAGAGTATAAATTTTTGTATAAATAAATAAACTATATCTATCACTTGAAAGCCAAAACGTTGACATTAATAATCAAACAATTCAACAACTCGTTTGGATGAAAGCGCTTTTGGTGAAAATATTTTTAGAAACAATCCTTAGTTAAAATGTTTAGTAAATCCTGGAAAAGTACTTAAAGTGCTTCTTAAAATAAATATAAAATTGGTGCTTCTTGTAAAAAGCACTTAAAATATTTTTGGAACCCAAAAACATTTTCTCTAAAAGCACTTTCAATCATTTTAAAAACACATCCAAACAAGCTCTTACAATTTTTTAAAACAGTTTTGGTAGAACCGATCCTGAAGGATGATCTAGATTTGTTGCTAATGACTCCCTACGATGTTTGGTGGGTTTACTAGATGTCTTGGATTTTTTATGCTAAAGATAGTTGACCAAAATGAATTCTAGTTTGATAGGATTTCTTTTTAATTGTTGATGCAGTCCTATTCTAGATATTCACCCATTAAGAGAGTTGACCAAAGAGATCGAATTCTTGTTTCTATGGCAAGAAAAAGCGCATCACGATTAATATAAATAAAGGTACAAGGTTGCAGGTAATGACACATTCTCATACACATGAGCGATTTTCCATCTTTGTCGTCCCCTCTCTCACACTTTTAAAATTAGTTTCACAACACATTATTAGCATGAAGTGTCTCTGGGAGAAAGATAGGATCTCGAACGAAACCAAACCGCCTAGTATGAAATTGAAGTGCAGAGGATTCTAGATTTTCACAGTGTTGTCTAAAACATGCCAAAGGCTTTCACTGATCTCGATCATATATATCAGATGCAAACATGTCTGCAGGGGTAGACGTGCCTAATAGACATCAAGTTAACGTGGAGCAAGAACGTGTATGTTGGTTATTTAGTTTATTTTATTAAATATTCAAAACTATATTTATTATCATTTAAAATAATACATATAAAGAGTCAAGTTTAATGGGGATAATCATGATTAACGTATTGTGGTTGTTGATGATCGGATTATTACTTAAGTGTTGATTAAACTTTCTATTAATAAGACATCATTTAGTTTGCAAATTTGGTTTAAAAATTTGGTTTACTTAGAAGGCTAGAATCACCCTTTACAAAAGGGTGTAGAGAGTTTTATAAATAGGATACTCCTCAAACATAAATTAGATGTTCAATTATTTTATTTCTCTCCCTACTACAGTATTCATCTATATTCCCTATCATTTTCCTACTCATCTTTATCATTAATAAGCAATTCATCACTAATTGGCACCTAGTCTGCTATAATCGTGCGTATGGATCAGACACCCTGTGAGACTTAAAGGTTGTATCTTGAAGTTGTACATAGCCATTATAATTTACACGTAGGGATGCATCTACATCTTTAGGACAATGACAACCCACCTCTCTTGATACCACGTCAGACTATTTCTTACTTTTTTCCTATTTACTGCGCTGTTTATTAATATGTGTATTTGCTGCTTATGGGTTTGTCTAATTGAATGTTTGTACATGTGTATTATGACTAATAATTTAGTCAAAATGGAAGGGTGGGAGACCCGTTGGGCAGCCAGATACACGGGCAATTAGCCAATCATATGGTCATGTTGGGCAGTAGGTACATCGGCGGTTAGCCACTCACATGCCTTACCTTGAAGCTTGTGAGGCCCGTTGGTTCGAAGGATTGTATCCCCAGAAGAGGAAACAAACAGCACATAATAGTCAAACTAGTTTGGATCCTATCGATGTCTTATTTGATCCATCACATGAGATTATTCTAGATTATGGTAGAGTCTTGGAAGAGAAATAGTCTTCTCCTGAGAATTGAGAGATTTTGTCCACTATACTAGCTTGGATGTGGTTTGGAACCAGCATGAGGTTATCGTCGATGATGCATTTGCATTTGCATTTGCACATTGCAGTAGATATTGAAATACTAATTAGCGATGAAATTGAATTCATTTCGCTGACGAATGTCATGTAAAACTGATTAGCCAAAATGGAAGGAAGCAATTCAAGTTGAATTTGATTCCTTAGCAAAGGATAAAGTGTTTTGACCTGTAGTTCCAACTCCATCTAGTGTGAAGCCTGTTGGCTACAAGTGGGTGTTCGTAATGAAGCGTAATGAGAAGAAAGAAATAGTGTGTTACAAAGCACGCCTTGTAGCATAAGGCTTCTCTCAACACCCTGAAATTAACTATGAGGAGACTTATTCCTCCAAAATGGACGTCACAATTATGCTACCTTGTCAATCTGATAGTTTTCAAAGGACTGAATGGTAGCTCATGGACATGGTCACAATTTATCTATATGAGGACCTAGATACAAATATTTATATGAAAGTTCGTAAAAGACTTATATTGACTGGATCAAATAGTTCCCGACCACGAACACTATCTATTAGATTGAAACATTCGCTTTACGTATTGAAGCAGTGTGAGTTTTATTTAATATAAAGGTGATACATATAACGATTTAGTATCTCTACTATTACCCATAATGAAAAGGTGAGTTTTCGTATCCAGTTGTAGCATACGTTATGATTTAAGAGTTTAAGACGTGTCAAAGAAGAAGTATGAAAGGAATGCTTTTATATTAAATGTAGAAATAAATACAGCTAGAATCAAGATTTTGTACATATTAAGCGACAAATCTACTTAGGGAGAGCGGGTGGTATGGAACACGCTTGTAAATGTCCTCCATCTCTAGGGACTCTTCAAATGTCTTGTACGGTCCATATTGAACCTTTTTGTGTCCACTGACTACTGAGTGTTCTATGAAAAAGTTATTTAGCATATCTCGATGGCACTTGGCAGGATGATAGGCGCACTAAATGCTCGACAAAATACCCAACTGAAATCTTTATAAAAAAAAAATAACGCACTATTTTTGTTGAAAAATTAATATTTGATTTTACACTAGGATCTCCCGAAATTAGAATTCTAAACCTCGCACTATTTTTTTGGGAGTTTTAATGAAAAGCCCACGGTACTGTTCACTTTAACGAAAAACCACATTTTTACGCTAAAAAGTCAAACCCTGATACTATTCACTTTACCCTTAATTTTGTCCTTATTGTTAAAACTCAAAGTTTTCAAGCCCTTTTCATTAGTTTTCTTTATTTTTTATTGAACCCACCACAATATGTGAAATCGAATATATCCCTTGTTTGCGCAGCAGATAGAGAGGCAGAGAGCCCAAATTCTCTCCGTTGCCAAGAATGAGTTGGTTCTTTGCTTTCTACGTTGCTTCGCAAGCTACTTTACGTAACTCGATGATGGATAATCTCCGCAATTTTGCTTGACAACAATGTCAAGTGAACTGGCATTTGCTGGGCTAATTACTAATTTACCCTAAATTCTTTCAGTCACGCTTATTATATTTGTGTTTAGTTCGATACCTAATCAATAATGGACTCATTGTACACTCTAACCTAGTTGCTAGCCCCTCTCGTTAGATGTAAAATATCATTGTATACAAAAGAAATAAGGGACAAGGCCAATTTTTAAAGCAAATTGTATAACTCTCTATGTACAAGTACATGTTAATTTTCAAAGGCAAAACAGTTTAAACAATTTCATTAGTAATCATCTTATCATTACTATTTTTGATGAGGGAGAAGAACTTATATAAAACGAGTTCACCATTACATGATGTCTTTTATCCAATAATACATTGTTATGTACAAGTTTATTTCACATGAATATATTATTGGATCAAGACGTTATGTGACAGTGAACTCGTTTCATGTCAATTGCCCTCTTGATGAGGACCCGACGACTTTATTTAGGTTAGCGTTTGAGATAGACAGGTGCTTGGTAAAGATTCCCAAACCTGTAACCCAATGCCTACTCAAGATTTATATCTTTTTTTTCTTTTCTTTTTTTTGGCAAACACTCAAGATTTATATCTTACATATGTGAGTATAAGTTGCCAATTAATCTCTTTCCTGTGTCCCACTCGCCACTCAACAAGCTGTCCTTAATCTCATGAACCTTTTTTTCTTAGGAAAATTAATGAAAATGGCTTGAAAAGTTTTAGTTTTGATAAAAAACCATGTTATAAGTTTTGTTTAATAAAAAAACCATGTTATAAGTTTTAGTTTTAATAAAAAAACCATGTTATAAGTTTTGTTTAATAAAAAACCATGTTATAAGTTAAGTCACTGTTTCTGGAATTTAAGTCACTGTTTTTGGATTTTGGTTCTTTTCGACGGACACTGTTTCTGGAATGTAAAAATAAACTGTTTCTGGATTTTAAGTAACACTGTTTCTAGATTTTAAGTAACACTGTTTATAGAATCTAAGTCACTGTTTCTGGAATTTAAGTCACTGCACTGTTAGTTTATTTCCAGCGACAGTGTTAGTTTTCCAGAGACAGTGTTATTTTTCCAGCGACAGTGTTAGTTTTTCCAGCAACAGTGTTATTTTTCCAGAGACAGTGTTATTTTTTCAGCAACAGTGTTAGTTTTTCCAACGACAATGTTAGTTTTTTGCAGAGATAGTGTTATGTTTTTCCAGCGACAGTGTTAATGTTCATTTTCTTTCCAGATACAGTGTTTGTTTGTGCACGACCCAAAGGGCTTGGTGTGGTTGCTGCTCGCCGGAGCTAAACGGAAGGGAAGGCCGGATTTCGGCCGGAAAGTTGGACAAACTTTAAACGCTCATAACTTTGTCAATACTCAACGAAATCAAGTGATTCAAAAACGAAAATCGTAGTTCTCGAAGAGACAAAGAGAATGGTACCTTGCACGATAGATAACTCATTGTGGTTTGGCCGAAAAATGCCTCGAAAGCCTCGGAGGTCGTCGGAAACTGGGTTGGACAAACTTTAAACGCTCATAACTTTGTCAATACTCAACGAAATCGAGTGATTCAAAAACGAAAATTGTAGTTCTCGAAGAGACGAAGAGAATGGGACCTTTCACGATGGCTAACTCGTTGTGGTTTGGCCGGAAAATGCCTCGAAAGCCTCGGAGGTCGCTGGAAACTGGGTAAGATTCAAATGGATATAACTTCTTCAATACTCAACGAAATAGGGTGATTCAAAAAGGAAAGTTGTAGTACTCAGCGAGACGAAGAGGATGGAGGAGGAGGAGGATGAGGGCCAAAGGAGAGCCCATGAGTGACTGGCTGGTGGTCGAGCTGTCTGTTGGTTTGGTGGGTTTTGCCTTGTTCTGGGATGGTTTTTGGTTAAAAAAAGTTATAGGATGGTTTTTGGTTAAAATAAACTTAGTTCAAGCCCTTTTTATTAAAGCTCCCTTTTTTCTTTCCTCCCCTAATGACGTCCAACTAAATGACCATGAACTTATTACTCTTGACATAGATGGGCCATGGGTCGCGGTTGCGGGCTTCCTCAGTTTGGTCCTTAAGTGATTGCGACGGCCCTATTCATTAGAGTTTTTTGGTTGAATTATAGGAAATTTTAACGAAAAGTTCCCGGTACTGTTCATTTTAACGAAAAACCATATTTTTACACTAAAAAGTTAATCCTTGTACTATTCACTTTACTCTTTATTTTGTCCTTATCGTTAAAACTCAAATTTTCAAACATTTTTCATTAGTTTTCCTTAAATTATAAGCTTGAAGAATTTAGCATCCATGTTCGAGAAATCAAAAACCCTAAAGCAAGTGTTCTCAAAGCATCTTCAATGAAAATTCTAAATAGAGTTCTTACAACCGTATAGTTTCTAAATATAGGGATACAAAACTTTCAATGAACCGAAATTGAGTCTTCAAAGTATTTCAATATATATGGACGTGCCATGTATCTCAAATAAATTATTAAATATAAGGACTTATCAGATCGAATTCTGACCAACTTCGTCGCCTTGGGGTCCGAGGTTTACCATAGCCGAATCCTAGGCGCCATGTTTTAAATGAAGGGTCATGTGAGCTCCTTCTAAAGTCTTTTCCTTTACATTTTTGTGGGTGTTCATAAATTTCAATATTTACGTCACTTAAAATTACGGCCTTATAAAAAAATTTATGGGTAAATGAGAAAAATCTAAAAGTTTGAATATTTAATATTAATCTCGTGAATGATAAATTTAATGTTTATGTACAATGATTGATCGGTGGGTGACTTTGGGTGACTTAACGAAAATCACACCCCTTCGTATTAAATGTATTGTTTATAAAAAAAATATAAAAAATAAAATAAAAAACTCCGGTATTCATTTATAATTTTGATGCCAATCAAACGTCACCGTACCATGTTTTATAAAAAAGTTCACACTCTATGAGACAAAAATCCTTATCTGGAAGTTAACCGAAATGAATACAGCATCAGCAAAACTGCCTTGCTGTGTGTATTGATATGCTAAATTTAATGTATTCCCCTCCTCTATTTATTGCAGATGACATCATCATCTTGTCTTTGAGTCGCTAGTCTCCTCCACAACCACATGCAGGTTTCATTAGGGCATGATGGCCTTTTCCAGGCGTGAGGATCATGCGCATGGATATACGGTAGTACCTAAAGACGAACGTTACGGAGATCTCTCTTATCATGTATTTTTTGTTATTTTACAGTTTAACGTTAGTTTTTGTGTCAATATTATAGAATATTATGTAAAAATATGAGGTGACAAAGAGTCCATCAAGAGTACTTTTAAGAAGGTATCCTTTGCATTTCTCGAAAATATAAAGAAATGTTAAAAAGGTTCTCAAAAGTGGGACTCCCGGCCACCTCATTTTTTGGTACAATGTTTTAGAGAAATGTTAAGCAGACTCATGAGACTCTCCATAGACTTTCTGCCACATCATATTTTTGACATAATATTTTATAATATTAGCACGAAAATTGACGTTAACATATAAGGTGACAGGAAATCCATGAAATGTCTCACCTTGAGGGTCTCCTTAGAATTTATCATTTATAATATTGCCACAATAATTAACGTTAAATTATGAGGTGACAGAAAATTAATAAGAAATCTCACTTCCTTAACATTTCTCTATATTTTTCCCTCCAATTATATACGGTCAGGATTAATTAATATGATTGCATGGGAACCTTGAGGAAACCAAGTTAAGCTTCTCTTGATACTGCGACATTGCAGGTTAGAAAAATGCAGTCAAATACTTACAGCTTGTTGGCCTTGCAACTTGCAGAGTTTGATTAGCAGGCAAAAGTTCATTGAATGTGTAACTTGTGCAAGCAAGTTGGCCAAAGATAAAAATTTATTTGACCAAAAGGTTGGTAGCATACACTTTAATTTATTTTTGTTTTTTAAATTTGCTTTGCCTTAATATTTTTTTGTAAAAAATAACTTACAATGAGGACCGTCTACGACGAATCACCCTAGTTGGGTATATGTCACATGATGTTCATGCAAAAGTGTTATATAACAAAAAATAGGTATGTAGATATCATCATTCTATAAATCAAGGTTCTAAAAAAAGCTTGCGTGCTAGTCGGGCGGCAGACTAGCATCTAGCGCTTAGGCGGCTAGACGAGATTTAGGCGAATTTAGGTAAATTTCTTGTATATCTTGTAAATAAGTGCATATTGACACTTACAAAAAAATTATACTTGTATGAAATCCATGGATAAGATAATAAAAGAATGATAAAATCAATGTTCTAAAAACGCTAGATGCTAGTCGGACGCTGAGCTAGGGTGTAGCGCCTAGACGAGGCTAAACGGATTTATGTAAATTTAATATAAATTTATTATATAATATATAAATAATATGTCTTTTCTTTTAAAATAATATATGTGATGTTTAAATACGTACTAATGTAAATGGTCTTAAAAGAAAAAAGAATAATAAAACAATAGATCTTTACCAGTTTATGTAAATGGTCTTAAAAGTAATAAAAGAATAAAAAATTGGTAAAGAGAGTTATTTGGACCAGGACCCGTGCAATCAAAAGAGAGGAGATGGTGGGACCATACAGAATTTCACCCCACCCGTCCGTTTAAATTGAAAGTCAATATGGTGGTCCCCCACTCTTTCATCTTTTCCTCTCGGCCTGCAACATCATTTTTCCAGATAAATATTTTCAGATCCCGACGTCTTCTCATACGCCCGCCTAGCTTCCGCCTAGCCTCGCCTAGACCCGTCTAATCCCACCTAGGCGTCCGCCTAATACATTTTCCAATTTTGCGATCGATTAATTGTTAATGGCGGCGATCGGTCACCGTCCAGTGCCTAGGCCGATTTTTAGAGCACTGCTATAATAAGTATGGGGGCAGATATGTGATACCACTTGTTTGCATAACTTTTTACACATGTTTTTGTAATATATTTAAGAATTCGAACTATCTATCTTTCAGAGTATTATTTATAGACCATCCTTAAAAAAAATTAGACAAATCGAAAATCATTCAGACATTCATTTGTAGTGAAGAAAATGGATGAATACGGTTCTATCAGTAAACCCTAAACTCTAAGATATGATTTAAGATTTGAGTGATCTTTTACAGAAACAATCTTTGAAATACATAACGAAACGATATTTACAAAAGCATGTGTAAAAATTTATGTAAAAAAGCAGTACCACATATCGGTCCCATATGTATATAAATTATATGGGGAGCATTTGAAGGGGTATTTTATGCTTGAGGTCCAAGAAAAGGAAACTTGGAAACCAAGCTGCAGGAAGACAACATCGGATTCCCCTCCTAAATGTCTTGCTTAACCCACTTTACTACTCCACTTATCAATGTCTCCTCCGTCGGATCACGTCAACAACTTGCACCTATTTTTTCTAGGACGGTTTTCTATTTATTTTTATTTTTTTATAAAATATTCGGTATGTATATTTTACGAACAAACGATATTATTTATACAAATGAGGAATCCGTATGTATTTTTATATCTGTAATAATTGGTATGTCTTTTTATATCTATTTACAAAATCAATAAGAATTTTAATGATTTTCTTATAATGAAAGTAAAATACCACCGCAACTTATTTTATGTGGAAGAGACAATCACAATGTTTACTATCACATCGAATAAAAAAAATCTAGTTTGATATTTACATGTGTAATGCTATGCCTAAAGCTTTGGGATTTAACCGATTAGAAGGCTCGTTGTTCGCACACTTATTCCTTTTTTTCATTCTCAAATTCTAAATTCCTCTTATTTATAATAAATAAGCATTACAAAATATTATTCGTGAGATTTTGAATCTTTTTTGTTTGTTAAACTTAGATTTTCATAGAGCTTGTTTGGAAGTATTGTTAAAATAACTGAAAGCGTTTTTGATCATAATGATTTGGATTCCAAAATAACTTTTAAGTGTTTTTTTGGAAGAAGCCACAAGTATTGTAACCACACCACAAACTAACATAGTTTTAAGCATATGAACTGACATCGAATAACGGAGATTAAAGAGAAACCGCAAGTGAACACTCAAAGATAAACAACTCGCCACTCTAAAGAATCCACCAAAGAGATAAGAGTTTACAGATAGGAAGAAAAACACTCTTCACTAAACAAAGTTTAAAAGTAATTCTTAATTTCTGAATCATTTCCATACATGAGTATTGAGTTTAAATAGCTAGGCATGTAACAACTTCTACCTTCCAGGAGAGATCAAATCATCTGCACCCAAAATGGGTGTGGCCTCCCTGTGACCCCAATAAGTGTTCGACACATAATAAAGTTATGACAACAAAATTAAGAAAAGTTAAAATAATGAATACATGTCAAACACTGATTGGGGCCACAGAGAGGCCACACCCATTTTGGGTGCAGAAGATTTGATCTCCTTCCAGGAAGAGGTTACTAAGCATAAACTTAATGAGAACATGAACCTAACTTAATGAGAACATGAACCACTTTGAATTAAATTACTAAGCAACAACCTTCAACCTTCTAAATTCTATTCGGTGTATCATGTGTCATCACAGTCCCACATTTAAATCACAAAAATGAAAAGAAATACTACAAAAAATGCAAAACAAAAAGGATCAGTCTCATTCTAGATCTTATGATCCAAGAAAATTGTGGCTATCCATCATTCGATCTTAATTCAACAATAGGTGATCATTTAACTTTGGTAATTGTTTTCTTTTTCTTCATTGTTTAATTAATGTTGGGGTCGGGAGAAGGGTGAAAACCGTTTGACCAAAGTAATAGACAAGAGGGAGGAGGGCTATGAGCACTTCCGCCCCTCTCAAATCCCCTAGGGATAGTAGATTAAATGCCCTCCCTCCACCAAAACTCCTCCAACCCATTTCAATCCATTGGGCTCTGGGGGAGACTAGTTGCTCACCTAGGCGAAAATCGACTAGCCTAGCCCTAGGTCATCTGACACAAGGTGGCGTTAGTTACTATTAAAAACTTAATGAAAAATACAAAAAATTATAAAAAAATCATAAAATTTAATTAGAAATACAATTTTTTTTTTTTATAAATACCTAATCATGTTCTTCCATCTTACACCACATTTCAATATTTTCAAATAATTTCAACCAAATTTTTATTATCATCTGAAATTAAAAATAAAAATTATCTTTTATTAAATTTTTTTTATTAATATTTTAGGATTGATTTGCTCATTGCCCGGATTTTTTTAGGAGCGGAAATGCTAAAGGTGTAGAGGAGGTTGAAGAAGTGGGTTTTTGGTTCAAACTACTTGAGAATCTCACCCAATAAATACCCAAAAACCGAAGCAAAAACCCAATTTTAAAAATGCCTTAAAAGATGGCTCATAGCATAAATAGAGTCGTAAACGAATAGTCCTTTATTTTTTTATTTTTAAGTTTTAATTTTTAATTTCATTCCAAAAAAATGTAATACAAAACAAAAATAAAAACACAAAAAAAAACATTGCCATTATCCGATCTCTTTCTCTCTCTACACCTTTCTCTCTCCTCAGATCTCCCCCGGTTTTCTGGCGATTTCTCGGCGGTTTTCCCTTCAAAAACCCAAAAAATCCCTCCTTTAATCCTCTGTACAAATTATTTCCATTCAATTCCTACCCATTCTTTTCTTTTTATTCAAAATTCAAGAATATCCCATGATTTTTTAATCTCTAAATTTATTTATTTTTCCGTTGTAGGAGTATAAAGAGCCCCTCATTCTTCAGCAAAATTGTACATTTGTTCACTGTTTTTTTTTCGAATTTCGGCTTCTGGGCATTAAAGATAAAGTCCCTTTGGGGTTCTTTGTTTGTATTTGGAAGCAGTTACATAAGAGTTTCTTTGTTTTTTATTGAGGAGAAGACGTGGAATCAGAGGCGAAGGCCCTGTGTTTCCTATTTATTTCGATTTGGGGGTTTTAAATTTTGGGTTTTTGTGAAAATTCGGATGCTTTTTGGTGTAAGAAGAGATGGAGACACTTGGGACCTAAAGCTTGTGAATTTGGGGCTGTTTCTTATTTGGGTCTTGCCTTATAATCAAAGGGAAACAGCTCTGGGGTTATGATTAAGGAAGTTTTCGAAGAATCATCGGTTTTCGTGATTTGGGTATTGACTAGTTTGATCTCTCTGGTTCTGGGGATGAGGAATGATGGCGGTCAGAAGCAGCAGCAGGGTGGTGTGCCTCGCCCGGCTCGGTCCAACAGCTTCATTCCCAACTCTTTTCGGGCCATTTCGAGCTACTTGAGGATCGTTTCGTCCGGTGCTTCCACCGTTGCGAGGTCCGCGGCTTCGGTGGCTTCCTCGATTGTGGATAGGGATGATGATACCAACCATGATCAGGTATGAGTTGCAGAATCTTGGTTTCTTTATTTGAAATTTTAGCACTTTGTTGGAAAATTAGTTTTGAAGTGTAGAATTCAGTTCATTTGTTGTGTATCTGTACAAGTATCTGTTGTGTAGATGTTGCTACCTTTAGTGGATAGATTGATTAAACTTACTGTTATGAAAATTTTGGAATAAAGTATGGATTCTGGATTCAGTGTAAATCGTTTACTTTTATGAATACAAGCTTTGAAATGCAGATTGAATGTAGACTAATATGTGCAGTATTTAAGTTTCCAAAATTGGTAGCCGTGAATACATAGTTTGAATATGTTGCATCTGAAACTTTGAACCTGAAAGAGAATGCAAAAGCTGTCTGTAGATGATGAAAATTGTTTATGGAAGTGGTGGTTATTTACCTAACTAATCGAAGTTGATGAAAATTGTTTAAGAAAGCTTGATGTAGAAGCTGATTGAATTAGGACGGTATTAGTGTTTATACTAGTTGTGGAAAGGAGAAGTTGCGATTTGTTGGAAGAGTGATTGTAGTGGTTGAGGTTGTTATGCATGCATCGTAAGATTTGATTCTTGTTGATGCAATATTTTTTGAAGGATTTTGTCGGTTTCATGTTGGGATACTAGATAATCTAGTGGATTATATGTATATTTATCGCAAGATTTGATTCTTGTTGACGCAATTTTTTTAAAAGAATTTTGTCGTTTTGGTGTCGGGATACTGGCAGTTCAGGGTCATAGGTAGTTTAGAACTTCAGATGGGGTGTTCGCAACAGGCTAGTGATTTGTCGCTTGTTTAATGTTGGATAGCATAGGTGTTTTGATTGGTCAGTTGCGTAATTGAGGCTCTACACGTGTTATCTTTCGAATCAATATTTTGATATACATAAGCCTCATGGCCGGTGTGGTGCGCAGCGTACCTTTTGTCGGATTTGTGCTATATATTCCACGTGTTTGATTTTAAATGACATTAGTTTTCTATTTTTTTAAGCTCTTTTCATTGCAATTAAAACTTTTAATTTGGAAATATTTGGTTTTCTATTTAGCTTTGATTGCGTGACTTCTATTAAATCATGTTTTCCATCCTGGTTGTGACAAATGTGTGTGAATCAGGTCAGATATAAAGGAAACTTTTTTGAGTAAGTCTGTTACAAGTGCACGCCCTGATTTCCAGATTCAATTGAAAACATTTGGTTAAGCGCTTATTTGTTTATTCATTATTAGATTGGTAGCATTGGGAGGTTTCCGTATCATTCATGACTTGATGCTACAGGAACTATACATTCTGGTTAACAACTTTAGCTCGACCTTAATATTACTATATAAAGGAGTTGCTCAGGCATGGTAAGAAGCTGACTTTGATGACATGTTTTCTGTTGGCATATACAGAATACAGTCATAACTAATCTGTTCAATTGGACTGTGGGTTTTTGCGACTTAAATGGTGTGACGTTATAATTGTCTATGTCGTTTTTAAAAGATATTGTGCAACTAGCACTGACGTTTAGTGATTGGTGTAGTTGAACTTGTGATAAGTATATAGATAATTTAATTTTATTGTAAACTAGATTTCATAATTTAATTGACGTAGTGACTAATTATTTCAGTAGAAATGGAATGCATCCCGAACTGATCATTCCTTTAACAGTAACATTGATCGGAAAATAGAGCCTCTATTTATCTTGTTCAGGTAAACGATTTGTTTTACAAAAATCAAGCCTTTCTGATGAGGACACATTTTATGATTTTTTTTTGGAAACATTATGATGAAGATGGCATACATTTTTCTTACAAGGAGTAATAATGATTCACTGATGGAATAGTTTTTGGACATTATACTTATATCTACTGAATCTAGTCTAGAAAACATAATACTAATAGGATTTTACTCATTATTTTTGTGCAATGCTACTCCGGGAACAAGAAAGCAGTTGCATAATGAAAATATTTGATGCAAATTGCAGTGCCTTCTTGCGGGTTCGACACCCAAATAAATACTTATTTCACTTCAAACATGCCCATGCACTAGAACTTTGAAGGAGCAATTGAGCTGCGATTGTTAAGAAGTTATGTGATTCTATAATATATTTAACAAATTAGAAAGTTTAAGGTTTGTTTAAAATATACGAACAAAGCATGAGTACCTAAATGGAAGTTTGCAATTGATTGGAAATTTTAGCTTTTTGTTTAGATGTTAGAAGTGGTAAAATGGTATTTGTTGAGAATGCTTACCATTCAGCAGGGATATTCTGATACATATTTTTCATTCTTGAATTTGATGTTAGTCCATCAAGGTCTCTCTCTCTCAACCTTTTTTCCGCCAATGGTTATTTTAAAGAAAATTATGTAAAGCCTAAGAGTGGGTGTTAATTATGCACATTCAGGTTGATGACTCTTTATCTCGTTGTTTTCTGTAACTGTCCTCCTTTTGTTTTAAACTTAGTTTTCTTACCTTTTTCCTGTAGCTGCTTGTTTCATTGAACATTATGCTATTACTTTCTTCTTATGTTGATGTACAAATGATTTAAGTTTTTCTCTTATCTTCTGGATTTTTAATAGTAGAGACTTGGATTTGACTTTTCATTTTTCTTTTGAATAAATAAAGGTAAACTGGGCTGGCTTTGACAATTTAGAAGGTGAGGGGAATCTCACTCGTCAAGTTCTCCTTCTAGGTTGCCGTTCTGGATTCCAGGTTTGGGATGTTGAAGAAGCAGATAATGTCCGCGACCTGGTTTCCAGATATGATGGTGCTGTCTCATACATGCAAATGCTACCTAAACCTATAGCTTCAAAGAGATCAGAAGACAATTTTGAAGAAAGCCGTCCACTGCTGGTAGTTTGTGCCGATGGGTCCATTTCTGTTGGTAATACCATGCAGGATGGTACTGCCACTCCTCGCAATGGTATTACTGCAAACGGCCATGACACAATGAACAGCAGTTTTGTGCCTACTGTTGTTCGGTTTTATTCTCTGAAATCTCAATCTTATGTTCATGTTCTAAAGTTCAGATCAGTTGTTTATTCTTTAAAATGCAGTTCTCGAGTTGTTGCTATTTCTCTAGCAGCTCAGGTATATACCTGTTTATGTAAAGTTTCTCCATTATTTATTATCTTCTGCTTAACCAGTGTTTGAGTATCTAGTCTTGCGTATTGCAGATACACTGTTTTGATGCCATGACATTTGAGAGAGAATATACCATTCTTACCAACCCAATAGTTATGGGATTTCCTGGTTCTGGAGGTATTGGTTGTGGACCTCTTGCATTAGGCAATAGATGGCTGGCTTATAGTGGAAGTCCTGTTGCTGTATCTAATTCTGGGCGTGTCAGTCCACAGCATCTGGAACCTTCTGCAAGTATTTCTGGTTTTCCTTCAAATGGAAGCCTGGTTGCTCACTATGCAAAAGAGTCAAGCAAGCAACTAGCTGCTGGGATTGTAACCCTGGGAGACATGGGTTATAAGAAGCTGTCCCGGTACTGCTCTGAGCTTATACCTGATAGTAATACTTCTCTTCAATCACCCAATCCTGTGTGGAAAGTCAACGGTACTGTCAATGGCCAGTCCACAGACACAGATAATGTTGGAATGGTATGGTACATATTGTTGACCTCAATTCAGCTTTCACCTGTAGTTGTAGTTTTCACTTTCTCTTTTAGAATATCATATTATGAGTGAATTACCCTTCTAGCTTTGCATGAGTAAATGCATGTACATGCTTTATTTATTGTGTTTTTTACCAATTAAGTTTGTTATAAGGGTAAGTGATACTGTTCTGATCGTTTCATGCGTCATTTGGGTCACCTGTGCTTATCATGTTCTTTGGTTTGTCAGGTCATTGTCAGAGATATTGTCAATAAGGCTGTTATTGCGCAGTTCAGGGCGCACACGAGTCCTATTTCTGCATTACGCTTTGATCCTAGTGGCACCCTTTTAGTGACTGCATCAACTCAGGGGCATAACATCAATGTTTTTAAGATAATGCCTGGGAGCTCTTCTTCAACCGATGGTGGTGTATCATATGTACATCTTTACAGGCTGCAACGTGGATTAACAAATGCAGTAAAAGCTATTCTCTTGGTTTGGGATTCCTTGTTGGGTACACCATTTGTTGCAACAATCACATGTTTTGTATTAATTTCCTCCTTTTTTGTTTTTCTTTTTTCCAGATCATACAGGACATCAGTTTTAGTGATGACAGCAACTGGATCATGGTTAGTTCCTCTAGGGGGACAAGCCATCTGTTTGCAATAAATCCTTGGGGAGGATCAGTAAATCTCTCAACTGCCAATGCTGGTTTTACAACCAAAAGTACAGGATTGGGGGTTACAACTAGATCGTCAGTTCGTTGGCCAGGTTTGCAAACGCCTAATCAGCAAAGCCTTTGCTCAGCTGGGCCCCCAGTTACCCTCTCTGTTGTTAGTAGAATAAGAAATGGAAATAATAGTTGGAGAGGCACTGTAACTGGTGCTGCAGCTGCTGCAACAGGCAAGATGAGTTCCCTTTCTGGGGCAGTTGCTTCTTCATTCCACAATTGCAAAGGCAATGCTTATTATATGGATCGCAACTCTTCGAAGGCTAAGTACCACCTCTTGGTTTTTTCCCCTTCTGGTTCCATGATACAATATGCATTGCGAATATCAAGTGGTCTAGATTTGACAGCTGTGGCTGGATTGAACACTGCTTATGAGTCAGGCCAGGAGGGTGATACAAGATTAGTAGTTGAAGCTATCCGAAAGTGGAATGTATGTCAAAAGCAAAACCGAAGGGAACGTTATGATACTTCTGACATATATGGTGAGAATGTAAATTTCGACAACAATAAGATATATCCCGAAGGGAAGAAGAAGGGAAACACCATTTACCCTGAAACTTGCATTACTTTCCCAAAAACAAAGATCAGTTCTGAGGAAAAACATCAGTTGTATATTTCAGAAGCCGAACTGCAGATGCATGAAGCACGGAGTCCAGTGTGGGCAAAACCTGAGGTATTTCTTTTGAGTATTGGAGAAATCCAAAACTGCAGTTATGCATGTTTTTCATACAAATTATGTGTTTGTGATGTTTAACATGCTCTTTGCTTTTGTAAAATGGTATGCCAGCTATACTTTCAGTCAATGATCATGGAAGGTGTCAAAATGGATGATGAAACCGCTTCAGGAGGGGAAATTGAGATCGACAGGATTCCTACTCGCATGATTGAAGCAAGATCAAAGGACTTGGTACCAGTTTTTGAATATCTTCAAACTCCCATATTTCAACAAACAAGGTGAGCTGAGCTTGTAAGCCTTTGTATGCATCCACTTATTTACCAGTTCCTGGTCATGTAACCGTTGCTTATATTCACATGCTCTCTGCATATCTTTATGTATGTTCACCTGTATATTTACCCATGACAGCATGGAGTGCTTGTGTTCTTGTATATCAATTACCATCTTCTCTTATGCAGGGTTGCTTCTGTAGATAGCAATTTTAGTTGGCAACTTTCGCATCAGAGGTCTGGTATATCTGAAAATGGTGGGCGTTCATGCAGAAACAGTTCAAGCTCTCTTGACACCATGACTGAAAGTGGTGCTGGAGTGGCAGAACTTACTAATGGGATTGAAGTAACTGGACGGGGTGATTCTCAGATGCCCACCGAAAGCATGGGCTTTGTAAATAACAATGACAGCCCAAAGACTCAGCTTGAGACTGTAAATAATAGAGCGAGCAGCTTAAAATCGGAGGCCCAACTTAAATCTGTAAATTATGACATAGACGGCCTGGGAGTGGGGAATCTCTTTGGAATCGAAGGCGATGAGTTTGATTAGAGGTATGTTCCTCTTACTGTTGTAGATTTCTCTGTTAAATATTATTAGTAAGTTTACTGAAGTTCAGGATTATGATTTATCTTGGGGATCTTCTGGAATTTTCTTAATTGGAATGAGGTGAGAATGATTATATAGTTCAAAATGAAACATCGTAGTTTGAAGTTAACGACCTGGTACAAGCATGATACTTTAGGCATGACATTCATCCTCTCCCACTTGGTATTCAGTTTGTTTTTTATTTTTCTTAAATTTTAAATCTCCTTAAAAAATGCTTTACTTATATTCTCAATGCCTGTCACAAATTCTCCTACCAACAACAACAACAACAACAAAGTGCTATCCCACTAAGTGGGGCCGGTTGTATGAATCCTAGAATGCCAATGTGCTTGGTTTTGCGCCAAGCCTTCCTTTAGCTCCAAGTAATCCATGTCTTTTCTTAAAGTTATCCATCATGATATGTCATATCCATGAACTCTTGGTACCAACTTGGTACATAAAGTGAGCGGTTCACTTGCCTACTTTCTAAAATTAATTGTTTGAGACGAGCAGATTATATGCAGAGTAGTTTTCTTAATTCTAGGGTGGTGCCCTCCAGTAATGCATCTGCCCAAATAATGATTTCCAAATCTTTCCCTTGCTCTTTCTAGTATTGTCAAAATTTGGACCATGTTATTCCATCACTATGCATTCTCTGTGCGGTTTTCTAATTCCCTCTTTGTTTTCGTTTTTGTGTTTAGTTGTGCAGATATTCTTTACTTCTACTGGGAGATTAACACTGTTTATACAAGGAGGTGGCCTGTAGAGAAGCATGAGCAATAGGGGCTTTTTACCGATGCGGAATTGTGGATACTATGTTGGGTTTCATCTTATGTTGACGTTGTAAATAAGTGACTCTATATATATTTCCAATAATCCGTCATAATATGTAAATAACAGCGTTATGTTGCTACGTTCATTTCAATCTCGTTTTTTTCTGCTAGATTTTACACATTCCTACTGCTATTATTCTTGCGTGTTTTAATTGTGGTTTGCAGGGTCCAACTTGGTAATTTAGGTACTCCTGGGACGCGGACGCATCGGTCTAGCCGGCTAGGGTTTGTTATGTTGTCAAAGAGACCAGGACCAACTCCGAATCCTCTAGGGTTTGCAAAGTTGTCCGAGTCCTCGATAGGAGGTCAGTAACTTAAAAGTAGAAGCTTTGAAGTAGGCCTAGGAAGTGAACAACCTTTGTGAGCTTCCAAGATTTCTTTTAGAAAATCGTTGTGGCGTCGGGTGGCCGACGCAGCGCCTTAACAAGTGAAATTGTGATAACGCGTTATTCTGCCCTACTCTTGGTTGTTAGGTTGCGGTTGCGGTTGTTGTGTTGCTGTTGACATTTAGGATTAGGAACTGTGTTTTTTGGTAAACGTAGGAACTGTGTTTTAGAAAACGAAATAAAACCAACTTTTGTTGATATGAACATGTGATCGAGGTAGTATTTTTTTCGAGTGCTGCGGGCAAGCTACGGACTGCACTGCAAACGTTGCCTCCCTAGGCCAGTCGTCGGTGCGTCCGGAGGCTTTGTAGCATCCCTCTCTTGACTCACAAGCAAAACAACCCTCTTCCCTCCTAGCCTCAACCAAGCAACAAGAATTCAGTCAATCATACTGTCATTGTAACAATTGGTCAATCACGGCATCCTTACCTTTCAACGAAACAAGTGCTCTCGAGTCCTCTTCTGGAGCGGTATATAATCTCGGTCCTTGACTCCTTCCGTTACCTTGATGCCTGCCGCTCAGTTTGTTTTGTTTTCCGGCAATGGGAAGAATCCACGAAATACTTCCAATGTTGTCCATGCTGCCTTTGAGAAACAACTCAAAAAGAAGGAAAACAAAAGGCCATCTAGAAACAACACTACATGGACGTATTGTTCTACGTGTTTACGTATCGGATTAGTACAAAGTAATATGTTTCTGTAAATCTGCTTAGCTACGAATTTAGAAATTTGATGCTTCGTAATTAAGCAAGAATTTTTGTTTCACACAATACAACCAAGTGCCAATTCCCATAAATAGCTTTCCCCCAAACTCTTAGGAGGTGCCAACGAACAAGACTACAAAATAATAAGAATATTATTAAACAAACAAGAAGCCGAAACGGCTAAAAATCTCAAGATGTTACACTGTGACTAACTTGTTATTCATGCTAACTTATAAAACTATATTTATAATGGGGTTTTTATCACCAATGGTCCCTGAGATTGATCAAACTCATCATTTTGGTCCGTCACTTTCAAAATCAATCAATGTCGTCCCTGACATTCACCCCCGCACATCAATTTGGTCATTCCGTTTAGATTCAGTCAAATATTTTTGTTCGTTTGCATGTGGGACCCACAAAGCCAATAAAATGGTGACACATATATTACACAAAAGATGATTTTTATCACAAATGATCCCTGACATTGATCAAACTCCTAATTCTGGTTCCTGAGTTTCAAAAATCAATAAATTTGGTTCCTGACTTTCTCTATCGCACATCAATAGAGTCCTTCCATTAAAATTTCGTCAATATTTTTGGTTAGTGTGCTGATGATGTACCACTAGTCCAATCATATGGCGCCAAGTGTATTAACTATAAGAAACTAATTTTTTTAGGGTGAACCAACTGGCGAATATTCCGCGTTGACATTTATCTCGCATCCCACAATCCCGATTGGAAAATAAGATTCAATCTAAATTCGATAAAATCGAATCCAAATTCAATTTCAAATTCGATAGGATTATAACCGACTAGAGAGAATGAGAAGTGAGTTCACGGAGGACAAGATGATGATGTCTTTTTTTTTTTTAAATTTCTTATATGTTGTAGGCCTATTTGATTGAACGATCTAGGGTTTAGAGAGAGAGAGAGGGGCCCGACTATGATTAGAGAGAAGATAGAGTGATTTAATTGTGAGGTGTGTTTGATTCACCCCATTGTGCCTTTATTTATAGTAGTGGGATAGGTAAAAACCTTTCCCTTTAGGATTACAACATTTAATAGGTAATCTACTCCTAATAGGAATATAAGATACATTCCCGTATGCTCTAGGATTTACACAATTACATTCCTATTCTAAATATGACAGCAACACCCCCCCTTGAGTGTGTAAATACTCAACAAACCATCGCATCAAATCTTCAGCAGATAAGATAGAATAGTTGATGAAGTCATCGGCACAACAGGTGATTGCGAGTCTCTAATTTAATTTGAAGTATGCATTTGTAGTAAAACTCACAAAACCTCGCTATGGTAAAACCCAAGGCATGGGGAAAACCCATAGACCAAGGAGAAACGTGAGAAGTATGCATAATGTCTAAAACAAACGTCAAACTGGACGAAGGTAGTGAACTCAACAGAGTATGATCATCCCAAGATGGGTGCCTCATTAAAACCTCGTTAGGTAGAAAAACCTAGTGGGAAAAATGCTCCTAATCGTAGGAAAAAGAGTACATTAAGATTATGTGAGTATGCTTCTAGATACTCCCCCTGAGTTAGACATAACTTCTAAATAAGAGAACTACAAACGATTCAACTCAGATAATTTACGCATACCGATTCCTTGGACGAGCTTCTGAAATGTAGACTTGGGCAATGACTTGGTGAAGAGATCGGCCAGGTTGTCCTGGGAACGGATTTGCTTGACTTCAATGTTCTGATGTTGCTGCTGGTGGTGTGAGTAAAAGAACTTCGGGGATATGTGCTTGGTGTTGTCTCCCTTGATGTATCCCTTCTTCAACTGCTCGATACATGCTGCATTGTCTTCAAAGATCGTCGTAGGAAGGTCAACGACTGATGTAAGACCACTAGTGCTTTGAATATATTCCATGACTTCTCTCATCCAAAATCACTCACGCGATGCTTCATGCAGGGCGAGAATCTCAACATGGTTAGACGAAGTCGCAACTAGCGTTTGCTTGGTAGATCTCCAAGATATAGCGGTGTTTCCAACGGTAAAGACATAATCCGTTTGAGAACGTGCTCTATGTGGGTCAGACAGATATCCAGCATCTGCGTAACCAACAAGGCGAGAATCAACCCAAGGACCATAGGGGGCGGCAACACTCGGAGATTCGTGTGTATAGAACAAGCCCAAATCCGTAGTACCCATGAGGTAGCGGAAAATGTCTTTAACACCATTCTAGTGCCTGCATGTGGGCGCATTGCTGTATCTAGCCAATAGATTCACAGCGAATGAGATGTCAGGTATAGTGCACTGCGCCAAGTACAATAAAGCCGTAAGGAACTTTGGGTTCCAAAATCTCTTCCTCATCCTCCTTTGGATGGAAGGGATCTCGTTTAGCATCTAGAGTCCGAATGACCATGGGTATACTCGAATGCTTCGCTTTATCCTCACTAAAACGACACAACATATTTTGAGTGTAGTTCAATTGATGTACTAGGATTCTATCCAAACAATGCTCGATCTCCAGGCCGAGGTAGTATCGAGTTTTTCCAAGATCCTTCATCTTAAATTTTGATTTCAAGTGTACAACAATTTTCTCAAGCTCTGTAGGAGTCCTGATGAGGTTTATGTCATCGATATAAACTGCAAAGATTGCAAATTCAGAATGTGACTTCTTTATGAACATGCATGGGCATAATTTGTTGTTCACATAACCCTGACTTGTCAAATATTCACTCAGACGGTTATACCACATCCGCCCGGATTGTTTCAATCCGTAGAGTGACTTTCTCAACCTAATTGAGAGAGTGTTCCGTGGTCTAGAACTATTTGAACCAGTCATTCTGGAACTTTCATGTATATTTCCGTATCTCCATAGAGATACGTGGTTACCACGTCCATATGCTGCATATTCAATTTTCGGAAACTACCAAACTGATTAGGTAGCGGAATGTTATAACGTCTATTACGGGGGAATACGTCTCCTCGTAATAAATTCCAGGGTGTTGAGAGAAACCTTGTGCTACGAGGCGTGTTTTGTATAGCACTATTTCATTCTTCTCATTACGCTTCCTCATGAAAACCCACTTGCAGCCAACGGGCTTCACGCGTGGTGGTGTAGGAACAGTAGGTCCAAACACTTTACGTTTCGCGAGCGAATCGAGTTCGACCTGGATTGCTTGTTTCCAGTTTGACCAATCGGTTCTACGTCGACATTCATCGACGGAACGTGGTTCAATGTCATCACTAAGCATGATGTCAGTAGCTACTGAGTACGCGAATGCATCGTCGACGATCATCTCATTCCTATTCCGAACCTCATCCAATACTCCGTAGTGGACCGAAATCTCGCGATTCTTGGGAGGCCGACATGTTTCGTCTGAAGCATCACCGTAATCTAAAATAACCTTATGCGTTGGAACAGATGAGTGAGCGATGGTCGGATTCAAACTTGGGTCACTAGTTGGTGCCGTTTTCCTCTTTCGTGGTTGTGAATCCTTTGAACCAAAGGGTCTGCCATGCTTCAGGGTCGGAGTAGATGATTGGCTAGCCACCAATGTACCTTGCCGCATGGAAGGTGCAGACTCCCCACCTTCGGGGACGGTCCAGCCTTCCCAGGCGGGTTGTTGACTTACGCGGGGTACATCTATCCTTGCAGGTGTGTTTGCAGCGGGTATATGTGATCTTGTAACCTTTGCTAGATCATTAAAAGCATCCGACATGCTTTGAGCAATGCTATGAAGATCTATAATTCGACGAACCTCAGTTTCAGACTGGGCAGTGTGAGGATCTAAATGAGACATAGTGGAAGCATACCACGACAATTCGCGACGTTCTACGGGAATGTTAGCATGCCCATCTCCCCCTAACGACGAGAAGACTGTCTCATCAAAGTGACTATCCGCAAAACGTGCGATAAAGAGATTTCCTGTCAAGGGTTTTAAGTATCGAACAATTGATGGCGAATCATAACCGACATAGATTCCCATTTTTCTATGAGGACCCATTTTGGTACGTAGTGGCGGTGCTATTGGAACATAAATGGCGCACCCAAATACCTGTAAATGCGAGACGTCAGGCTCGTATCCAGTGACCAATTGTAACGGTGAATGTGGTTGAGTAGCGGTGGGCCTTAGGCGAACCAACATAGCTGCGTGCAATATTGCATAGCCCTAGACAGATACCAGCAGTTTGGTTCTCATAACCAAAGTTCGAGCTATCATTTGAAGGCACTTTATGAAAGCTTCTGCCAGGCCATTTTGGGTGTGAACATGGGGCACATGATGATCCACATCAATCCCTACTGACATGCAATAATCGTCAAAAGTTTGTGACTTAAACTCTCCAGCGTTATCCAGTCGAATCGACTTAATTAGATAATCAAGGTGGTAAGCCTTTAGCTTAATGATTTGAGCTAGGAGTTTAGCAAACGAGGCGTTGCGTGTGGACAACAAGCAAGCATGTGACCATCTTGTCGATGCATCAACCAACACCATAATGTATCTAAATGGTCTGCAGGTTGGTTGGATAGGTCCACAAATGTCCCCTTGAATCCTCTGAAGAAATTTAGGGGGGTCGTGAATGATCTTTGTATGGGAGGGTTGAGTATTCAACTTCCCTATAGAAAACGCTTTGCATGGCGAGAGTCCAAAATAGGGATGTAACTTGTGCCCGTGAGAAGATTTGAGGATACGACGCATCATGTCACGTCCAGGATGTCCCAAACGATCATGCTAAAGCAACAAAGTGTCCTAGAACTCAAGCATAGGGCCGGCCACACTATGGGCTTCTATATCGCGAATGGTTGTGATGTACAACCCACTCGGCAGACGTTCCAACTTCTCGTGAATATGCTTCTGGCCATATTTGTATGAAGTGATACAAAGAAATTCAGAACTATGATCTTCAGTGGTTTCAAGATGATATTTATTATCTTGAATATCTCTAAAACTGAGCAACGTTTTTTAGGAACGTGGAGAATATAGTGCCTCTTTAATGGTCAAGATTGTACCATTAGACAACATGATATGTGCCTTTTCGTATCCTTCAATCAGGTTGGATGGGCCTGAGAGAGTTGTCAAAGGAGCTTTATTGGGTATCAAGTTAGTAAAATAGTGTCGTTCACGCAAGATGGTATGCGTTGTTGCATTATTTGTCGGACAACTAACTTCCCTACTAGACATACCTAGAAATAAATTGATTGAATTGGTCACATGCATAAATATAAGTCCATTCATTCAATTAAGCAATTCGAGAAAATAATATGCATTCAAATAACAATCCATAATTCAAAACAAACCTAAACCAAACAAATTATTCCAAATAATTAGAAAAATTATTCAAAATTAAACTATAAACCTAGCAAAATAAGGGGGGGGGGGGGGGGGTAAGGGCCGGCCACTCCTAGTGGGTTAGGCTTGTCCCCCATTTCCACGGCCACGACGAGTCTGTCGTCGTTTATGGCTGCGACAATTAGTCGCATGCGCTTCAGGCGCGGCGTGCGAGCCAGTGGGTCGAGCTTGATGGTTTCTCATCAAAAGCTGGTTCTGCTTTTCAGCGAGAAGTAAAACAGAGATCAAATCTGAAAACTTGGTGAATTTATGTGCCCTATATTATTGCTGTAGGACAATATTGGTGGCATGGAAGGTTGAATAGGTCTTCTCCAGGAGATCTGATTCGGTTAATTCCACTTTGCAGAATTTCAACAAAGAACGGATTCTACAAACTTTAGAGTTATATTCATTCACGGACTTAAAAGTCCTGGAAGCGAAGATGTTGCCAGTCGTGTCTTGCTTCAAGCAAGTATATATTTTTCTGGTGATCGAAACGGTCAGCCAAAGCAAGCCAGAGGGTGCGTGGGTCCTCCTTAGTGAGATACTCAGTCTACCGTGCATCATGGATGTGTCTTCGAATGAAGATTATTGTAGTAGCCTTTTGAGCTTCGTCAACGGGTTTGTCAGTGATAAGAGTCTCGATGGTGGCTCTAATGCCCTTTGTAGTTAGATGGAGCTTCACGTCTTGAACCCACTTTAGATAGTTTCTTCTAGAGACTTCTAGAGCGGCAAAATCGAGCTTGTTCAAGTTTGACATGTCCTAAAACAGAGGAAAAAACGTGAGTAGTCATATGGTAAGCCATAGACATATATCGTAGAACATACAGGTTCTATAGACATGTATTGGTTTAATTTATGCATGAAAACTATAGGTTTCATGTGGTATGTTTTGAATGAAAACTTCAGGTTTCAAAGGCACTAAATTTGAAACTACAAGTTTAATTTAGGTTTTTATGAACAATTAGTTCATAATGAGAGGTTCCAGCAAGAAACACAGAATGCAATATACGAACTTGAATATAGTGGATTTGAGGTTCTTCGGGAACTCAAGTGTGAGAGCTTCGTTACTACGAAAGTATGTGACGGTTCAAAGTATAAAAATAAATTATTGAATCGATAATGTCCAAAAATGAAATTCAGGTCAATAATTTTGGATTCATTATCTATTTAATGGACTGCAGGTCACTTTTAATTAATTCAATAAATCAGGCCATACGAGGTCGATTGTAGAAGCTAAATAATATTATTGGATCGAAAATATAGCCCCAAAAATAATTTGGGCTCGGGTTGGGTGCAGGAAAGTAGCCCATGGTGGTTGCAGGTCACGGCCCTGGGTGGGGTGGCATGGGGACAAGCCCAGCTTACGCTGGCTTGTGGGCTTGGCGCGGGGAGCCCGATTGCAAAGGTTGGCTGCATGTGATGTGGGCCGGAGCATCTGCAAAGCCCAGCAACCATAAAGGTTACAGCATGTAGGCCGTGGGTCGAGGCAAGAGGGCAGGGCTGCAGGCCCGTGTGACATGGAACCAAAGCCAAGGCTTGGTTCTGTCCGAGGTAGCAGCAGACCCAAATAGGGTTGCGCAAGTGGTCCATCTCGTCAATGCTATCCACGGTGATACCATGGTGTTGCCACGACAGTTGTGCTGCAAAATCCCAAGTTCAAATCCCTTTTTTTTTTTTTTGAAATTGTTAGGGTTCTACAAACCTTAATATGCTTCTAATTTAACCCTATTAACAAATATATAAAGATATACAATATATATGTTGAAAAGAAAATATAAATATAGAGAGGTTCATGCATCATGGGGAATGTTTTCATGTTTGGTGGACGTTTCAAATATCTTTTTTTATTTTAAGCGTACCTGATTAGCAGAAAACGAATAAGCCTTTGAATTTGGTGGATGATAGCCTCCTCGTACGATGCGTCAATTCCTCAGCTTATGGCAAGAGCGTGCAGATAACGTGTTGTAGGCTTATTTGATTGAATGATGTATGGTTTAGAGAGAAAGAGGGGGCTGGCTATGATTAGAGAAGAAAGAGTGATTTAATTGTGAGGTGTGTTTGATTCACCCTATTGTGCCTTTATTTATAGTAGTAGGATAGGTAAAAACCTTTCCCTTTAGGATTACAACATTTAATAGGTAATCTACTCCTAATAGGAATAAAAGATACATTTCCATATTCTCTAGGATTTACACAATCACATTCCTATTCTAAATATGACTGCAACATTATAGTACTTTTAGTTTTAAATCTTAATTTTTTTTATAGTTAATCCATGTGGCGCCATATGATTGGATTATTGGGACCATATTATCATACTAACAAAAAATAATGACCAAAATTTTAACGGAATGACTAAATTGATATGCAGTACTTAAAGTCAAAGACCAAATTTATTGATTTTTGAAACTTAGGGACTAGAATGAGGAGTTTGATCAATGTCAGGGACCATTTGTGATAAAAACCTTCTTTTATGTAATACACGTGTCACCATTTTATTGGCTTTGTGTGTCCCACATACAAACTAACAGATATATTTGATGGAATCTAAACGGAAGGACCAAATTGATGTGTGATGGTGAATGACACACCCCGACTCAAGTCGAGACGTGCTAGCCGTCACGTGAGGATGACGTAGCCAAGTGCACAATAGAAGTTAAGATTATAATATGCAAATGCGAATAAGTAAAAGACAACCTAAACTTATTTAATTAGTGAAGATAAGTAAGTGCGTGAAAGTGATCAAGTACTAATTACAAGCATTCAAAGCATAGGCAATCCAACAGTGCAGTCAACTGAACAAGTACTAATTATACATAACAGGGAGAAGATCCCTACACTTATATTAGAGATTGTCAGAACCGCCTGGAAGTCCTCGTGAGCCACCAAGATGATCAGCTACCTAGAATCTGGAGGGGCGCAAAACAGAAAATGTGAGTGGGTAAAAACAAAGCTTTTGAAAACACAGTTATCTTTATGAACAAACTAACCCCTCACTGTAAAACCTATATAATTTCCCAGAAAATAATAATACGTAAGTATATAAAAAAAATGCTTATAAGCAGTGAAAACAGAGGTATGCCATGTCAAGATGTTAAATCATAAAATGTGTAAGCCAGGTGATAAAAATCCATGTAAAATAGTATGTTAGCCGGAGTCACCTATTGTGACCTGTACGGCTGAATCTATAACTCATCAAATATGCTTGCACACGAGTCGGAACCACCTATTGTGGTCTGTACGACAGGGCTGGGTGTAAATAAGTACGCTCAAGTGCTACCATCACGTTAAGGCTGTGCGAATAATCGCGGGTCACCTACGAGTTGGAACCACCTATTGTGGTCTGTACGACAGGGCTGTGCACCAAACTTGGATCCAAGGTGAGCGTGCGGTGCGGGAGGTGAACATCATGTGAAGGACTGTGCCCTGGCCACAGGCGGGAGCACTAACACCGGGGGTGCAGGATAATGAGCTCAAAATGTATCAACGTATAACCATACACAATGCCACTAATACCATCATAGTGTACTCACCTGAAGCTTACCTGGCCTCCGCAGCCTCATTCAATACTATGTATTACTATACTAATGCAATACTAAAATGTAATGCACACATGACATGTCATTCAAAACATACGTTCATTTAAAATATTTTTTGGGAATAATAAGCATATATATATACGTATATATAGAAAACAAAGCTCACTCACTGGTAAGTAGCAGGGTCGTAGAAAAACTCACCGGATTTCTAGAAAATTTTCAAACTTCAATATCTCACTCATTTTCAACCAAAATTCACGAATTTTATATGGATTTGAAACTCTTGAAGAATAGAACATAACCATACCTATTAAAAGTCCAAAAACCAACGAAAAATTATCAGAATAAATCTTGGAAAATCCGACCAGACATGCAACTTCACGAACTAAAGTGTTTCGACGTTCAAACCATTCCAAAACGGTTTTAAAGTGCTAAGGAAGTTAGACGAGTACCTTCTTGCGCCTCAAAACCAACTAATTCCTTCACGATCACGTCGACCCCTCACCGGAGTTCATGAGTTCTCGGGTTTTCGAAGCCCTTTCTTCGAACCAACGGTACCAACATGCTTGTGAAGTCGAAGGGAGAATGATGATAGCCTCAATGGGTTAAATCCGTAACATTTTAATGGTGTTTGAGAGTTGGAAGCTAGGGTCGTACAAACGAAGGAGAAAATTCGAGAAGATGAGGGAGAGATGAGTTTTACACGTGTGTGTGTGTGTGGTTTACGGGGTTGGGCAGAAGAAAATAATGAGAAGCCCTGATTAGGCTGTCGTGAAGAAGAGAGAGTTATGTGGCCTAATCCTAAATAAAACCAACCTCAAATTTTGATTGGACTCAAGATTGTAGGAAAGAAGATGATTGGTGGATACGTGGTAAGCAACCCAAAAATATATTTTCACCCAATCTCGCTCCTAAATCATCGTAACATTTTTGTTAAGAAACCAGTTCGACCCAAACTCGCATCAATGCACTTGTTCTTATCTCCTCTGAAATTAGTGTAGGGATATTCTCCTCGTTATGTATAATTAGTACTTGTTCAGTTGACTGCACTACTGGATTGCCTATGCTCCGAATGCTTGTAATTGGTACTTGATCACTTTTACGCACTTACTTATCTTCACTAATTAAATAAGTTTAGGTTGTCTTTTACTTATTCGCATTGTATCGAGGACTTAACTTACCTTTCTTGCCGAACCGTACTACACCTTTCCACGGGGATAACTTCAAAAATACCCAATCTCAAACTTTATACACTCTATCAGTGGCATGCCTGTCAGCAAGACTCTATCAGTGGCATGCATGTCAGCAAGACTCTCAAGAAAGTGTCTGACTACCCGAACATCCTCCACACGTGTAGAAGTATTCTCGTTGAACACCACATGAGCTAAATAGCCCTGACATCCTTTCCTTAACAATTTCTTTGCTCTTACGATTGAGATAAAGCCCTGTCTCAATCCACAACACTCGCCAACAAAAGTAACCACGGGTAAGCCCGACCGATGGAAGGTGACAACCTTCTCATAACAATCTAACTTAGCACAATTGTAATGTAACCAATCCATGCCCAGAATAACATCGAAATCGACAATATCTAGAGGAACAAGATTAGTTGCATGACAACATCTTCTACCAACACATGACATCCCTGATACTCCCAACTAACATAACATGTCTCATCTCTAGGTATTGAAAACTCTAAATCATAGCCGAGAGGTGTGGGATAGGGTTGAGTCATTTGGGAAAATGTATGAGAAATAACAGAGTGTGTGGCATCTGAATCAATTAATACCCTAGCAAAATAACCAAGAATATTCAACGTACCCATAATCAGATCTGGATTACTCTGAGCATTATGCAGAGTGATGTGATGAACACGGCCTTGCATCTGCTGACGGCTGGGGTTTATGCTGGTTCCAGGGCCTCATAGTTATACCCTGAGGAATGAGGAAATCAGGGTAACAGAGGTCGTGGAGGCCGTCAGCAGACCTAAGGCCGTGTTCATCACATCACTCTGCAGGGTGCTCAGAGTAATCCAGATATGATTATGGGTACGTTGAATATTCTTGGTTATTTTGCTAGAGTATTAATTGATTAAGGTGTCACACACTCTGTTATTTCTCATACGTTTGCCTAAATGACTCAACCCTATCCTACACCTCTCGGGTATGATTTAGAGTTTTCAATGCCTAGAGGTGAGACAAGTTATGTTAGCTGGGAGTATCAGGGATGTCCTGTGTTGGTGGAAGATGTTGTCATGCCAGCTAATCTTGTTCCTCTGGATATTGTCGATTTCGATGTTATTCTGGGCATGGATTGGTTATATTACAATCGTGCTAAGTTGGATTGTTATGAGAAGGTTGTCACCTTCCATCGGCCGGGCTTACCCGTGGTTACTTTTGTTGGCGAGCGTTGTGGATTGAGACGGGGCGTTATCTCATCCGTAAGAGCGAAGAAATTAATAAGGAAAAGATGTCAGGGTTATTTAGCTCATATGGTGTTGAACGAGAATACTTCTGCTGGTATGGAGGATGTTCGGGTAGTTAGACACTTTCGTGATGTCTTTCCTGAGGATTTACCTCGGCTACCACCAGATTGTGAGGTGGAATTCGCTATTGATTTAATTCCAGGTACTGATCCTATTTCCTTGACCCCTTATCGAATGGCTCCCACTGAGTTGAGGGAATTGAAAATTCAATTACAAGAACTTGTTGATAATGGTTTCATCCAGCCGAGTACTTTACCATGGGGAACTTCAATGTTGTTTGTGCGAAAGAAAGATGGAACTCTAAGGCTGTGTATTGATTATCGACAATTGAATCGGGTAACAATTAAAAATCGTTATCCGTTGCCGCGTATAGATGATTTGTTTGACAACTTCGAGGTGCCTGCTTGTTTTCCAAGATTGATTTGAGGTCAGGGTACTATCAGTTAAAGATCAAGCGTGAGGATGTTCCGAAGACTGCATTTCGGACTCAATATGGTCATTACGAGTTTCTTATGATGCCGTTCGGGTTAATGAATGCACCATCATCTTTTATGGACCTGATGAATCGGGTATGTAGGCCGTACCTCGATAGGTTCGTTATTGTCTTCATTGATATTTTGGTGTATTCTAAGTCTAAAGCGGAACACACTCGCATCTTACTCTGGTTTTGAAGAAGTTGAGGGAGCATCGGTTGTACGCTAAGTTTAGTAAATGTCAATTTTGGCTGGCTCAAGTGTCGTTCTTGGGGCATGTGATTTCAGCCCAAGGTAACTCAGAAAATAACTGCAGTGGAGAATTGGGAGCAACCTCGTACTGTCACTAAGTATGAAGTTTTCTTGGCTTTGCGGGTTATTATCGACGTTTTGTGAAAGATTTCTCAGTTATAGCTCTGCCGTTGACGAGGTTAACCAGGAAGGGAGTTAAATTTGAGTGGAGTGATGATTGTGAGAGAAGTTTTCAACAGTTGAAACATTGTCTCACTCATGCACCTGTTTTGGTGCTTCCTGATGATAGTGGGAATTTTGAGATATATAGTTATGCTTCTTTGAATGGCTTGGGCTGTGCGTTAATGCAGCATGGCAAGGTAATCGCATATGCTTCGCGAAAGCTAAAGCCCCACGAGGTGAATTATCCTACTCATGATCTCGAGTTAGCTGCTATTATCTTTGCATTGAAAATCTGAAGACATTATTTGTACGGTGAAACATGTCGGATCTTCACCGACCATAAAAGCCTCAAATATATTTTTACTCTCAGAGATCTTAATCTCAGGCAGCGGAGATGGGTTGAGTTGCTCAACGATTATAACTGCATGATTGAGTATCATTCTGGTCGTGCAAACTCTGTAGCTGATGCTTTAAGCAGGAAAACTCAGGGTCGACTCAACACACTTTATGCATACAGTGCTCCACTCTTGACAAAATTGCGATCTACTGGGGTCACTCTAGGTGAAGATTACCGGGGAGCTCTACTAGCGAATTTTCAGGTTAGGCCAATTTTGTTGGATCGTGTGCTAGAAGCTCAAATGAATGATGCAGAATCTCAAGAATTAATTCAGGCAGTTTCACAGGGGAAAAAGAAAGATCTCAGGATTAGGAATTCCGATGGGATGCTGATGCAGAAGAACCGAATGTACGTGCCTAATGTCGAAGAACTAAAGAAACATATTCTTGATGAGGCACATGTATTAGCTTATCTGATGCATCCTGGGAGTACCAAGATGTACCACACCATTCAACCTTTCTATTATTGGCGAGGTATGAAAAGAGAGATTGCTAATACGTAAGTCGTTGTGCAGTTTGTCAACAAGTTAAGGCAGAAAAGAAGAAACCTTTTGGTTTATTGCAACCTCTCCCAGTACCACGGTGGAAATGAGAGGATATTACTATAGATTTCGTGTACAGGTTACCTCGTACGCGGAATGGCTATGATGGTATATGGGTGATAGTGGACTGACTTACTAAGTCAGCACACTTCCTGCCTGTTCGAGAGAATTATTCCTTAAGCAGATTAGCTGAACTTTTCATCTCGAAGATTGTCAAGCACCATGGAGTCTCGGTTAGTATTATTTCCAATAGAGATCCCAGATTCACTTCTAAATTTTGGGTAGCTTTCCAAGAAGCTCTCGGTTCAAGATTGCTTTACAGCACGACGTTTCATCCTCAGACGGATGGGCAATATGAGAGGACCATACAAACGCTTGAGGATATGCTGAGATCCTTGGTTTTGCAGTTTGGTGATGCTTGGCATAAGCGATTAGCTTTAATCGAGTTTGCTTATAATAATAGCTACCATTCTAGCATCGACATGTCACCTTTTGAAGCACTGTATGGTAAACCTTGCGTACTCCTTTATGTTGGTTTGAAGTCGGCGACAGGGTGCTAGTGGGGCCTGAGATTGTAGATGAGATTACACAAAATATTCAGGTGATTAAAGCTAACCTAAAAGCGGCCCAGGATCGATAGAAGAGTCTTGCTGACAGGCATGCCACTGATAGAGTGTATAAAGTTGGAGATTGGGTATTTTTGAAGTTATCCCCATGGAAAGGCGTAGTACGGTTCGGCAAGAAAGGTAAGTTAAGTCCTCGATACATTGGACTGTATCAGATCACTGAGCGAATCGGTGAAGTTGCATATAGACTTGAGTTACCTCCAGAGCTATCAAATGTGCACGACGTTTTCCATGTGTCTATGCTTCGTCACTATGTCTCTGATCCATCATATGTGATTCTCCTCAACTACTGGAGATTAATCCAGATTTGACATACGATGAGGAACCAGTGATGATTTTGGATTGGAAGGATAAGATTCTTAGGAAAAAGACTGTGCGCATGATGAAAGTTTTGTGGAGGAACCATTCAGTCGAGGAGGCTGCCTGGGAGACCGAAGAGCGTATGCGAGACTTATATCCACATCTGTTTTATGATTATTGATGTATGTTGGTATCTAGAAATTTCAGGGACGAAATTTTCTTAAGGGGGGGGGGGGGGTAGATTGTGATGACCCATCCCGATTTATCGTATATATTTTCTCTCCTATTGTGTTAAATGACGTGTATGCTCTCGTTGGCTAAGTGACGTGGATGGGTATATATAGTTTTAAATTATTTTTCTTGCTGACGTAATTAAATCGTATTCGACGTCACGAGAAAAATCCTCCTTTGGTCCCTCTTTATTGCCTTTATGTACATTTTCTTGTTACAAACATATATATATATATATATATATATATATATATATATATATATATATATATATATATATATATATATATATAACTAAGATGCAAATCGGAAGGAATGTGGATCCTACAAAATTGGAAGGAATGTGGATCCTAAAAAATTGGAATATACAAACACAAAAATCCAAACGCAAGAAACCAAGGAAATGCGTAAAGGAGGATGGTCAGTATATGTGTTTAGTAATTAATCTATATTAGAAGCAATGAAAAAAATAGCCTATGACATGAGGTATCATAAATTAAAATTATCAACAGTCTCCTCTATCTTGCTCAAATAATATGTATCTAATAACTTTAGAATACCTATTCCCATTACAAAACATTGAGAAACTACAACAATAACAAATACATTTAAATACGCAAATATGCAGCAAATCCCTAACACCATTGCAAGCAATTAAGAAAAAAGTGCCTCTTAAATCAACCACCAAATTCAAATTAACAATTGTCTCCGTATAAAAAAAAAAAGAAAAAGAAAAAGAAAAGATACCTGATTTGGTTCAAAACAGTTCAAATTCCACTACCCCGGAGCAATTGGGATTGTAATTTGACGTAATGGGATGGCTGCATCCAAACGAAGAGCTTCAATTAATTCAAGTCAACGAAATATCAATAATTTATCAAAAAAAAAAAAAAAAATTCAAATAATGAACACCAGGTTCCTTTCATTTTCTCAAACTACTCGAGTACCCTTTTATTGGGGAAGAACAAACATCTGTACTGGCCATAACTTCTTTTATAAATCTATTTCAAGCACATAACTGATGGTCACTCAATTAACTTAGTAATCTACTACTTTCACTGCTTTGAAGCATGATCCGGGTTAAAAAACTAAGGAAAAGAAAAAGATTTCGTTACTGATATCTTCATACACAACAAAAGAGAACACTTTCTTGCAACCAAACTAAAAATCAGAAAAAACCTTAATTACACTGATTTCGTATTTTCTGAGCAACCGCAAGTTGCAGAACTCACAAAACACCTACTGAAAGCAACATCACGAAAATTTGCGACGACCCGAAGCAGAAATTTTTTTAGGCAAAAAGGATTTAAGCTCTAAGAGCGACATCGAGCCAAAGATGGAAATAAGAGGAAACAAAATGGAAGAAAATAAAACCCAAACAAAGTACCCGTGATGACCAACACGTGGGCTTGACAAAACTGTGCTGCAACTGTAGCAAACATAAATACAACGAATAAAAAAAGTGAAACAAAGTCCAAGCCAAGCATAACCAGTAGATGGCACCAAATGAGGGCAAAGCTGTAAATTCACTGTTCTAAACGGGAAAAAAGCCTTAGACTCACCAGCAGTGAAGGCCTTTTTCGTCATTTTACTGTTATAGAATAGTAACCTGAGTTTGAATTTTAGTATATATAAATTTTATTTTTTTGTGTTTAAGATAAAAAGAAAATAGATAAGAGATATGAGTGGCATTAAAAGGGGGAGGAAGCAGGGTCAAAGATATGTAGAAAATATGTATAAGAAAAGAGATACCAAAAGAAAACTAAAAACCAAAAAAAGTTGTAGCTAATATTATTAGGAGTGGTTGTGTAAATCCAGAAGTAGAATTCTTATAATATTTCGATATCAAATTCTTTTATAACTTGTATTACTTGTAGGGCAAGTAAATTCCATGTAATTAGCTAAACCAATAACCTTCAAAGTCCTCAAGGGGTTGTTTGTTTATGGAATATGCTTAACTTGGAATAATTCTGGAGACTGGTTTGAATATGCTTGCCTTTCCCTTATTTAAGAATCACGCTTTAAATCCTACTAGTGAAGGTGTTATGCTAATTAATCTAGTTCTTAATTAACTTTATGTTCATTCTAGTCTGGTCAATCAAACACTACCAAAAATTACTTAATTTATCTGCTTGAGATAATAACAAGGCTACAAAGTCTGAATTGTCAAAGCTACAGTACAATCAAAAGAACTATTTGGAAAAGGATCCTCTCCTAAGCAAATGGTGGGGATCCTCATGACCACACAATACGGGCCTTTGGATTTTGATCCAACGGCTACAAATATGGGGGGGTCCCTCTAAAAGTTATAATAATTGTGGCCGTTGGATCAAAATCCAACGGTCCGTATTGTGTGGTCATGAGGATCCCCAACATTTGCTTAGGAGGGGATCCTTTTCCGAACTATTTGATAGCATACGTGGATTATGCCAGTTAGTAGAATAATGAGTTTGTCCCTTTTTTTTGCAATCAAATTCAAATTCTCGATTCTCGAGAGTAATTAATTAAAAATGTTGTCTTGTCAACAAAACAAAAATGTAACATAATTTATCCTCTGAAAAAGCGCGCTCGCACACACACACACACACTTTATTTATCATCTATAGAAGTCCAATTATGGACAAGGACAACTCTATAAGAACAAAGATGCACCAACATACGATGGTGTTATTATCTATGCATTACATTACAAGCAGCTAACAGACAACTGCTAAAAACGATGAAACCCATGAAGTGTTTCTGGAACTTATTCTTGGACTTGCTCACCACCTTTGTATGTATCCTCACATCTTCATGCCTACAAGCAAGCAATAAATTTCCGATTAAGCCAAGAATCCGACAGAAAATACATTTACTATATAGCAACTTGTGCACATGAATATCATTGCTATTAAAAAAAATGGCATGGATTATTGGATTCGTAGATGAAAACTACGTAAACTCGAAAATGAAAAATACTACAAGAGATGATGATGCTATGAGATACTTATCTCTACCTATTTAATCCTCTATTGGCTGCACCGCGGTGTCTGGGCACGCTTGGAATCGTTGCTGAAGACTGATTTTATCTGCATGATCTTTCCATTTAAGAGTTCTCCACCAGTTTAAATCTCCTCTGATCTCTTTAATAGTCACTGCATCACGGGCTGCGAAGGGAAGCTTCACCACCCTGGGGCAGTTGCTCACCACTATCCTCTCTAGAGCTGACATTTCTGCTTCCCTTGAACAGATAGTCCTTAAGTTTTCCATATCCCTGACTTCTATGGTTTTCAACTTTGGAAGCATTTCAGGGAAAGTTTTCGTGATAACCTGCTTCATCATCCTGCAGTCAATCACCTTAATTTCTTCGAGAATTGGAACCAGTTGAAGTATAGCAAAAGATATGAGGTTCTTTAGAAGTCGACATCCCACCACCTGGATGGTCTTTAAATTTTCAAGGCATCCTCTGGGGATTATCATGTCCAACAAGGTTACTAAGTTATCCAGGTGACTCAGAGTTTGGCAATGTGCTCCGAAGAGTTGTTTCGCTGACTAACAATGTAGTTATGCAGTCGCAATTTGATATGGTGAGCGACTTCAAGTTTGGCAGGCCACCCATACTCTTGTTAGTAATTATATCAGATAAACTACTTATACCTCCGCATGTGAACAGGTCCAGGGCACTTGCTGTGCTCAATAGCTCCTCGAGGTCTCGATGCAAGAGGTCAACCCCTCGAAGGATGACTCTTTTCTCATCATGCTTAGTCGGTAGACAGACTGAATAGCAGCTGCTTGGACCAATCCGTATGGTGTACTCCTTCAACCTCTCAGCAATTCGAGCTTGAACCTTTTCCTTATCCACAGGGACCCAAATGACCATATCAAGCTGATTATTCAAGGTTTTCACGAGCGTAGTCTTCCCAGAACCCCCCATTCCATAAACAGCAATCCTTGTGATCTCTTTAACCCCCAAAAGTTCCATAAGCTGCTTTTGGATCTCTGGTGATTTCTGACCAATGAGAGAAGGCGCTGGAATATGCTCAACCACTATATTAGTCGGCTTCCTATGTTCCATAGGTATTGGAAGACTGCATGACTCCTCGGTAACTTTTTTCACCTCATGACGCTTCTTTGCTGCAGTTTTGCTAAGTTGGTACTTGAGCCGCATGTTAGAGTCAAGCATACAACCCGGGCCAAAGGGAGAATCAATGGGATCTGCCTCCAAAAGTAGCCGGGCTTCATGTTCAATCCCCTCAACCTCACGATCGATCTTCTCAACCCTTTCAAGCCACTCTATAACTTGGCAAGGGGGGTGCTTCCCTTCTAATCTTGATACATCGATCTCTTCTGTTATATCATACTTTCTGCGAGAGAGCTTCTGCAGCTCCTCCTTCAAAGTTTGGATGTTTTTCTGGAAAATTTTCGGGGTGGAAAACAGTGACAACACGGAGTTGCCTACACACCTACTAACTTCAAAGATGGAAGCACCCAAGGTTTCCATGCTTTCACAATACTAGTACCTTTTTTTTAAGTTTGGGGTTTGAGGGGGAGGGAGTGGATACCCTATTGGAGTTATGGGAGCTCAGATAGTTGGTTTGAGATTACAAATTAATCGTTGTTAAGCATATAGTTTTATAGGCAGTGTTAATTTGGCCATAATATTTAGAGTCTCAGAAACCTAGAATAAGCAACATAATGAGGAGCGAAAATCATCGAGGGACCAATAGGAAGCAAGGGAAAGAGAAGGAAACAAGAACAAGAAAAACTTGTTTTTAGTGACATCTGATACAAAGTTCTAAATGAGGAAAATGCGATTAAATTTTCTACTTGGCTTCATTAACTCTAATTCCTTAGTTATTTACATCACAATGTGAAGCAGGTCTTCGTTTTACCTCGGCCTTCCCGGCTCCCTGATATCCAAACAAGAACAATGCCAAGTATGTAATGACAGTCCATACTATATACGCAGCGGGAGATGTGATATGATATTCCGAGATTATGACAGAACCATCGGCAGTGCATATAAATAAAAAATTGAGTAACTATACTCCAAATTTTCCAGGTTTCTTGGAAATGACACTGACATCGTATTTCTGGATGTTAGAACTATAGAAGCTACAAAGCACAAAGAAACACTAGTCTGAGGACATACATCCGCACCAAGGAGCTACCAAAAAAATAAAGACATATGCATCTTTTTCTTGGACAGATGTCCACACACACACACACCAACCCCCCTCCCCCCGCGCGCGACAACAAGAGCAACTTAAATATCATATATAGTGCAATGCGTGAATAGATTAATTGTCGTTAGATCAGTTTAAATTTCAAGACTCGTGTAGCAAATAGATTAAATAATACTTATCTAACGGCTATTAGCATGGCGGTGAGCAAAAATGCATTGTATAACAATTGATCCCAGATTAAGTTTCGTCTTTGAAATGGAGTTTTTAAGTGTTTTTAGTCCACATTTTATCAGCAAAACTAATTTAACCACTTATTTGAAACCTGAATTATTTTCAAAGAAGTTACCCACCCATTTTTTCTTTGACCTACTACTGCAAGAAATTTTTTATTGTGATCAGAACATGGATGATATACCACGTCTTTTTATTTAAAGACAGCCAAACGCATATTTCGTTTTGCAGGAGCCAGCAGGCAGCAGCTAGCTACAGTTTCTTTCTTTCAACTTGTTCGAGTGAAATGGAAACAAACTCTATTACAAAGGTTTCCATTTGAAGTTTTACTATTCATGCAATCTGTTTTATCGTTTTTTGACGGAGGGCTTTAAAGTACGCCACTTGTTCATGCATACATGAGAAATTTTTTTGTCTTGGATCTCAAGTTCAATTATTGGAGAAGGATTCACATGTGAACTGGAATCTCTATGAGTATGAGTGACCGTGGACCATTCTTTTTTCGATTTGATAAGAAATGCACTTGAACTTGAAATTTCTTACCTTTTTGTGTAATATGTGATCAACTTTGTTGGCGCAATATAGTTCACCATTAGCATCATCAATATTGTCTTAACTTAATTATTAATTATTAGGTATTGAATTTTATAACCAAAAACCTCAGTGACGTTCAATAAGCAACTTTGACCCAGAAACTAGATTAGTATTTGAGTCACAATGGACCTTTCTTGTCTGATTTTGACAAAACATGGACCTTGAAGTTGAAATCTCTTATCTTTAGCATGAAAGAAGTTCATGATGCTGCTGTCGCCTAACCAAAACATCCTTTTATCAGTATCTCTCTCTCTCTCTCTCTCTCTCTCTCTCTCTCTCTCTCTTTATGTGATGTGGTATGTAATGAGAAAGATACTAAGGGTTTCAACAATAGTTTAAGTGAGTGTGATAGTTATATATAGAAATCAGGCAACCTGAATTTAATATCTAGCTATATTAGTGTGAGTTCAATATATTAGTATGACATTCATGAGTTTAATATATTAAATTATATTCGGATTAGTTTTCTTTCTAGTTTTTAATTTTCTTTATTAGGCAACCTAAATTTTAGTTTTTCTATTTCTCTTTTTTTTTCGGTGTGTATTTAAGAAAAAGGGAAATACAGAGGAGAAACGGGCGGTACAAAGAGTGAAGGAAGAAAGGTCAAAGATATGTAAAAAAATATATATAAGAAAAGAGATAAAAATTATAAATATACTAAACGCTTAACTTTCTGGTTAATTCCCTTTGTGTCCTTTTTACTGTTCATTCGCCAGTGTTCTTCCGTTTTTGCCCTTCAGTTATTCTGTAAGTTTGGCTTTTTGTGTTTATTATACAGTAAAATGGCGTTTTTGTCCCTGCTGTGCAATAGAAATCTCTCGATTTCTTCGGGAAGCCCAGAAACCTTACCACTCAGCTTCACCATCTCTCTTCGATCTCTGCTCTCTTCGATCTCGCGTTCTTCGATCTTTGCTTCGTGATCTCTTCCATCTCTGCTTTCTCCGTGAATTGGAAACCTTCTAGAGCTCTCTTCCCCAAATTTCAGCGGCAATTTTGCTCCAAATCTTTCCGATTGAAAAAACCCACATCATCATCATCTATTCCTCATCACCACAGGTACTTTCTGCACCTATTATATGTCCAAATCTGCTTCAATTTTGTGATTTGATATAATTAGACTTTAGAAAAAACTTGATGATTTTGTGGGTTTGAAAAAATTTCACTAATTTTCTGGGTTCGTCCTCACCACCATCGACGCTGGCAAAGCTTCCGAATTTGGCCTCTTTTCTGATTTTTCTAACCCATCGTTTGGTTTCCCAGAAAAAATAAATAAATTTAATAACAAAAAGGTTTTTTTTTTCTTTGCTTTGCTTTGATGCAGAGATTAAAGGCACAGAAGAAACCGTGTACGCCGAAGGCTTCTTCAACATTAAGATTCAGATACCCGAGGTTGGTTCAAGGATTTTACTTTTGAACTCAATTCAGATACACATAATCTCTCTCTACTTTGATTCTCTCATTAGTTCCTCGCTTGGGCACCGACAAAGTCTCGAACATGAAATTATTGAATTAGTTCGCATGTTATTTTCCACTACCTAAGCAACTGACGGAAATCTAGGTCTGCCTTTTAACTAATTGACTTCAAATCTTATCAAACATCCTCAATTTTTTCAAATCTTATCAAACATCCTCAATTTTTATTTGATTGTGGTTTATCCACCCCTCCATGTATTTTATCGAGATTTTTAGTTGATATGAAAAACCTAACAAAAATCTTTACAATTACGATATGCTGTTTGACTGAGATCTTTCAGCTCAATCTCCTCCCTTCATCTGTTTCTTCCGCTATCTTTGTTCATCTCTCAAACCTGAAAGGACTAACAATATGAATACAAACATAGTCAAACAGAGTCTACATATGCCAAACACCAACAACCCCTCATATCCTTCACCCAAAAACACACATAAAGAAAAAGGAAGAAGAGCGTACGTGTTCCTAATTCACACTTTATTTCTTTTTACATATCAGTAAATTTTTTCATGGATTTATGTATTTTTTACCTCTGAATTCAAACTCAAATCCCAATTACAAATTAGTAGAAACAAATTTGTTGAATTTTTTATTTGCATGTTTGTTTTGGTTCTGTTCTTTAGCTTCAAGCAAAATGGAAACAAATTTGATCAATTTTTTAATTGCGTGTTTGTCTTGGTTCTGTTCCTTAGCTTCAAGCAAATAAGCGGGGTGAGCCTTGGGCCACCCAAGTCCAGCGAGTCAACTAATTCCAGCCCAAGCCCTAACCGCCGCAACGGCTTCCAATGGCGCCGTTTTCCAAAATACTCTTCACTTAGGTAAGCAATTAAGACTTTTGGTTTTGTTTTTATTATGCTCAAGTTTGTATATGAATTTAAAAGAATTCAAATTGATTTGGGGTCACTAATATGTGGTTAGATTTCCAAGACTGTGACTACTGATGTAGTTATGACTGATTTTCCTTTTTGGTTCTATCTCAGGAGTTTGTCAAGGAGAAAGTTCGTGAACAAAAAAGATCTAATCGAGAGGTATTTTCTTTTTGGCTGATATCATGAATTATATTTGGGTGTTTGAACAATATTTGTCTAAAAGTATAATATATTATCTGAAACTAAATTCATTTTGGTGTTTGTGTTTGATGCTATTTTTTGGATGCTTAGGTAATTAGATTCTTCTTATCTGGGAGTTTATTTTTGTATGTTCAATATGAATATTTTATCAATATTCTCACGTTGTCCTCTTTGTTTTTAATCTGTAATTTATCTTTCATTCTCCAATTCATGAAATTCCTTTTTTTTTTTTTGGCATTTAAAACGAAATGTGAGGAATCTAATTATCCGGTTGTTCGAGGGTTTTAATCTGATTGCAGTATTATCTGTTATCTTTATGTTTGTGAAGGTCTGTGAATCACAGCCGAAGAAAAACTGGCAATTTCAGAAATGACTGTCAGCAAACAAGACGTGAAAAAGAAGGTTCCTTTTCTTATTTTTGTTTCCAAATTCTTCTACTTTTCTATTTTGTAGATAATTTTTTTTGAATCTTTAGGTAAACTGATGGTGTTTTTAATCAGATTTTGTTAATTAATTGGATTTTGTGTTTAACCTTTTTGTTTCAGTCTTTAATTCATAAAATTTTCACCACAAAGGAGAGAGAAGGAAGTGGCTTATCGGATTTCTTGGGTGAGACTTTAATAAATTTCTTTCTGGTTTCAATCCAATCACTTATCGCCAGACAATGATAGGCAAATCACCGCAAGCAGTAGTAATTATGCTGCAAACTGAATCCAGGATGACTAACCTGGAGTCTTCATGGTGGTCGCACCTCTTTCTGCCCTTTAGAAAGGTTTCGGAAAAATAATTATTTTTTTTTACTATAATTTTGGTTTTGATGATAAAATTTGGATTTGCCCACTTAGGGATTTTCCAGTTCAAAACCTAGGAAACAAGTAGCAATGCTGAGGCACTGTTGAAGAGATTGTGAACCTCTGTTAAATCGCAGTCCAGTGAAGGGATTAGCCCATTCGACTTTGTGTTTAGATGAATCCGTTTCAGATTGGGAGAAAATTTAAACCCATAAAAAGTTGGGTTTCCTGGTGAGTTACCCGGCAGATTTCAGGTGGCTAATTTCATGATTACAGTTAACTTTGCGTCATGACATTGTGGTATGCTATCGAATCTAATTAGCGATTTTTTGTATCGTTTTTGTGTGGATACAGGTCGGCAACAAACAGGTTGATCACATCTTGAGTTTTCCGACTGATTTATTCAATCCTATTGGTTCTAATTTTGTCCCTCCATAACATTTGCAGCACCATCTGCCTTCCTCTCATCATAGCTTGGCTTTCAGTTCCTCAGGTAAAGTTTCCACCTTTTTTTCTTCAGGAAAATAACAAAGATTCCAAATTTATTGAACTATTTAGTGATTTTCTGTTGAGTTTTTCCTTAAAATTTTTAATTTAAATTTTTTCAATTTGAATAGGAGGAATGGTGAAATGGTGGATGTGAGAGTTTCTTTTACAGCAATTCAAAGGGAAGAGCTTGAGAGATAGTGGACTCTTCCCCTATTCCTTTCCAAGAACACATTAAATTCCCTCAAAATATAAGCCGAGGTGTGGAAAACTTCGAATTCCTTGGTTTCCTCCAATTAATATGCAAAACTCTCCAAAAAGAAAGAAGTAAGGGTTGAATGTCTACCCTCATATATACACTGACAGATATGTAAAAAATTAGAATGGTGAAGTGAGGGTTCAATGACTTATTACTCATTTGGTTCTATTTAAATAAAGTTCGCTGATTGGGTTCAATGACTTACTACTTATTTGCCATTCGTAAGTCTCTGTTTTTCACTCAAACATTGTTTATGAAAATTGAACCTATAAAATATTTCATATGATTTTCAATCCCGCAGCATCGCGCGGGTACAAATTTCTAGTGAAATCTAAAACCAATAAACTGTTGTAATTGATATTATTTAAGAGAGTGGTTGTGTAAATCTAGAAATAGAATATCTATAAGATCAGGGATCAAATCCCTTCATAGCTTGTATTGTAGGGCAAGTAAAGCCCATGTGATTAGTATAAATAAGAGAGTTTTAATGAAACACTCTTGGTACTGTTCACTTTTAACGTTCAAGATATTTTTAAATTGAAAAGTCACTTCTGATACTATTCACTTACAACACTATTTTGTCATTTTGATTAAAACTAAAGTTTTTGAGGACTTTTGGTTAGTTTTTCTTATAAATAAAGGCTGGCAACCGGAAAAGCAAGCAATTACAAACCAGCTAAGCTCCCTTTTCTCTCTTTTGCCGTTCCCCTCCTACCCTCACTCTCTAAATTTTCCGTCAACAAAAACTAAATTAATTTTTTACTTGGTAAAAGTTATCCTTATTTCTTCTTTGTTTCTTACCTCCCTTTCTTTCGTCACCCTTCACCCTTCTCATTTTCCTCATATTTAAGCATCACGCTTTAAATGGCTTAAAATAAGCCCTACTAGTAAAGGTGTGATGCTAATTAATCTGGTTTTTAATTAAATTCATGTTCGGTCTAGTCTGTTCAATCAAACACCACCTAAAATTTCTTAATTTATCTGTTCGAGATAAGAACAAGGCTACAAATTAAGTTTGAATTGTCAAAACTATAGTACAATCAAAAGAACTAGTTAGATATCATATGTGAGTTAGGTCAATTGGTAAAATAGTGTGTCAGCCCTTTTTGCAGCCAAGTTCAAATTCCGATTTTCATATATTAGAGTAACTTTCAACAAAACAAAAATGTAACATATCATCTCAAAAAGTACAACTATGGACAAGGACAACTCTACCAGAACAAAGTTGTCGGTGTCTTAAAAAGTAAAATGCACCAACAAACAATGGAGTTATTATCTATGCATTACATTACAAGCAGCTAACAGACTACTGCTACAAACCAGGAGATGAAACCCATGAACTGTTTCTGGAACTTATTCTTGGACTTGCTCACCACCTTTGTATGTATCTCACATCTTCGTGCCTACAAACAAGCAAATTTCCAAATTACGTTAAGAATCCGACAGGAAATACATTTACTATATAGCAATTTGTGCACATGAATACCATTGCTATTAAAAAAAAATGGCATGGATTGTTGGATTCGTAGATGAAACTACGTAAACTTGAAAATGAAAAAACTACAAGAGATGATGCTAGGAGACAATTATATTTACTATTTAATCCTCCCATCGGTTTAAATCTCCTCTGATCTCTTTAATAGTCACTGCATCACGGGCTACGAAGGGAAGCTTCACCACCCTGGGGCAGTTGCTCACCACTATCCTCTCTAGAGCTGACAGTCCTGCTTCCCTTGAACAGATAATCCTTAAGCTTTCCATATCCCTGACTTCAATGGTTTTCAACTTTGGAAGCGTTTCAAAGAAATCTTTTGCGATAACCTGCTTCATCATCCTACAGTCACTCACCTTGATTTCTTCGAGGTTTGGAACCAGTCGAAGTACAGCAAAAGATATGAGGTTCTTTAGAAGTCGACATCCCACCACCTTGATGGTCTTTAAATTTCCAAGGCATCCTCTGCGGACTATCGTGTCCAACAAGGTTGCTAAGTTATCCAGGTGACTCAGAGTTAAGTGCTCCAAATTTGGCAACGTGTTCCGAAGAGCTGTTTCACCGACTAACAATGTAGTTATGCAGTCACAATCTGATATGGTGAGCGACTTCGAGTTTGGCAGGCCACACAAACTCTTGTTAGTAATGATATCATATAAAATACTTATACCTCCGCATGTGAACAGGTCAAGGGAACTTGCTGTGCACAATAGCCCCTCGAGGCCATGTTGCAAGAGGCCAACTCCTCGAAGGATGACTTTTTTCTCATCATGCTGAGTCGGTAGATAGATTGAATCGCAGCTGCTTGGACCAATCCGTATGGTGTACTCTTTCAACCTCTCAGCAAATCGAGATTGAACCGTTTTCATATCCAGGTCATTTGACACGGACCGAAATGACCATATCAAATAACTCTCTGCCAGAAGTGTCAAGCTGATCATTCAACGTTTTCACTAGCGTAGTCTTCCTAGAACCCCTTCCATAAACAGCAATCCTTGTGATATCTTTAACAGCCAAAAGTTCCACAAGATGCTTTAGGATCTCTGGTGCTTTCTGACCAATAAGAGAAGGCGCCGAAATATGCTCAACCACTAATCACTCGGCTTCCTATCTTCTATAGGTATTGGAAGATTGCATGACTCCTCGGTACCTTTTTTCATCTCATCACGCTTCTTTGCTGCAGTTTTGCTAAGTTGGTACTTGCGCCGCATGTTAGAGTCAAGTATATACCCCGGGCCAATGGGATCATCAACGGGATCTGCCTCCAAAAGTAGCTGGGCTTCATGTTCAATCCCCTCCACCTCACGTTCGATCTTCTCAACCCTTTCAAGCCACTCTATAAATTGCCAAGGGGGGTGCTTCCCTTCTAATCTTGTACATCCATCTGTTCTGTTATATCATACTTTTGGCGAGAGATCTTCTGCAGCTCCTTCTTCAAAGTTTGGACGTTTTTGTGGAAAATTTTCAGGGTGGCAAACCGTGACAACACGGAGTTGCCTTCACACCTACTAACTTCAACAATGGAAGCACCCAAGGTGTTTGGGCTAATATTTGAATTTCGGGCCTAAAGGAAGAAGGGTCCAAAAGGGAGGTTTGCCCGGAACCCAGTGACAAGCCCATACCATTTCTTTCAAGACAAAGTGGCGGCTCCCCATTAGTACATAGGCTACATGCCTAAAATCAGATATGACAAGTGATAGAGACCAGCCAGCTATCAGCCAAAAAGCACTTTACAGTGGCAGTTCAAGTAAATAGCCAGCGGTTTGTGTTGAGAAGTCAATGATATCAAGATGCCTGATATCTTGGCTTAGAATAGGAAACAAAGTCTGTAATTGATTTGTACAAAATCTTTCCTTTTTGTATAGCTAGAATGTAGGCTAGGTTAATTCTCTTCCAAGAGAATGAGTCTGTATAAAAGGCCTTTTGCATCTATTTTGAATAACAATTCAGCCAAATATATTTTTACATGGTATCAAGAGCTAGGCCGAAACCCTAGTTCTTTTTTTCCGCTGTTGTTTCTCTTTGCCGCTGTTCATCACACAGGCAGCGTGTTTTTTATCATTGATCTTAGCCATGGCCGATGATTGGACTTCGAGTGAAAGCAGGCCTGATGCTTCCAATCCACTGTTCATTCATCATTCAGACCACCCAGCTATGGTGCTGGTCTCGAAACCCCTTAATGGGGACAACTATTCCACCTGGTCCCAAGCCATGAAGATTTCCTTGAGTGCTAAAAAAAAGATTGGTTTTGTTGATGGCACCGTTCCACAACCGTCAGCAAAAACCCAGCCGAACGATCATGCTGCATGGAAGAGATGCAACGACATGATTGTTGCCTGGATCATCAACTCAGTCGATTCAGATATTTCAGACAGCATCCTCTATATGACTAGCGCTCATGAGATTTGGAACGAATTGCAAGAGCGCTACTCCCAAAGCAATGCCCCTCGGATTTTTCAATTGCAGCTGGATATTTCATGCCTTTCTCAAGACCAACTTTCTATTGCAGCCTATTATACCAAGTTGAAGAGTCTGTGGGACGAGTTGTCTTCCTACAGTGATTTATCTTCATGCACCTGTGGTGCCCAAAACGAAAGGAACAGGTTGATGCAGTTCCTTATGGGACTCAATGATTCATACAGTGCTGTTCGAGGACAAATCCTTTTGATGAATCCCTTACCTACTGTACGTCAAGCTTACTCCTCAATCTCACAGGAGGAGAAACAACGCTCTTTAAGCCTTTCTCGCACCACCACTGAAACAGCAGCCATGGCAGTTCGCCAGGGCCACTATTCCAAGTCCTCAAGTTCTTCCACTCGTAAACCCATGCATTGTACACATTGTGATCAAGATTACCACACTATTGATACTTGCTACCAGTTGCATGGGTACCCACCTGGGCATCGCCTTCATAAGACAAACAAATCCAATCCACGTGGTGGGAATCGCCCCAAGCGAGACAACGGCTCTTCATCAGCCAACCTAGTTTCCTCTGAAGGACCTTCTGTGCAAGAAATGCAGTCCGTGATGTCAGGTTTATCAGATTCTCAATTTCAACAAATTCTCAGTATTATGAATGGCAAAGATGCATCCGCTGTTCCTCAAGCCAATGCTGCCACCACTACCAAAGGTTTGTCAAACAATCCTTCGCATCTCCATCGATGGATATCGATAGTGGTGCGACGGATCACATCACCTCCTCACCGAGACTGCTCACTAATAGTGTTAAAAATACTAATATGCTGCCAGTTTTATTGCCAAGTGGAGAACAAGCACCTATTGTATCGACTGGAGATTTACCTTTGAGTTCTACCTTTTTATTACGAGATGTGTTGTGTGTGCCTACTTTTAATGTAGATTTGATGTCAGTGAGTCGAATTACTGGAGGATTAAATTGTTCTGTCACCTTTTTTCCCTCTTGGTGTATTTTGCAGGACCTGACTACGAAGAGAACGATTGGTTTGGGTAAGCAACGAGGAGTACTTTACTATTTGGTGGCGTTGGCTGCTCTCCAAGATGGCACTTCGAGACGTTTCTGCAACATGGTCCTATCACCTACAGAGTTGTGGCATCGACGTTTGGGTCATTTGTCATCATCTAGATTAGATTTCATGTCCAAACACATGTTACATTTTCCTTTTCAGTCTAATAATGCTTGCGATGTTTGTCCTTTAGCCAAGCAACATCGTTTACCTTTTGGTGTTAGTACCATTGCAACCAAGAAACCTTTTGCTTTAATTCATTGTGATATTTGGGGTCCTTATAAACTTGCCTCTACTTGTGGAGCTAAATATTTTTTGACCATTGTAGATGATTATTCTCGTTTCACATGGATATTTCTTATGCACCACAAAAATGAAACCCAACACCTCCTTAAGAATTTTTTCTCTTATGTTCGTACTCAATTTAATACACTTGTTTGTCAAATCCGTGTAGACAATGGAGGTGAATTTTTTTCCCTTCGTGATTTTTTCCAAGAACACAGTGTCATATATCAACACTCTTGCGCTTATACGCCCCAACAAAATGGGGTTGTAGAACGTAAGCACCGTCACATCCTTGTCACAGCCCGTAGTTTGCGTTTCCAGGCCAACCTACCACTTCGTTTTTGGGGTGAATGTGTGCTCACTGCAGTTCACCTTATTAATCGTCTCCCCACCAAAATTCTTTCCAACACTACACCTTTTGAACGTCTCTATTCCAAATCACCTACCTATTCACACTTGCGAGTCTTTGGATGTCTTGCCTATGCCACAAATACTCACCTTTCTCATAAGTTTGCTCCCCGTGCTCATAAGTGTGTTTTTCTAGGGTATCCTGTTGGTCAAAAGGCCTATAAGCTCTACGATCTCACCACTCACAAGTTTTTTACCAGTCGTGATGTCATTTTTCACGAATATATTTCCCTTACCAACATCACTCTATATCCGATGACCACATTCCCGGACCTGTCTTACCTCAACCCCTTCTTGACTCCAATGATTCGTCCCCTTCCACACCAACTTTTCCTCCCGTGTCATCTGTGGAGTCTTCTCCTAGTCCATCTCCTGCGTCCGATGCTCCACCTCTCTTTATCCTAGCTACTGCCATCTCAGCGCTCCCAGCGCCCGTGCCCTCTGAGCCCATGCTTCGCCGCTCTGACCGTCGCTCAACTCCTCCAGCTCACCTCAGCGACTATGTTTGCCCTACTTTGTCTTCTACCCAACCAATTGATTCGTCCTCTTCGTCGACAGGTCCTGCCACCGGTACAAGGTATCCTCTTGCTAATTTTCTCACTTATCATCGTTTCTCACCCCAACAACAATCTTTCCTTGCTTCTATCAGTCAGCAGGTAGAACCTCACACTTATGCTCAGGCTGCCCTTCATCCCCATTGGCAAGCTGCCATGAACTCTGAATTGCATGCTTTGGAGGCCACTAATACTTGGACACTCACTCCTCTCCCTGCCGGAAAATCTCCCATTGGTTGTCGTTGGGTGTATAAGATCAAACACCGTTCTGATGGGTCCGTCGAACGTTACAAAGCTCGCTTAGTCGCCAAGGGTTACACTCAACTTGAAGGTACTTATTATCATGATACCTTCTCCCCTACTGCTAAGATGGTCACTGTTCGTTGTTTATTAGCCCTCGCAGCTGCCCGAGACTGGTCTCTCCATCAACTTGATGTCCACAACGCTTTTCTTCATGGTGAACTTCATGAAGAAATCTATATGACCCCTCCTCCTGGTCTTCGGCGACAGGGGGAGAATATCGTGTGTCTCCTTAATAAATCCCTCTATGGCTTGAAGCAAGCTTCCCGGCAATGGTTTGCAAAGTTTTCAGAAGCAATTAAATCCGCTGGTTATATTCAATCAAAGGCAGATTATTCTTTATTTACGAGGCAGCAAGGACAATCCTTTACAGCCCTCCTGATCTATGTTGACGATATCTTGATCACCGGCAATGATCCTGAAGGAATCAACGCTCTTAAAAGTTTTCTTCATGGTCACTTCAAAATCAAGGATCTTGGTAACTTGAAGTACTTTCTGGGAATAGAGGTTTCACAGTCAAAGAAAGGGATCTTTATTTCTCAGCGAAAATACGCTTTAGAAATTTTGAAAGATAGTGGTCTTTTGGGAGCTCGCCCAGTGGAGTTTCCTATGGAGCAAAATGTTAAACTTTCTAACACTGGTGAGTTACTTAAAGATCCGGCAAAGTATAGAAGGTTGGTTGGTCGATTGATCTACTTAACTATTACAAGGCCAGACATCACTTATCCCGTGCATGTGTTAAGTCGATTCATGCATGAACCACGACAACCACACATGGAAGCAGCCCTCCGAGTTCTGAAATACTTGAAGAGTACGCCTGGACAAGGCTTGTTTTTCTCTTCCCAAAACAACTTGAACTTAAGTGCATATTGTGATTCAGATTGGGCAGGATGTCCTACGACACGAAGGTCAACTACAGGTTATTGCGTCTTTTTGGGCTCTTCATTGATCTCTTGGAGGTCAAAAAGACAAAAGACCGTTTCTTTATCATCAGCAGAGGCCGAATATAGAGCCATGACTGGAACTTGTTGTGAACTGTCATGGCTTCGATATCTTCTGAAGGATTTAGGTTTGCTTCATCCAAAACCGGCCTTGCTGCATTGTGACAATAAAGCGGCGCTCCATATAGCTGCTAATCCAGTTTTTCATGAACGAACTAGACATATAGAGATTGATTGTCACTTTATTCGAGACAAGATACAAGATGGTTCAGTTGTCACAAGATACATTCCCTCCTCGAACCAGCTTGCAGATGTGTTCACAAAGGCGTTAGGAAATGAGGTTTTCTCATCCATCATACGCAAGTTGGGAGTTTTCGACGTACACTCTCCAACTTGAGGGGGAGTGTTGAGAAGTCAATGATATCAAGATGCCTGATATCTTGGCTTAGAATAGGAAACAAAGTCTGTAATTGATTTGTACAAAATCTTTCCTTTTTGTATAGCTAGAATGTAGGCTAGGTTAATTCTCTTCCAAGAGAATGAGTCTGTATAAAAGGCCTTTTGCATCTATTTTGAATAACAATTCAGCCAAATATATTTTTACAGTTTGCTACCCTTCAGTGACTTTCGGACAAGAACAAGCAGCAAACAGTCGGGCTAATTCGTCTATAAAAGGAGGAAGAGGGCCCAGAGATAAGGACACTCAACCAATCAAACAAACATACAGCTTGTATCCCAGTCAAGCTAAATACCCAGAAAGCTGCGCCTTGTCCAGATTTTGCCCCCTTTTTAGCCTTAGATATCCTAGAATAGAATGCCCTCTGCTTGTGTAAAAGCTCTGCTACCTTTCTTTGAATGTCGTAGTTATCAATTCTCTTATGTAAATTAGTTTACCTTCATTCCCCTTAACTCCTAAAAACCTTTGTAATCACAAAGGGAAGAAGCTGCACAAGATCCAACCTTGCCCGGCAAGGTTAAATCTTGCCCGACTCTCTTTGTGTTGTCTTTTAATTAGTAGATCTAGCATTTTAATGTATTCCTCAGCATATATGCAAGTCATTTCCGATCCCTTATGGACTCAAAGCATCATTAAATCTCATATCTGGTTTGTTTAAAGGTTTTCATGGTCATGAGAAGATAAAAGTGAACTATAACTGATGAACTGATCAGGTCTGGACCTCCATCCTTTAAGCATACAAGTTAGATAAAAGTCCTTGATCTCAAGGCATAGAAAAGAACTTAATGTAGACTTAACCCATCTACGACAATCCTTTGATAAACAAGAAATCAGAATAACTTAGGACGCAAGTAATCTGCTTAAACAAACTTGTTCTACATTTTCCATAAGAGATGGCATTGGCACGCCTCCGCACATAGTTGGTTTTGATTGTGAGCCTCAAGGCCTACATCTAAGGCCCCATAAAGGCACCTTTCAGGACTGACTATAAACTCCTATTGCAGCCTCTTAACAAGCAGGAGCCTGACAAACAACCAAAGTGCCAATCCCTTGGGGAGTTGTGTGCCTAAGCCAGGAACGTCCACCATCCAAGATTTCCTGCCCGAACACAAGGTTTCCATGGTTTCACAATATTATTACTTGGTTTTTTTTGGGGGGAGGGTGGGTTCAGAAGGGACGAAAGGACAATAGAGCGGGTGGGAGGAGATACCCTATTCGAGTTATGGGAGCTCAGATAGTTGCTTTGAGATTTGAAATTAATCGTTGTGAAGCATTTTTTTATAGGAAGCGTTACTTTGGCCATAATATTTTAGAGTCTCAGAAACCTACAACCAGCAACATAAAGAAAAACGAAATCATTGAGGGACGAATGAGAAGCAAGGGAAAGAGAAGGAAACAAGAACAAGAAATATGTTGTTTTTACTGACGTCTGATATAAAGTTCAAAGTGAGGAAAGTGTGATTAAATTTCCTACTTGGCTTCATTAACTTTTCTTAGTTATTTACATCATAATGCGAAGCGGGTCTTCAATTTACTCGGCCTTCCTGGTTCCCTGATATTCAAACAAGAACAATGCGAAGTAAGTAATGACAGTCCATACTATAAGGAGTGGGAAATGTGATATGAGGTTCTGAGATTATTACAGAATCATCGGCATTGCATATAAATCGAAATACATCGAAAGTTTCCAGGTCTCTAGGAGATGACAGAGCCATCATATTTCTGGATGTTGGAACTATGGAAGCTACAAAGCACAAAGAAACACTAGTCTAGTTAAGGGCATACATCTTTTCTTCGACATGTCTCGTGCAAAACAATACAAACTAATACACATCACCAGAAGAAATAAGGATTAGATGTCCCCATCCCCCCGCGACAACAAGAGCAACTTAAATATCATATTATAGAAGAAAACAAACCTTCATACACACACAGTGCAATGAATGCATATATGCTCATCATCTTAAGTGGTGGTGGCCCTGGTGGGCACTGCCACAACTAATTGTCGTTGGATCATTTAAATTTCATGTAGCGAATAGATTAAAAAACATAATCATCTAACGACTATAAACATGGTGGTGAGCAAAAATGTATTGTAGTACAATTGATTTCGAGTTAAGTTTCTTCTTCGAGGTTTTTAAGTTTTTTTGACAATGAAAGTAATTCTCAATGGCTTATTTAATAACCATAGATTCAAATTCAAGCCTATACACACTCTAAAGTCCACACCTGTCAGCAAAACTCTTTCTTTCAACCTGTTCGAGCGAAATGGAAACAATCTCTCAAAAGCAGCACGCGATAAGCATGTGGGATTAGCCAATATTATACAGATGGACAGATCCAACTTTAGGCTTCAAAGAAAGCAGCTTCCGCCACGGTTAACATCAGCTGAATATTAAATTGGTCAAGCTTGGCTTATATGATATTATTCGTGCTCAAGAAAAAGGCTCGTAACCGCAAGCTTAAGCCCAGCTTGGATAATATTTTTAAGCTCGAGCTTGGCTCAGCTCGTTTGTAAACTAAATATGAACTTTTGATTGGCTTTTCTTAGCTCATTCTTTAAACAAGCTTGAGGTTATGTTTAGTTTGACTCACAAAGCTCGTGAGTAGTTTGTATCTTATGATGTTGGATATGCAATAATTTTGAAAGTATTTAACTTATTATGTTTAGTTTTAATCATACGAGTCAATCATTGTTGCCCGTACAAACCAATTGTATCTAGCGTAGGGCATTTACAGGGGTAGAGTTTAGTTTTAATCCCACGTGTCAGGCATGGTTTGCTGTATGAACCTTAGGTGTCGGGGGTAGGGCATTTATAGGGGGTAGATTTAGTTTTAATCTCACGGGTCGACTGTTGTTGCTCGCACGAAGCATTGGTGCCGAGGTGGGCATTTATAGGTTGCTATTAATAGGGGGTAGGGTTTCATTTTAATCTCAGGGGTCAACCATGGTTGGCCGGACGAAGCATTGTTGCTGGGGGTGGGGCATATATAAACCGGTATCAACGATGATAGAATTCACACTAAAGTCGTAACTTTTAACATAGTAACCCCTTCTTAAAAAAAAAAAAAAAAATTTCTCTGCCGTGCTAAGGCGAGGGAAATTTTTTGAATGCGCTAGGAGTTGGAAACACGCCGAACTCAAAGTGTTATTTTTACGGCTCGCCACTATTCACCCATTACTATTCACACGCCCCTAAACCCTAAACTCTAAACCTCATAGGCCTCTGCTGCTTATGCTACTCCTTAGGACTTCCCTAGGGCATGGCTGACATGCCCCAACCCCAATATCCCTACATACCAGGCCAGGCACGTGCTGGCCGACACTTGAGGGTGACAAAGCCATTTTAAACATGCACACAAATACAAGATATGCATTTAGAACAAAATAAGCTATTTCAGGAACGTGTTCAAAGCATACAACTACTAAGAATAATATGGAAGAATAATTAGGAAAAGATATGGACAATGGAATGATACCTACACTGAGAAGACTCGAGGACAACTAAGCCGAAGTGCCCTGACGACGGGATTGAATGCCTCGATTCAAACTCTTGAGGGGGCGCAAAAACCAAGAGGGTGAGTGGACCAAGTTTATAATAATAATACTAATAATAGGAAAACCATTTTACTTATGAACATACTAACCCCCTGTTTTGAAAACATATATAATACTACATAGTAGGTTTTTTGAAAATCCTAGCATGCCATGAAAAACCATTTATAAAATAAGTACGTAAAATCCAATGCTCGGTAATGGAAATATCGCCACCCGAAGGCAAATCCATAAATCTCATCAATACTGTACTCTCTATAGGGGTATCATAGTCGTCCGAAAGCAGTACCTGTCCATCACCCGAATGTGAAGTTGTATGACACTAGGTTACGCCAGTGAAGAAACCATGGTCCATAAGTTGTACGACTCCGGGATATGCCGAAGAAGAGGATATATAACATCACACACCAACACTAGCCCCGGGCTAGTGAAGTTGGGGGTATATCATCAATATCATCAACTCCTCATTTGCTCGAAGGCAGTACCTGTCCATCACCTGAAGATGAAGCTGTACGATACTGGGTTACGCCAGTGAAGAAACCAAGTGGCACACACACCACCGCACGTGCCGAGATGGATCGCTGGAAAGTTCACAGGAAAAGTCGTCGGCGCCGCCGTAGTCACCGCCATGGACGGTGGTGGAGCACAGTACCTCCGGCGGAGGTATGTGTGCTCCACGCGTCGACCATGGCAGTCCTCCACGCACACCCACGTACGGACCCACACTGCCAACATGGAACCTGGGCTGGAGTTCGGGTCGAGTCGGATCTTGGGTTTTGGGTAACTGGATTGGGCTAGATAGCTGAGGTTGGGCCTGGGTTATAGAGTTAATGGGTTATGGGTTTGGGTTGAGTTATTGAATTGGGTTTAGGCCTTGTTTACATGGCCCAAGGTTTGGGCCAGTTAATGGTTGCGGGTCGGGTAGAACCGGTCCCAGTCGTGGGTCTGGTCATCAATTTATGGGCTGGTTTAGCCGAAATATGTTCTCGAGCTCCGATAAAGCTCGATCTTGCACCATTTGACTCTAAAATTTCACCAAATTAAAGATGAGTAGACAAGGGAGTTGAATCTACCTTACCCAAGTGAAATAGGTGGCCGGAGAGAGCTGAGAACCGCCTGCAAAGTCACGGCCATCGTCGAAAAACTTGGGGAGGTCTTCCCGAGTTGATTTCCACACCAATCCTTCACCACAACGAGTAAACACTGAGCAATCGAACTCGCACGTCACTTTAAGATCGAGAAGAATTGATTATGAGGCTTACCTAATTAGAGGTCGTGGAACTCGTCGGATTCGTTGTCAAACTGTAATGATGATGATGGTCTCAGCCTCTACATTTGCATAGGAAGAAGGAGAATGAGAAATGCGAGAGAGAGTCCAAGAGTGATGGGGAAGAACCGAGAGAGAGAGAAGGTTAGTGGTTTGTGATGCTCATTGGAGAAGATGAGAGTAATGGGTTCATGGGTGTGCTTAGAGCGATCGAGAGAGTCCTAGAGATTGGGGCAGGGGAAGACTCGTGGTAGAGAAGTGGGGTGTGGGCCCCATGGTTCACAAACAATACACCCCAAAATATCTCTCAACGTAAAATTACCAAATTGCCTTTTACGTTCGTAGGTCCCTAAAATCTTTGTTTTAGTCCCAAACTCGATTTCGCTCATGCCCACACGTTCGTAGCGAGTACAAGAAGGATACGCCAAGGAAACGGATCTTACGTGACACGACAAGGCAGTCAACAAAAGTCAATGTTTTGCCTCAAAGGGCATTTTCGTAATTTCACGTTTTAAAATTGTAAAAATCGTAATAATTGGGGATGGGTCGTTACAATGGCTTTGGTGTGAGTTTGGGCTGCGTCTCCCGGTGCCTAAACCATTAATTTTGTTTATTTATTTTTTTTTGTTTTCCTCATACCACATCATGTTCTACAAAATGTACTTTCGATGAAATTTTTTTTATAATCCATGTCAAAAAATTAAAAAAAAACAAGGATATATATAAATCTAAATAAAGTAACGTAGGAAGAAAAAAAAATTCACTGGAAAAGGGATAAAAAA